>WEKY01022360.1:79032-205534 GCA_013390045.1 Picathartes gymnocephalus
TTTTTTTTTTTTTTTTTTGAGAGAGAGACAATACATGCATATTGCTCTCCTGGTATCATACTGAGCCTGGCTGTTTTTAGTTAACCCAGACACTGTTTTCTGCTTGTCAACAGTCACGTGCAACACTTTGAACTGTACAGCTGGAAAAGCGTTAATTTTCAATGTCACACAGGTGCACTCTTTGTGATAAATTTTTCTTTAACTCCACGATACTCAATGTGATGGGAATCACATTGACGCTTTCCAACTGTCGTGAGAATACTTGATGCAGGGAAGTACAACTCTTCCAGTGTGAGTGCTGCAGTTACTTGGCTTGGTTACATCAAGAGCAGCATGACATTGCTCTTGCAGTCCCACAAGTGACTTTTTTGCAGCAGTGCCTCTCCTCCTTCTTCCCTTGGGACTTTGGCTGACTGTCTTCTTAGCTTGCGTGCTGGATTGTCTCTTCTCAATATGGTTATTTTTGCTAAGGACATCAGGTCCGGGACATTTGTGTCCCTTAACTTTATTGCACATTAATTTCAAATTGCGTTTGCACTTGGAAAGAATGAACTGTCTCCATACTGGAGACATAAGGATCTAAGTAGTCAAAGGGATTTTTCATCTTGCCCTCAATGTTTGCTTAAAGTTTTCATGTGGTTCTCTTAATTTTTAAATTTTCAGGTACCATGTGGTATCTGCTGCACTATGGGGCTACTGCTGTCTGTATGTATCTTAGTCCTGTACCAATGCTGCCAAAATACTGCAGAGCATATTTCTGGGTTCAAAAAGGGGAGATTTCAAGGTGACAATACAGGTATATTTATACACAAACATTGTTTTTTCTGTTCTGTTTTGTCCTTAGCTACTATTATGTTTAGAAGCCTCCTGGTGTTCTCACTGCACGCTCAGCACTTCTTCTTCTACACATTGTAACTTGGGGGGTTGCCTCTATAACAAGGGGCGACTTATAAAACAAATCACCTGTTACTTAAGGCAACAGTCTCCATGCTTGCAAACTTGTGTAAAGAAAGGACTCTGTAAGACTCAGTGCATAATATCAAGTTATTATCTTCACAGCAGCCCTCTGGGCCTGCAGGCACTGTCCCCTTGGGCGCAGTGATGGTCACAGCCGGCAGGGGGCGCTGGTGGCGCTGGGTGGGCAGGGCAGGTGCGATGATTCCCCCGCGGCTGCAGGGGGCGCTGTGGCGCGAGCTCCAGCAGACACCGGGCACGGCCAGGAGGGGAAGGGGTGCAGGACAGGCAGGCTTTGCTTCAGGAACGCTGTCAATCCTGGCGCCCCAGGAGGACTATTGGAAAACAGCAAACTGGGACAGTAGGATGTCTCGGTAGGCAGGGGGAGCGGGGCTGCAGTGCAGTGAAACCCAGAGCAGTGCCGATGGAGCCGTGGGGGCAGGGCAGGGGCAGCAGCCCGGCTCCTAGCCNGAAGCAGCTCCAAGTGAAGGGTCCAGCAGCAGCAACAAAACTGCCCCTAAAAAGGCAGAGCAGCACCTCTCCATGTTCTCCTCCAAAGCGCAGCGCCAGCCCCACTGCTGCCCCTGCCCCTGCCTTTTACCAGCCCCTCTCCTGAGGGCTTGGCCACAATCGTTTGTTCTTCTTAAGTACCCAGTAGTTAGAGTTTTTTAGCAACTTAATGGGAAAAAATTCTATATGTTAAAGGAAGCAAAAGGAAAGAAAAAACCTAACCCCCAACACTTTGTCATATAGGGTATTGCCCACATCGGTTTCCAACTATTACTTATACTTAACAGAAGGAATACCTATCACATGATGAATTTTGAGGTATGTGAACAACCCTGAGGTATGTGAACAACCCTGCTACAAGGGTAGCCCTTCCTGCCTGCCCCCCTCTCTCCTTTTCACCTTTTTCTCCTTTCTTTGGGAGTAAACATTCACAAACACCATTTAATATACTGTATAAGATCAGTATGCAGCTAAACTTCAGAGAAATGTTATGAACTAAAATCAACATATGTATATTTCTCTTGCAGCGTGGAACAGTCTTCTAGTTGTGACATGTACATAGTTTTTACATGAAGATTGCTCTTTTCCTGTTGTAGAGCTCAGTGCTGCCACTTTTATAAACAAAAGTTTATTAAGTGCTTCCAGGCTCGTATTATTCTGGATTTCAATTTACAAATTAAATAGAGAGTCAGGATCATTGTTGATTTTAGATTGGTCTCAGATACTTCTAATTGCTTCCCGATGCTCCAGGATGTTCATATTTTGGTCCCACTTACAATTTTTGTCTCAAGTGTCTGAGGAAGGCTTGGTGCTTGCCCCAGGTAGCTGTTTGCATAGTGTACAGTTAGTGTGTGCAAGAGGATCTTCTGTGTTTGAGCTGCTTGGTAGCCCACCCATCCTGCATATCTAATGGTTGTTTTTAGCTGAAGGGAGAGCAAGGGTGATCCAGTAGCCAGAAACACCCTTGGGGGTGGGCAGTCCCCAGATCTAGCTCTGCTTCATTTACAGTCTTGGGCAAATCAGTTCTTCCCACTGTAGCTCGGTCCGTGTCTGTCCAGCAGGGTATTAGACAAGCTGTAACTTGGACAGGTGTTGTGGGCATTAACATGTTGAAGAGTCAAAGCTATTCACATAATGGGTGAACTCAGAACATGGGGGTTGAATGCAGAACTTCCAAACACCAAGGCTTTAACTTAAATATATATATATATATCCCAGGACCTAGTGTGGTAGTAATTTGCTGTCTGAGTGGTGCACAGAGACTTTGAATATGCACCCTCAGGAGTGAGCTATCCTCTGATACTTTGATGGTGAAATTGGGTGAGCATATGTCAAAGACAGCTACTAAATTGAAATGAAAATGGGAGAAAACTGTGATGTCTTGCATGCTGAAACAATCGGTGAGAGAAACACTGTGGCTTTCAGCTCACTGCTTTTTCCATTTTCCCTTGGCGGGTTAGAGCTATTTTTAAACTCAGTATCTTTTAAATAATGCATAAGTTAACAATAGAGACTTGTAGTACTGGAAAAAACCACACGAGTGAGCTTAAAAAAACCCCAGAAAATCCTACCCACACTGCTTCCAGGAGGGTCTCTGGGAAGAACAGAGCACACTTGTCTCTTCAGTTTCCAGACGTCTTCTGCAAAATTCCTTTTTTAGAACAAATCTCCTGTCTTTGAACTGAGATTTTTCATTTACAAAGTGCCTTCCCAGTCAAAACAACTGAATAAACCCTCTGCTGAGAGAGGTACATCACTTTGTGGGCCTTATATTTTGACATAGCACAGCCTAATCTGGCTGTGAAAGTACCTTGGCACCTTTGTATGTCAGAGGGAGTGTAGGGGGAAAAAACCTTTTCCTCTGGGAATGGTGTGCTTGGATGGTTCAGCTGAGCTGTGCAGCTGCAGCTACTCTTGTAGCCAGATCCCCGTGGTCCATGTGCTCCATGGCTATCCCATGCACAGGCAGCCAAACCACCACAGCCTGTATATCCATGAATCTGAAGCACTAAATGGCTGCCTGTGGAAAAGGAAAGCTTAGGAAAGATGGCTAGCAGGGATGGTTACGTCCACATGGCTTTTGCAGCCTGTTTCCAGTGGTCACACTTTTGTTTCTGTAGCTGGCATGCATCCATGGAGAAGGATCAAGGGAAAATGGTGTCTGGGAACACTGTCACCACCAGACCAATTTATCTGGCCCTGATGGCTCTGAGAAAAAAGGGGTTGCAGGGCCTGAGCTGCTGGGCAGATGAATTATGCTGGCAGCTCACAGATTTGTGACCTCTGCGGTCAGGAGCGCAGCAGAAGCCGCAGGAGCCTGCGTGTGAGCCCTGCCAGCAGGCAGAGACTGCACAGCTGGTTTTGGTTCCTCTGGCGTGTAACCTCCAAGAGCTGCTGGGGCTGAGCTGGAGGGTTGCTGCTGCTCTGCTCTGCCCAGCAGGGCCTCTAGCAGTGAAGGCAGGGGTGGAGCAGGACTGTGAAATTAGGAGTGTTCCCGGGAGATTTGGGTCTGCTGCATTTTTCATGTCATCAAGATCTAGTTTTGCTAATGAGACCTCTAACTGAAGGAAAGGGAAAATGTCAGTTTCCAGTAATCCTTGTTTGCTTTTTTTTTCCCCTAAAAAATGGACTCTAATGATCTTAAAGGAAAAAGAGGGAGAAGTAGAATATTTAGGGATCCAGTATCAATCATGTAATTGTATTCCCTTTCGCTTGTGTCAAATGCTTTTATACTTTCTTGTAGACAGTAATAAATATTCATGTGGGTGAAAAGATGGCACTTTTTTTTTTTCCCTCCAAGTACATTTGGAAATAATTTGCACTCTGGTTGTCTGAAAAATTACAGTTCTGTGCTGGTTTTCAAATACATTATTTTAATACTTTGTGAGATATTTTGGGTGAAATGGTTAGTGATTTGGAACTGTTCCACTATAAGAATTCTTTTTTATCTCTTTCTTTAAATTTCCAAGAATCTGTATATAGAATATTTTACTGTTGATTGTGTTTGGTAGAGAAGCCTTACTAATAAATGTCTGTTCTTAAGACACTAATGAATTAATATTAAAGAAATAAAAGTAGTACCAGTATGTTAGTCATAGTCCAGTAATTGATGTAAAAGATAAAAATAATCGTCAACCTTATACCAGCACAGCAAATTCTTCTAAGAATATTTGTAATTCCTTTTTGTGTCACTGACAGGGGTGACAATTTGTGATGTCTGTTTAACTGAGAAAAGTTAAGCATAAAGTGGTGGGTGTAGTACATGAAGTTTTTCAGGCTATTGCTCACGGTTTAGTGTCAAGGGGAGGACTCTTAAGTGTTTCAGGATGAATCTCACTGGGGAGTTGGAGAACATATTCTTTCATTTACATAGTAACAGTAAGGAGTGAGGGCTCTAGTTAAAAATCCATGTGTCAATTACAAAGCATTTGGTAGAGGTTGTGAAGAAGGCATCAATTTGACTCCATCTTGAGAAATATGTCATACTCTGTTTTTGTAGCATTGCGTGTATGTACCTCCTCTGAGTATTTACCCAGATATACAACTGGGTGCTTCAAATGGTTGGGGTAAGTGGGTTTTACCTTTTACAGTCTCACAGGCTGTGTGTGTTTCTTGTCTTTCCTCACACTGAAGGCCTAGAACAAAAAATCTGGTCCGTGCTCCCTGCTGTGCCTCTCATCCAGCTTTGGCTGTATTTTAGGATGCCCAGCTGCTCTGCAGCTGTTCCCAGAACCTCTACTTTTGCTCCCCCTTTTCCTGCCCCTTTTAGTCTCATGTTTGATTCTTTCGAGCATTGCACTGTTGTTTCCTCTCTCTCCAAGCTTGTTGCTACAGGTGAAGTGACACACAAGAGTCTCCAAGAGTCTTGTGGCCTCTGCCCTGTGGCCTGTATAAAGATTTGACACTCCACTTTGGCTTTTCCAGGTTGCCTGGCCTGCTCTCACTTCCTAGGCTTTAAAACTTTGTAGCCTCGTGGCAGCAGTGTCTGTTTTCAGGCAGTTTCTCTCTCAGGGCACGATACATGGCGCAACACCACAGGTAATGCAGTGGATGATCCAATGCCGTGCCTGAGCCTGTGCCCCAGCCCTAGTTATTCTCCTAGGAGAGACTTTATGTGGCACCTCACGCCTTGTGCTTCTGGCATTTTCAGTGGTGCTGCCCTGCAATGACTCTGTGGGCTGGGGGGATTTCTTTCATGCACTCTTTCTGTATAAACATAGATGGTCACACATAACCATTTCTTTCTTATGACAGATGGATTTGAATGTTTATTATTCTTATTTAGGCTAAAATAAAACCTACTGTTGAAGTGTTTATTAAACAGAAAGCCTTCTGGTCCTTGAAGATCTTAGAGGTACAGATGCACCTCACAATTCTCGCCAGCTCTGAACATGTCATGGTAGAAATCTTCCATCTGTAAGATAAATGTTGAAAAGTCTCAGCAATTTCAATTGAAATTCTGTCTAACTAGTTTTTGGAGTTGTGTAAACTCCTGTGAAATTCTACAGTAGGCTTGTCAGTGATAACCTGTGTCCTTATCAAAACTAAAATAAATTATTGCTGTAAAGAAAAGATTATTAGAAAAACAATGTGTATATTTGCCAAAATACCATCTAATTTATCAGTTTTTCTGACAAAATCAACAACAATAATGTAATTTGAGCCTTTTTTGGCCAAAGTTACTATTTCTTCTTGATGGGTGAGAAACAGCAACAGTGGGAGGAAAGGCAAACAAAAATATTCTTTAAAAATATTGCAAAAGCTTTTCAAGTCCTGACTTACACAAAAAAAAATTTACAACATCTTAGCAGTTTCACCAACTTTGACTTAACAAATTAGTGTACATTTGTGCTTATTATTCTTTTGGTTGTATTCTATTTCTGCAAGCTTTCTTTTTTCATCCCTGGATGAAATATTGCATTCTGTGTTTCATTCACTATTTAGTATGTTGTTACCCAGTCACTGACTTCTCTTCAGTTGTAATGTAGGGTTCTATGCTGCACAACTCTGAAAAAATTGAGTTTAAGACAAGAGTGTTATTGTGCTTTTGGAAATGATATTATGCAAGTCTGGGATAATAACTCATGATTTTTTTCCATGTCCTTTTATAAACCCATATCAATAGTACTGCTAAAATATGTATTTGTACCCTGAATAAATCGCTGGGGCTCAAGTGGCCAAGTAGCAAAGAATAATTGCTTATTTTGAATTTTTTTCCAATTCATTACAACAAGTTGCTCCTTTAGAAAAGATGAATAAGGTTCTATTTTGGTGTGTTTCTCTTATTTGAGTATCTTTGAAGATTAAAAAAGGAATTGCTTGGGGGGGAAAACTGATTTGGAAAAAAATGTTCATACATTCTTTCTCATTAGACAAAGGGGTCTGGTATTTGTGTGTTGAATTACCACTAGAGAACGGAAACTCCTGATTAAACTGATCAAAGTGTAAAGCTGGTGTGTCATTTATGGTCCATTTAGGGCATGGCAAAGATGTTAACAAAGTAGAACTTTCAGAGCTTTTATTGTATGGTACTTTCTGTTTTAAGATACACTGGAAAATGAAATAAAAGGATTTTGGGATACAAAATTATGATGCTGCACAGAACTGTATCAACATACTGTGGACAAAAGCCTTTAAATACTTGGGCTGTATTTAGATAGTGGGGAGGGAGAATGCTGTTCACATGGCTTAGGGGACTTCCTTTGGCTTGGGGGGTCACTCCTGGGACACTGAATGGGTTTGCTCTCTGTTCCTGTCTTTTGTAATTTTAGTTTATTTGCAGTTCTACATGTCTCATCACCTTTCTGAGGTGATGGTGTGATAGTATAAATAATACAACTTTATTATAGTACAACTGGAGTATAAATAATATAATAATAAATATATAAACATGAATAGATGTAGAGAAGAGCTATACAGTGTAAATACTAATTTTTTCACTGTCATTTCTGTTGAACGTGAGGCTGGGGTTCTGCCTTGCTGCAAGGAGCAACTCTTGTGCTCTACTGCATGCCAGTGCTTTTGTAGTCTAAGTCTACATTTTCTAAGTGTCACCTTCCATTTCATTTTCTGTGAATGAAGCTGAAGCACATACATGGATTCAGCCAGGCATACCCAAGCATGCTTATAGAGCCAAAAACTGTAACCTGAAATTAAGATGGCATGAGTGTTGCCTCATCTCAGAGGGCTTAAGTCTTTCAGGGGCTGAGAGCCCTTGACTCCACTCATTTAAGTGGGAATTGGGCAGCTTCACCTCATGCATGCTCAAATTACAAGGACTGAAATATTAACTTCATGTCTCAGAACAATATCATCATCCTGTGTATTAAGGAAATCTCTCAAAGAGCTTGCAGTACCTAGAATAGCACTACTTCATCTCCTGCTTCTCAGTTACCTCATTCTAAGATGAAAATGTTTTCTCTCTGCACCTTGTCCTTAATGTGTGCTTCCTGCTGATATTATATATTAATTCTGCAAATGTATTTTTGAACTTCAAAGAGCATTTTAGGCTGCAAACTGTTAAAAAGTGAAATGGATGTTTGAATTAAGGGAGAACACGTCTATTCTACTTTTAATTTGTTTAAATAATGTTAATTTTATACTATTTGTATATACGGTTTAAGACTTAGTAGAGAATGTATCATTGCATTTCAGAAGTTTGCTCATGTTTCTGATGTTAAATTGAGTGTTATTTGAGGAGATTTTGAACTCAAGTTCAATACAAAAACCAAACCCATATATATTTGGATAGATTCTGTGTTATTTTTCATGTCTTCCACAATGAAAAGCTGTAGGGTGTATTGTACCAAAATGAAATAAGCTGTGGAAATGCTGGAATTCTCCTTGAGAAATTTGTCTATACCCAGAGACTGTGCACCTCAATGAAGAGGAACCCGGAACCCTGTTGTATTTGGAAAAGGGTTCTACTCTGTTAAGATTTGTCTCCCTTAAAAATATTTCATAAGACAGTGTAATGTCAGTAGATTTCAGTGATGACAGGCACTTCTTGTAATGCAGAAGGAGTAGCAGGTCTTTGCTCTGCTCTCTAACCGAAATACAAAACTGTTGTGTACAGTCTGAACTCAGTGAGAGGTTGGAAGAGCTGGAATCTGCCTGTTCTGCAGTGCACCACCCATCTGCCACTGACTTAACCACGTTTTCCCACAAAATAACTTTCCTTTAAACTTGGGTGTATTTTTAGGGTTCCCTTAAACATTTTTATTCTCATTTTGAATGTTTTAACACTTACATATTTTCGGCCAAAAATATCAATCTGAAATGCACAATGCATATTCTGGATGATGAACTGATTTTCAAAAGTGCTTTGTTAATGGATATAATGAATGCTTAGCAGCTCAAAATATCTCATGTGTAAGTTCTTGAAAGAAAATGTCAATTTGGGAAAAAAGAGGAAAGAGAACTGACAGAAGTCCAGGAGAATTAAAGCAAAGCCTGTTGTATCTCAGACATGCCAACATTTTGCAGCTAGTCTTGTTTTTGCTTCCTTTGGTCCAATGAATCACTTGTGTGGCACAGAGTAGAAATGGTGGAATTGATTATAATCCAAGTGTAGTCCGAAAAGCAATGATTAGGTTACACATCTTCTTAGAGATACTCCAGGTATACTCCTTGATCTGAATCAAGCAAATCAGGGCTTTGAATGTGTGTGTACAGAGCTGGTTCTTTGGCTATTGGAGGTGTTTTTGGGGGGATAAAAAAACCCCAGAACAACAAAAAAAGATTTTATTTTAACTGTTACATTTCAGATTAAGGTTTCACTCTGGAAAAGTTGGAGGAATTTTTTGGTGTAAAACAATTTGTTGGAAATTCCTGGCCAGCACTAATTAAAAGATATGTTTTCAGGTCATCTGAGGTGTCTCAGATATCTTGCTATCTGTCCTTACACTCTAATTCTCTACCTGCTATACAGCACAGTTGTACTAGCAGTGTCACCAGATGTACTAAAAATATTCCCATGAAAAAGCATTACAGAACTGATTAGTTGGTAGTGGAATTGTAAATATATCTGGCTCTGTTTTTTTGAGGGGGAAAAAAGGTCTGTGTGTATAAAAATATATGTATGTTTTCTATTTAAAAACCATTTGTATCCTTGCAGGTTGGTTAGCTTTAATTTATAGTTTAGCTCAGATTTAAATTCTGCAGTATTATGTGGAGTTTTTGGAAGGCTTCTTCTTGTTCTGCAAGCCACATTAGCCTCCCTGATGATTGCTTATCAAATTCATTGCACTCTAGAACTTGAGTCTTAAATCCAGCTTTTATTATAAGCAACACATGACATTTTAGGAGAATTATTTTTAGAAACATAAATAATTTAAAGTACTGAGCAAGATTCTATAAATATGTAGTAAGGATGATAATAAGGATAGCCTTATACATTTCTGTATTAAAGAGGAGAATACAGTCTTGAATATGTACTTGTCAGTGTGAGCTGTAGGTATAAACCGTGGTGCCCTTTCTCTAAATTCATGTTGTCAAAACCACACATGATGTGTGCATGCCCTAAGCACAGATGAGCAGTGTTGTGAGAGGCTCTTGAACACTCCGCTGAGGTGCTGGATTGTATTTCCAAGGAGTTCCCCTGCCTAAATTAGGAAGCACATCTCCCAGGATATTTGTAGCCAGCAGAGAGAGCGTGGGCTCCTGTAGACGGTGGTCAGGGCAGGGGGCTGGTGGGAGGGTAATGTCTTGCCTTTGTGAACAGCTGCTCTCTCTCTTTTTCTCTCCTGATTGCGGAGAAGGGCATCCCATGGGGACCAGCCTCTCAGTTGGTTGCCCTGTTTCCCCATGGCTCAGCCAAGTGAAGAAAGGGGAGGATGGTTTCCTTGTCTCTTTAAAAAAGTCCTTGTATATCTTTGTTCTGCTGCAGAGGTTCCTTTAGGACACTGGGTTACCTCAGGATGAGGACAAGTGAGGAGCTGGAGCAGCTCTTTTGTTAGAACGGTGTGAGCACATCACTGAGATTGCCAAGCAAAGATGACAGGAGATTTGAAAGTAGGTTTCTTGTAAAAATGCTTGGTCAAATTCAGAGTCGTCATTCACTGAATTAAAATTTTAATTAGAGGCAGCTCTATGTTCATATCATAGCTAGAGCCGTGTGCATGTGACCATGTCCCTGGCTGAGGGGGTGGCTCTGCAGATGCTGGGTGTGCTCCCAGCCACACACCCCGTCAGCAAGCTGTGTTTCACATCTCACTTCTGGATCTACAAGTGGAGCCTTGGGTGGGCAAAAGGACAGGACTGCAAAGAGGAATGGTGGCTTTCAGAAGTGGCACTGAGGTCTCTATCCCCTGTTTGCTTGCTGGAGGGGGCTGCTAGAGGCCTTGTGATGAGGTGCTCTATGGAAAGAGCCATTCAGGATTAGAGTCAAGAGCTCTGAGGGGGAATATATTACTCAGTGCTCTTCAGGGCAGTTCTTTGTTCTTTCAAGGCTTTCTAACACACTGCTATGTAGCATTTAAAAGAGTCTGCAGCTGTTCTAGACCTTTTTTTTTTTTGTTTTTATTGGACAAGCTGGCTATCCGGTTTCTTTGTGAAAATTAACTCTTTCTAAACAGAAAATTAACTCTTCTAAACAAGTTTTCATCTTGATTATATTCAGCTGTTTGGAAAGACATTCACTTGGAGCACTTTGAAGGAAAAAAAGGCATATGCCAGAATGGCAGAATATGTTCCTTCTCACTTCTGCATCTGCTGGAATAGATTGCACACTTCATCTGCTCCTTCAGGATGCACTTTGCACCATCACTGTAGTGCTTTGCGTGCTGTGCTGCATTCAAAATGTAACTCTTTGATGCCAGATAGTTGCCACATTGCAAAGAATGCCCAGATCTGAAAGGCCAGGTGCACAGCCTGACCTACAGAAAATATGACAGTCCAGGAAAACAAAAAGAAATAGGTAAGTAATCTCTAGATGAAGAGGTTAGTTCTTTGTAAAGTAGTGATTGGAACTGGCACACTCAAATGTGAAGATCCCTTTTCATCCTGAAGAGAATACTTCACGATAAAAATAGAAAAGATTAATAGATTATAATAGAGAAGATATTTCTTAGAAATATATTCTCATTATAAATGGGTGTATAATGTTTCTGTCTATAGTCATATCGTGGCTGGAAGATGAGAGGCTACAGGAAAAGACAAAATAGTCATAAGGATTTGCATTATCACAAAAAAGAAAATTTTGAGTCTCTGCTGGAATCATAAGCCTTCTTCGTTGTGGCAAGCATTCTGGATATGTAAGGAGGTGGTGATTCAGATTTAAAACTCTGTGGGAAGAATCCAATATACTTGGATCTGCTTTGACCCTGCCAGTTTTTCCATCCTGGGATATGTTATCTTCTGAAATCTAAACCATGGCTTAGGTGGCAGCATGAGAAGTTACAGGTGGTTGATTTTTCAGCATGACTGAATAAATTATGTCAAATGCTGAAAATGTCTGTTAGCACATTAGACACAGTGGCAGGTATGCAGGATAAAACAATTTGGTTTGTGTTTGAGTCAAGAAAGAGAGCATGTAGTCTGCTATTTTCTAGTCATTAGAATTTTGAGCTAGAATTCTCCATACAGTTCTGCAAGCAAGGCTATGGACTGGTCCTGATTTAAGAGAGGATGACATGAAAGATGAGAATAAACGGATAGGAAAAAGGTGTGATGAAGGAGCAAGCGAAAGCAAATAAGCAAATTGGATGTCTCATGCATAGTGTATTGTTGACAGATGCTTCCTAGGGATGTAAACTCTATAAATTTATAGGGATATATGGCATATAGAGGAGCTCTGTGCATATATATATATATATAGGGGATATATGTATGTATGCATGCATAAGTGTGTAGAAGAAATGGGTGGTAGCAGCAGAGCATCAGTCAAATGAGAATTTCTACCAATGCTGTGTGACTGAACCAGCCACAAACCTTAGAATTTTATTTTTAACTTCTTTTACCAATCAGTGCGCCAATTTAGGTGGATATATGATCACCACTAGTAATGAATGCCAAGGATTTCATCCTGTTCCCTTTCTTACTGTGTAGAAACCAGCCATAGTTATGCCACCTACCAACATAGCTGGTCTTAATACAGTTTTGTTGTCTTGAGAGGTGTGAATATGGGGAGTTTTGTATATAGAGGAATGAAGCTTGTCTTAGTGTATCAAGGACGTGAGACCTATAAGAAAAGGGGGAGATATTTGAACCTGCAGGTGTTTTGCTGTAGGATTGTCAGTATGAATTGAATCATAGTCCCATCCATGCAGCAACAGATGGAGAACTGTCATAGCTGCATTTACAGAAATGGATCTCCAGTGACAGATGTGGAGCAGTCTCTGCAATGGATGCAGCCAGCAGGGTGATGCTGGCTACTGCTGCTCTGTACACCTATTGCAGGTTACATGGTGTGCATATGAACCATGTATTTAGAAGCAATCCTGTGATAATAGGTGGAAAAATAATTTGCATCCTGTAAGCACAAGTGTATTTTCTCTCAGTTTCAGAAAATGACTTTGGATAGAAAAGTAAATTTAGAATATCAAATTACTGTATTAATTTCACCCAGCAACAACAGTGACAGCGATTAAACGCAAAAGAAATAAAACTGCATCATACCAATGGTCCATCTGTCCTGGCACTGGAAATGGGAAATGCTGTGAAAGAGCACATGTGCTGGGCCACTTTCAGGTTCCATTCCATTCACCCCCATAATATCCATGACTGTTTGATTAGAGATGCCAGGAGGCACATCTCCACACACAGGGGTGTGAATATACTTTTATGAAGTACCTGTTTATGAACTCATTGACTTCAGACCCTTTCAGAGATACCTTCTGATACTGTTTCCTGTGCAGCCTCCTGTGGCAATGTGATACAGAGATTCACAACTTGTTGTGTGTCATAGTGCCTTCTTTGATCTATTTAAAATTGGTCTTCTAATTTCTTCAAGCACTTCCCTATTTACTAACATGGAATTAGGTGAATAACAGCTTTCATTAATTCTGTCTATAACTCACATGATGTTGTAAACCTCTATCATCTTCCCCCTTCCTTTCTTCAAATTGAAGAGCCCTTTGAGTTTAGAGAGGATAATTTACTGGTAGGTAACACACAGGGAGGCAAAGTAACCTGCTGGGTCATCAGCAATGCCAGAGCCATCTGGCAAGCCAGACAAATTTGTCTTGGAACAGCATTAGGAAATAGATTTTTTTGCCTCTCTGAAGCTAGCTGTACTCTTGTAGTTGTGTATGCTAAATGAAGATTGATGATTGTAAATTTGAGGGAGCTGTGATAATTTCTTGGACTGGGGTTAAGTGATTAGTGTTATCTCAGAATCTGGCTCCTGAGGATTTGGTGGTTAAGGGACACTTGTCTTCCCACTCTTCATTCATTTTTAAGATGTGCCATGAATTTTATTTCACAAACTTTTGTGTCATTTGTCATGTGTGGATATTTTGAGGTATTTTCCCAGTAATGCAGCCTGCTGCTTCAAGAGACTTCTTTCCTTGTCTCTCTTAACTGTGCAATTGAGTTTTTTTGTTTAGTTTCAGGCCAAAATCCTGGTTCACCCACAACTGAAGTGTGAGACCTTTGACTTCTGATCCCCACAGTGATCCGTGCTATTAAAATTGACCATCTTTATCAAAATAGAGACATTGTAGTGCTACGGGAGGTAATTTCAGTTTCTTGCTCTTTAAGTTGTCTGTCACTGAAGATGTTCTTCATATCATGACTCATTGTTTTTTTTAGCCTCTCTACCAAGAAGAGGGTTTTTCAATATCTTAAGAGTTTCAAGCCCATTTCTGTCTTTTTGAAATTTTAACCTATTTTCTTCTTCAGAATAGTTCCCGGAAACTAATCTAGTTCCTAGATTTAAGATTTGCAATGTTTTAAATTGAAACTATTTTCAGGTATACCCTTTTCTAAAGTTAACATCTTTTGTGAACAAAGATAAAAGTAGTGGTAACCACTTTTTTCTAGTCTTTTTTTCACTGAAACATCTCAGGTATTTCAACAGTTGATGCAAACATTAGATTAACAAAAAACCCCAAACTTCTCTATTAATTTTTCGATCTATTTATGTGAATACTCCATATATAAAAATCCACACTGTTTAAAAGAAATTATTCTTGGCAACTACTCCATAAAAGTTTATTGGGGCACACAACCTTTCAAATATTCAGGATAAAATGCAAAGTTCAAGCAGTAGGTAACCATGAGTGTTACAGGGGTGATTGTCCTAAGTGCTTATAAAAGAAATGACAGCGCAGTGGGGGAAAGCTGTGCAGTCATTAAGGGTGCACATTCTAAGGTGGGTATGTTCAATGTTAGTGCCAAACTGGATCTCTCTTGAAGAGATACTGGCTCCTTTTCTGGTCTTTCTCGGCATCATGCAGATGTAGGAAGCAGTGGCATGGAAATGCTGATTGGTAAGAAGGGGTGACGGGCTGGGGAGTAACGAGATGTAGGAATGTGACCAGGAAGAGGGAGGTAGGTGCAGTGGGGGGAGTTTGGAAGAAGGTGATGAAAAGCAGAAGCTGAGGCAGAGCACAAATTGGCTCCTTTGTATTCCTATTCTCTGCATCTTAAGTTTCCTTATTTTATTTCTGTAATTATACACTGTTTGTTGGCAATGTCAGGTAGCCTGGGAGTGAAGCAAGGCTGTGCTGGCAATGAGGGGGTTTGCTGGGCACCCCCACTTTGCTTGTTACTGGGCTGTAAACCGCGTGTGTACAAAGCAAGTGGTGATGCCTGGGTGCTTTGACAGGGGTTTTCTGCATGGCTCTGGACAAACATCCCTCAGATTCACTCTTTGCTGTAGTGACAGTTCCTTGTTCTTCAGGTACCATGAGGAGGACACTTGGGGTCAGCTCTGAAGAGCTTGAAGAGCTCCAGAGTTATCCAGTTTGCAACACAGGGCAGGACACATCTGAAATACGTTAAGATGAAAAAGACACTGTATTTCTGCAATATATGGGTCTATCAAGTTTCAGACTGGACACCCGAACCAAACAGATACTTTACAGCATCTTAGTATTGAGGAAAGTGCTAACTCCCCTGAGGAGCAGTATGGGGAGGACTCAGGATTTGTGTCGTGTGAATACTTTGAGAGCGCGTCATGGAAATGTTCACGAGTGCAGGAATAATTTGTATATTTGCTCTAGGGCAAGACCATGTATACAGTAGCTAAAATGTGAGGGCAAATCTTGAAGGAAGCTAACAAATAAAAATATAATAAAGTCCATTAACTAAATGATACAGGTATCCTGTACAAAATGTGTGTGCTTGTTTTTAATAGCATGAAGTAAATGCCGGGGCCATATATAATAGTTACGCATTTAATTTTTAAGTTTTTCTCTTTCTGTATAGCATTTGTGGACAATACATAGAGTGTTGGATTGAAATGGGATTGAAATCACAAGTGAGTTTACTTGGGAAATGATTTTCCATGTAGTATACAACAGCTTGACTGTATAAAGAGGCATATTAAAAACTAGGATTAGACCACACTAGTACATTTGTGCAGGAAAATGTGTAGCCTGTACTTCTCTTGTGCATTCCTCTTCCCCTTCTTATTAATTTACCATCCTCTCAAGTATTAAAATTAACTGTTTTTATCCTGACTTTTAAGTAACAAGTGTATGAGCAGAATGGCATTGAGGAAACTGCTTTGTAGTAAGGGTATGAACATGGTCTGAAAATACCTGCTCTTTTTAATAGGATTTCTGAAATTTCTGTAAGAAAAAAAGAAGTAATTGCTTGAAGAAATACTGGTGTAAATTATTCATCGACAAAGAAAAAGTGAGGTTTTATTGACACTTGCATTGCCATCATTACTGTCAAGAAAGCTGAGTAAGGAGCAAAGTGAACCTTGCCCAGACTGCTTTCAAGTCTGCTTGTGAAAACAGAAGTTTAGAGCTGGAAAAATCCTGTTCCACCTTTCTGCCTGGCAAGAATCTTGCAAACACCTGCTGTCTGCTCTTTCTGCTTGTTAAAGTCTCTAGTTTAGCACTATGATATGTTGAGTAGCAGTGTCTTCCCATGGACACTGGGAAGGTTGTGTGTGTGTGCACAGCTTCCCTATTAGGACACTAGATTAAATCTCTCTGTTGTCTGAAAGAGAAGACTGTAATCACAATCCCTCCATCACCAGCAGCATGAATTAACTGCTGTATTGAATTTGTGCCCTTTGCAGTGTTTGTGCCACATAATATTTTAAAATGCCTTATTTTAAAAAACCTGTTCATTATATATCATATCAGATGCTATTTGCCAATTTAATATTTTTATTAGGAAATATTAATATTGATGCAAGAAATATAAAAAATTTGTTAATATTTAAGTTACCATAAAAAATAGAACCTGAAATTATGATTTCAGAGCTACTTTAGCTATGTTTTGCTCTTAATTTGTTGGGGTAGGGAGCATTTTTTAGATTTCCTTAAAACATAGTGGTAAGAAGCTTGTGGTGATATGAATAAATGGTTAGTTTGTAAGTATATCTCTTCCTAGCTGCAGAAATGAAATACAAGCATCTAAGTTTTTTCCCCTGGAAAATGCAAGCAGTATCTGTTCATCCTTATATTCTCATAAAACTAAGATAGAGGAGTTCAAACTGAATTGCAAAGATTGTAAAGGACCCGCCAAAAGGTCCATGGTGTGGTAACTACAGATGGAGAGTGGCACCACAGAATGGCTCTGGATTTACTTCAGGTGCAGTTCATGCGCACAAGGCTTGTCCAGCAGGATATGGTTGTACCAGCCTGAGCCTTCCAGCTACTGCTTCTGCTTCACAGCTTTTCCTTGAAGCTATTGTTGTGTACTCTCTCCTTTTTTATGCTAGTAATAGGAGCCATGTGTGTAATAGAAGTTTGGTGAAACTAAGGAAGAACGTCTTCAACCTGCTTAAACCCTTTCCCATCAAGAAACGAAGCCAGTTCAGAAATGAAACACTTGCTGTTTGTAAGCCAGAACTGTGAGACTCCTCCTCCAAAGCCAGAGGTGGGGACCCTGCTCAGGGCTGCAGAGTTGCTCTGCAGTTTGCTGTCTGCACTTGGGTGCAGGGCAGTTACTATCCTGTCCTACAGGCAAAGTAGCTATTAAGGGATGAAGGGCTAAGTGCATTTTCAAGTCAGATGGCATTAGAGATCTAAGTGAGAGGTCCTGGAGAGGAAAAAAAAAACCAAATGTTAGTATTTGGAAGAAACATCATCAGGGATTCAAGTTCTGTAGTTTTGTGAAACGTGAAATTAAGCTCCAGGAAAGGATTGAGAGTGGGTACAACTCAGCATTTGTGTATAATCATTTGAGGACTTAGCCCATTTTTAAGTCCCTAATTTCTTTTTGAAGAAAGCCTTAAATACTTAGCAGGAGTAGAAACTTTAAGAAATTTCTTACTCCTTTCTCCTTTTCATATTAACTGCAACAAGGACAGAAAAGTACTGTCAGAGTATTTTAAAAAGTGGTGAAACTTCAATTTGTGTAGACAAATTTGTGTAGCTCTGCTTTTCTCAGTTGTTTTTTCCTTCCTCTGAGTAGACACTCTGAAAATTGCTGCTGCATCTACGAGAAGCTATCTAATTCTGATTGATTAGTCCATTTGGCTAACTTAACAGATACAGTCATTAATTAAATTAACCATCCACATAAAAAGAAATTCAGCAATTCTTTTGATGGGAAGGAGGAGAGGAAAGTTTCAGAGCTGTGGCTATTAAAGCAGATTGGTTCATGGAGTATGGAGATAGCTAATCCCCCATGAAGTGCAAAGAAAGATCATGTATGAGCAGAGAGGAGGTTTCTGGATAGGCATGAGGATAAAGAAGAATTAAAGTGTCCCATGTAGTGAGATACAGAAATCTCCTGGCTAAGTGGCTTTTTGGAGTTTATCTTGCTCTATGTTTTAGTTAGCTCATGACTGATCCTGAAAATGTTTCAGGACCAGAGTGTAATGCAAGGTAATACAAATTGTCCTTTGTACTCTTATTGTTTGGCAGATAGAAACATCCATTCTGTTCCCTCTCATCCAGTTTTCCACTTTTTTGCTCTTTGTTTTACGGCAATCAACCTTATCTTCCTTAGTGTACAAGATGGGCTGTACTAAAAATATCCTCTGATAGCCACTCCTTCCATAGCTATTATTTCTGTTAATACTTGGTAGAGGATGTACACCACTGGGGAAAAATATTTCATTTAATGGGAATCTTCTTCATCTTCATCTGCCTGGTACTCTGACAGTGCCCATTCCTTTTACTGCAGCCCTCTCAAGCAGGATGTTGCAGCTGGCTCTGCCCCATGGGCTAACATTAATTGTGCTGTTGATATGGCATCTATCTCTTATCAGTGTCTCTATCATTTCCCTGAACCTGTTCTTTTCTCTTGAAGGTCTCTATGTGTCTGTTGATAATTTCCTGCTGGCATTTGACCCATCCAGACCTTTCTGCTGATTTCAACTAAAACCCTGTCTTCCTTTCCAGTAATGCATCTTCCCTCAGATCTCTCATTTGATGACCTTTTATGGCACCATATTTAATCTGAAATTTCAGGTGTACATAATGGAGAGTTGTGGAGACAAATGAGAGTGAATAACTGATAAAGAATTCCGACTGTTCAAGGAGACACAGCAATGATATCAGATTATCATGAAGTCAATCATTTATTTATGACACTGATGCTGACAAAGATACTTTACTTTGTTTATGAATTCCCTTTATTTCTACCTTACTTAAATTTTTAATTCTTCCTATGGCCTCTAAAGAGAGCCCTACAATTTCTGCTCTTTTTCTTCCATAACTGTTAGGCTTTTCATTCTCTTAAATCTGGACAGTTAATTTTAGTTCAGAAACTGGTGATAGGCATTTTCCTTCTCTGTTTGAAAGTGGAAGTTTCCATTAAATTTACAGGGATAATTCCCAGGTTTTTATCCATTTCATATCCAAGTGCAAACCTCTTCTTTTTCTTTACTTGCCTCTTCTTCTTCTTTTGTCTTGAAGTGCTTTGTAATCTCTTGTTTTTTCTTTATGTTTCCTTAAACACTTGACCTGCTCTGTCCTCTTTTCTCTTGCCACCATATTTTTTTAACCTCTTTTTCTTCCTGGAGCAGCCTCTTTCTGCTGGGGAACCCATCTGTATCCAAAGCTTATCTGTTTTCCTGGGTTCCTAATCCCAGCTTCATTTTGGTATACTTCATATATAAATGCTACAGTTAATTCAAGATAGAATTTAAGTGCATGTATATGCGTCATCTTGGATAAGGATAATTTCCTTAGTGTGGGGCCTATTCTGTAATAAAATTCCCCCAGCTTTTGCCTCTTGTGTACTGTTGTGACTGGGACAGTTGGAAGAGCAAAGAGGAGCTTGCTCATTTTTTTTGCTCTTGCCCTTTTGCTGTTGAGTCTGTATGGGATAGATTCATATGGACTGAGATAATGCTTCAAAAATGCTGCTGCTGTAAACAAAATGACACTACCTAATTTGTGTACACTGAAATAAAAGACCTCTGACAACAGAATTGCCATTATTAGCATAGCAGTGTTTTTCCTTGTAAAAGCATCAGATCACATGTGCTTTGTTTTTTTCTGTGAGATGCTTTATTTTTAGGTCTTAACATATGTAGGTTTTTGCCGTGCCTTTTCAAAAATTTTGTACCAGTGCCTCAGCAAATATTTCTGAAAATCTCATTCTGCAATATTGTCAATTACAGTGTTGGTGTTCTTTCTCCGTAATTTTCTTCATCCCTTGTGTTTCTAAGATGTTTTTCACAATCTCTTTTTTTTTTTTTTTAACATGCCGGTTTTATTTATAATTAATACTAAAACTACTTCTTAAGCTGACAAAGATGGTTTCTAGGATAGATTGGCAGGCAAACTAAATTATTCCTGTTTAGTTTCTACCATAGGAAAATGTTTATTTATTTATGTTGAAATGCATATTATTTTAATGCTGATTGACTTATCTTGCTTAAAAAATTTTGATCATGTTGCAGAAGTATTTTAATCTAGATTTTTGGTTGTTTTAAAGTAAGGCCTTCTATTAAAATTATGCAGTTATGTGCCTGTACTGTTACTGCACACACAACATGATCCCACCTAGGAGGTGATATCTTTTGGCCTGAGTTTCCAAGATTGCGTATAATGGTTATGTTGTAGCTTAGTTTTTAATAGCATTGATTGCATTATTGGATCTGCAAGAGTGTAGTGTTTTTTATGATATTTTCAGTGCTGTGAATCATAATAATAAAGAATAAGATGGCTTAATTTATGGGTTTTTCTGATAAAATATTCTCAGACATATCCTGCCATGTTACTTAGGATAGGCTTTAAAGATGTCTCTGTATTTCAGATCTGTGGTCTGTTTGCAAGCTGTGGACTCAGTCCCCTGGAGCTGTGCAGGCAGGAGACCTCATGGTGTTTCCCCTTCAGACAGGCTCACTCTGGGAATCAAGGCACTTGTGACAGACCTTGAGAGGGGAATGGGCGAATGCCAGCAGCTCCCCAGCTGTTTCCAGCCATTTTGTCCTCAAAGTAAGCCCTCACCAGGAAGACAAAATGGATGGACCTGTTTAAGAATTGTTCTTGTGGCCTACTTAGAAAGTAAACACAACTTGAACAGCCTGGCTATGTCCATCACTGGGGGTGGTGGGTGGGAGAACAGCAGCTGACTGGCCATCAGCAGCCCGGGAGCTGGATGCCACAGGACATTGTGTAACTCTGAGGAGAAACAGGACCCTTCCAAGGTGCAGGCAGAGCAGCCCAGGCCAGGTCAGAGGGGCTCTTGGCCAACTGCCCAGTCCAAGTAGCCCAGGGCTGATGGTGAGGGAAAAGTGGAAGTGCTGAGCAAGCATGTATGAGGCTTCTCCAGAGTCCTTTTCCAGGACTCCAACACTTTGAGTCAGGTACAGTGTCTGTGTGTTTAGCAGCTCCCAGTTACATCCACTAACTTGTCCATTCACAGCTTGAGCCAGTACAAACCTCTACCATTCATGGTTTCTTCCACTATATTGGACATTGTAATCAGCAGCTGTGCCAGAAAAGGTTCTTTCTAATTAGTTTTGAGCTTCCTGACCTCTCTTGTTACCTTCTAATTCTTGTGTTGTACAAGGCAGAGAATGATCAATGTCTTTGTTTTCTCATGCCAGACACAATTTCCAGATTTTTGAGAACGTATGATCTTCCAGACCATTAAAACATTACCAGCAGTGTCTTTTAAAAAGCAGTAATTTTGTCAGGCCCACATGAGAAGAACCTGTGCTTCTCCTTGTCATCCCTCCAAATACAGCTGTAAAGTCTGCCCGAGTTAAGCCATTCTATTTGATCTGTCTTTGTGCTATATACTTACTTTACTATCTTACATTTTATAATCTCTTGCATCTTTCTTGGCATGAAATCCTTAGTGTCCATCAGATAAGGAGGACAACATTAGTTTAACTGAGTCCCCCTGAAATAACCAAGTGTAAAAGTAGAGCCCTAAGCTATAAAGGAATCTTTATTAAAGCTATGGAAGCATAAACTTTTGCTGAAGGAGTGTCGTGAATGCCAGGAAACTATATAACTAACTTCAGCAAGCTAAACCAAATGCATTTTAAGATAACATCTGTCTAAATTACTAAATATGGAAAATGCATACGAGGCCTTATAGAAGTCTTTGAACTTCTCCCAGGGCACGAGTATCCTAAATATTTAATATTCACTTCTAAGAGGATTCAGAGTATTGTAATCAGTAACTCAACAGCATCACTTTTAGGTGCCCCTCAATAATGGGTCATCTGCAGGCAGCTGTGCAAAGCACCAATATGGATATTGGGCCTGACCAGAATTAAAGGGGTTCATGCTGGTTCTGCAGTGGCCAAGGGAGTCACTCACTCTTTCTTTCACCATTATTGACAGCTGCTCATTCCCTCCTTTGCATCAGCTCTGGAGCTTATTGGACCTCTTCTCAAGGGATTTCAGTTACCTAATGCAGCAAAAACATGGTTTTGTTGAACCCTCCCAATTGTACCTTGGTGAGTGCCAGTGCTGGCGCCAAGAGTATTTTGTTGAGTGTTAGCTCTGACACTGAGAGTGTTTTGATGAGTGTTTGTGCTGACACAAGGTAGGTTCAGTGCTTGCTCCTGAGGGGGCATTGAGACTTCCTGCTTTCAGCAGCAACCAGCTGTGAACTCATTGAGTCAGAGGAAACCTCACTTCCAGGGACAATTGTCCCATGGATGTTCCCATTTTGTTGCCTCTTGCATTTTGTTGTTTTGTTAGTTTCCCTCATTTTGTTGCCTCTTTTCCTTACACTTAGATAGAGTCTTATTTTTTTAACATCCAATTTCCATTGACCATTGATAGTCCTTACACCATCGAGTTTCTACCAGTATCTTCTGCAGTCTAATTAGTTGCTTTTGTATCTTGGTGTGTAAACTCTGGTGCATTCACATTCCCTCACAACACAGTTTTTTGCTCTGTGTTTCCAGGTGTCTTAGTTTAGGGCAAATCTGGGAGGAACCCTCCTCAGGGGGGTTCCCCCAGCAAAGCAGATCCAAGCCACCCCTCCCCCCAGCTGGTTCGGGAAACAGAGTTCCTTGGAGAAAAGTGGAAAAAACTATTTATTTAACAAACAAAACACCCACAAGCACAAAGGATGAACAACACCACACAACAAAACCTCTCGCTGTTCTGAAGAGATGGCAAACCCAGAAAAAGTCTTTTCCGTGGGTGTGTCTGTGGTTTGTCTCTCAGTCTCTCTCTCCGAGGCTCAGGCCCGGCTGCAGTGCTGCTTGGGGGGAGACCCCCCCTCTCCGGGCGATGGTCCTGGTGTCCCCGGATCGAACAATAGCAGAACAGTCAAAAAAAACACCCTCGGTCTCAGCTAATTAAAAAAATGAGCCAAAAAACAAAAGAGGGGGAAAAACTGAAGGAGAGCTCTCCGCTGTCTGTGCAGACAACTCTGAGTCCAGGAATGCTGAAGGTGTTATCTCTATGTTTTGAAAACAACTGCCTCAGATGTTCCACCACTTGCTTCTCCTTCTACCCCCTTTGCTCTCAGATCCAGCCTTAAAGGTGCAAAACTTATTTCTGGGCTAAACAGACGAAATGGGGATAAAAGCATCATACAGTCAGCCTAGGACACCAGGTAATGGAACTTTGTAAGCAAAGCTGTCCAGTACCTGTCTGCAGTATTTGAAAACAGGTCTCCTTTGGGCAGTGATATTAATCATACCTCAGTTTGACTGGAAATACATCTTAGATGTATTCTGGGATGACAGTTTGTTTTCCAGGAAGACATTCTATTGATCTGCAAAATCATTTTGCCAGAAACAAGTGTGGCCATGTCTCTCTTGCGTATAAACCAGGCCCTCCAAAAAAATGTAATAGAAATTCCCTCCAGCCCTTAAGTGCATAAATTTGCTGTTTGTACAATTGAATTTGATCTCATTTCTAATATCCAGTCCTGAAGATCATCCAGGTATTTCCTATGGGAGTTTTTTCAATCTTTTTTATTCTCCGTGCTTTCCAATTTAATGTTATCAGCATATTTCATTGGAATGCTCCTGGGTTTTGTGCCTGGGTAATTAATGCAGATACCAAGCTGGCAGTTTTTAGGGATGATATTGGAGGACCTGTACTTCCAACCTTGTCCTGCCTGGGGCTCACTCAGGTCAGTCACCAATGTCTCTGTGAGCAAAGACATCCATGGTCCTGCTGCCTGTTTGGCCAGGGCAAAGCTCTGGAAAGTTGAGCAGCCACTGCCTTGGGTGCTGCTCTACTGCTCCTGCCCTTCTCATCAGATCAGGTCATGTCTAAGCTTAGGTGTTTTGCTGTTTGAAGGAGAAATACTCAATTTTTGCCTCTTCTGCTGAGCAGGTGTGTGTTCACTGCCTCCTGTCCCAGGCAGGTCAACCTGCCTCTTGTCAGGTTTTCTTTACCAGTTCTTCATCTTTTTCAGCTTAATTCACTGAGGTGGGACAATAGCAAGACTTTATACTGATTTAATCTCAGTAAAATTTTGTAGTGTTTGAACATGCTTACTGAAATTTATCATGTAGATAATGTGGTCTCTTCCAATCTTACCAATTCTGTGATCCTGTGGTTTGCCTGACTAGAAAATAACTATGAGGAAGATAATTTGACTGATTTAGCATTTGGGTGGCTTAGTAAATACAGCCTGCATTTAATTTATATATGTTTGCCTCAGGTCTGGTTGTTTTTTCTCCTTGGTGTTTGTTCCAAGTCCTTGTGTACTTGTAGGCTGGGATTGCTATTGCCCAGAGCCTTTTCCTCTGGCATTGCTAAAGCTGCAGGGCTCCCAGGGAGTGTGTACACCTGTGCTGTGAGCCTGCCTGTGCAGCGTGGACCTGAGCTCACCACATTGGTCCTACAAGGCCATGTCATTGTTGTGCCTTTGTGTCCTTTGAAGCCTGCCAACACAGCCGCTGTTTTCCCTCAGATTCCAACTGGTTTCCCATCCTTCTGCTTTTTTGCTTTTTTTGAAGTTCACCTAACTTCTATGCTGTTTGCTTTTTGGAGCAAATAGAAAAGTCTCTTGAATTACAATCAGTGTCAGTGGTTGGTTTTGGACCTTCCATGAAGAAACTCCCCTCAGTTTTCCTTGTCCCACCTTCTCCTGTTAAAAATCAGTGTATCCCATGCGCTGTGTAACTCCATTGGAGGTGGTTGTTTCAGTGATTTTTATGAACATTTTAGGAAAAGTATCCTGCAGGTTTTGCCCTTTTCAAATGTAAATGTTTAATCAGTGCTTGCTGAGAGGGAATACAAGAACACATGTGCGAGGCTTATGGTTCTTTTTTTCTTTTTCTTGCAGTGACCTGCTGTCTTCTGAATATCTTGAGAGGCATATCGAGCAAGGTGGGAAGACAGTGGAAGTTAAAGTAAGAATTTCCTTTCTGTGCTTTTAAAAATTTGCTTGGCTTTTGATGTTCTTGCAAACACGTATTTTTGTGAGAGAGAACTAATTTTTCAAGTGATTTGTTTTACTATTCTGAGGCAAGCATGTTTCATGTTTTCTAACTTTCAGCCTTAAACATTTAGTCAAATTTAGTACATTAATGTTTATATCAAAATGATATCCATGAAAAATGTATAGATAGTAGTTCTTTTTCTAGTAAGTATGCTTTACTTTTGATGCCTATTGAAGGAAATATTTTTGTTTTGGTAGATAGCCTTTTCTCATTGTACTAAACCCCAAGTTTGTTTGTTTGTTATGAGCTTCTTTGTAAATTCGAGAATAGCAATATTTATTGTATAATATTTCCAAATACCTAATCACCAGTTATGGATTTCTGTCTCTGTATGTGTGTTGGCCTGGTGACTACAAGATGCAATTTGTTGCTGTTGTCTTGTGTGAAATGTCCCACAACCTTTGCAGAAGTGTTTTGTTGTTTGCATGCAACATGGGAGATTTTTTTTGAGGACCCTCTATTTGTTAGGACTTATTTTGTAGATGTCAGCTATAATTTTTGTATCAATTGCTGTAGGTTACATAGAGTGTTAAGAAATGTATTATATGTGGTACAAAATGGAAATTCTAAATTTGTCTGTCAGGTAAATGCTAGGTAAAATTCTGTTCAAAATTTACATTTGATTAAAAGAAATCCCCCACATTGTTTTACTAAATCTGAGATCATCTAAATATTTTGAAACAAATGCATTAATCTCTGCAGCATGAAAATGGAAATGGAAATGGGCAAAGCAGTCCTTTATCCACTGAATAGCTGAAGATGCAAGTTTCCTTTGGTTTATCCCCTTCTGTCGTTTGCAAATAGGAGGTCTGCTCTTCCACTATTATCAAGATAATAGTCTGCATACATTACAGACTGAGGCAAACACATACATGTTCCATTAAATTGTAAAGACTAATTTCTCAGTCAACTCTGCTCTGCAGTCAAGAAGTCTTGCTTGACTGAAATTCAGAATATGAGTCAAAGCAGAAATAAAGATAATAGCTGATATTAATAAGAACAAAACAACCCATTTGTCTGCGTTAAGATATATATGCAAGTTAGCTAAGTTAATCCATCCAAGCCCTGTCACTGAATTGTTCCTGATGAGCAAACCTTAATCAAGCAAGGAAGTGTTTGAAATCAGCAGCCCTTCATATCTAAATACTGTTTAATTGAATGGGAAAGTGGTGGGAGGATCAGGCCTTTCAGAGGAAGAGTCGGAAAATGTTCTGGGCAAAATAGCTGCCAGCCTCAAGGGTGACAGAGATTATTTCCCCTTCATTTAGATCCTGAGCCAGGGTCAGGCTATACCTTCAGGGGTGGCTATCACTGCCTTGCTCAGTATTCTCAAATCTGCTTTAAGCAGAGAACTATCATTGCTGCACTGATCTCAATACTTGAGGTGAGCTGAGTTGGGAGTGAAAGGAGCTGCAAAAACTGTACTACAAAGGAGAGGGCTTGCTGCTCCAGTGGTGAGCTTTCCTCCCCATGCTGCCCTGTACCTTGCATACCTATGGGCAGTGGTGCAGGGGTGGCTGGGCCGTGCAGGTGGGCTCCTCTGCCCCTACTATTCCCCTGCTCCAGGAGTTCTGCAGGCAGCAGTCGTATGGAAGGAAAGTGGATGTAAGGTTTTTGCTTGTTTTGTTGCATCTGAGTGTGTGGGACTGGCAGGGAGGGAGGCAGCTGCTGTGACTAAATGTCAGAAGAGCCTGGTGGCCACAGTCATGGGAACATTTTCATAAAAGTTCAGACACCAAAAGATTTTTGGAAAAGTGCAGGCTACTAGTATGCTTTAATGCCTGACACTGAATGAGGCTGATTTCAGTACTCAATAGCTGTTTAAAAATAAATCTGGTTCCATCTGACCAGTCAGTATTTTTCAGAGCATATTTAAGTGCATTGGAGAACTCTGTATGCTGAACCATTTCTGAAAAGACTGGCAGTATCTGTTTGCATATGAGAAACTGAGCTCTGGTTTTATATCAAATGTTTTGAAAATCTTACTGCAACTACAAGAAATTTCCATGATGGTGATTTATTACCTTTGATTACTGTGGGAATTGTTTACCATAACTGGCAACATAATTATTACACTAGATTTTAGGGATTGTGCAGATTGCTTAGATACTTATTTAAAAATAGCTAATAAAAGAGTGCAACTTATGAATAGATCACAAAATATGCACTCTGCTGTGCAGCATATTCCTAAGCAGAAGCTGAAGAAATATTTTAGAAAGGAGAAAGGTTTCTATCAGTTGCTTCAACGTGCTGCTCTTCACCCACCTCTGTGCAATTTGTCTTGAGCTATCGGCAGAGACAGAGGTGGCCTGGCAACATCTCTCTTTCTGCTTTGGTGGGAGAAATGGTGACAGAAAGAAAATGTCCATCTTCCATCCACTGCCAGCTGCAGGCTTTGAGCAAGCCTGTTAATAGAGTGAAATGGCCTCCTCTGTTCTTGGCTGCCTTACTGGAGAGGTGTATTTTAAAATATTCCCGCTTGCATTTCTCCGTTCAAGAAGACTGCACAGACACACAAATCATCAGTGCTGCTGTTGTGCCGTCAGCAGTATGGGAGAAGACAGGAGCTTTGAGGCACTGTGTGAAGGCAGCTGTAGGTACATGCAGCAGTTTGGGAATGTGTCTGGGAAGCAGATCCTGCCTTAGCTCATATGTGATGTGGAGTTGATAACTACTTTTGCCACTCCTCCCCCTCTCCTTCCCTCCCAGTAAAACTTCCTGTGCTGTAAAATACATATGGATCTCCTGCCATTACTGAGGATGCTTCAACGAGGAGAGGGGGGCAGGGGAAGGGAGAACCATTTATACCATAAAAAATACCACTTTTAAATAGCAAAGGGATTTTTACTGTGAGAAGAGTCCTCAGTTTAACATACCTTTTTATCATAAGAAGAAGTTGCATTATATTTGATTTCTGCATAATTATTAATACATTAGACCATTGTGAAGGTGGAACATGTTGCACATGTTTTTGCAGGGTGCCAGCATTTAGGTGCTGCAGAGGACACGCTTCTTGTTATTTTGCCACAGTTAGGCAGCACCTCAGACATTCTTATTAAACCAGCAGCAGTGTGCAATGCCTAAGAAAAACAAAAGGAGGCAGATGTTTGAATTACTTCAGTGTTTCTCCCCCACACCCTCCTTTACTGTACATCATGTCTCTACTAGGAAAGGAGCAGTATTGGCCTAAATTCCCTCTGGTAGCAAAGAGAATAATCAATTAATAAGAAAGAGGAAAAACCCTTCTTGGCGTTGCCTTTTCCTGATTGTGTCATTCCAGATCATCCTATGCTCATATCACATCAATACTCAGCCTGTGTATACCTAATGTTGTTGCAGTATATCTCTGTGTCCTTTTATCTCTCTTTCTCCCTCTCTTTTCGTTGTCATTCTGTCACTTATGCTGTCAGTGAGATGAAAGGCAAAAAACAGCTATGGTGCTGTGTAATTCACATTGCTGGAATTTTCACCCTCAGAAGGAAAAACTGATATCTATTCAGTGATATTTTCTCAATAAAATGTTTGTTTTCCTCTTCAGAGTGCGTAGAAATAAATGTTTCTGCTTGTATTCCCCCAAAACATTGGACAATTCTACGGGTTCTTAGGAAATTGCTTTCTGAAAAAAATTAGGCCGTGAAAATAATTCAGTCAGACAACTTGCACAGGTAGAGATGTGGTAGATAAATACCAGAAATTTTTGATGGCATGTTTAAATATGAAGGAGCTATATTTCATAGGCAGTCCTTAAAGTCTGAAAGTCTTTAGTGTGGTGATGTAAACACAGCGCTTACAGCATAAACCACTGCTTTTTGCTTCAGCCTCGCAGCATGTACATATGATAGCATCAATGTGAATGGAGACACATCAAATGCTAGGTACTCTTTTTCTCTGTTGTAGCATTAACAGAGGAGCTTTGGCCAGCCTTGTCTTGTGGGTTAGGACTGCCGTGTGGCTGTGTGTCCTGTGCTGTGCTCACCCTGTGCCTGCTGGGCTTTCTTCAAAGTGCCCACAGCCATCCTGTCCAGCTGGGGTGCCCCAGCACGGCCTCCTGCTCTGTGGGGGCCCCAGCAGAGGGGCCAGCATTGTAGTTTGGCCAGTGGGGGTTTGGGGCAACTGCATTTTAATACTGCACAGCAAAGCAGAGCTGTTAGCTTGCAAAAATAGTCATGATGTTGTGTGCATTGTTTGACTAGTAGTGTGTGCAAGATGACTGTTGTTGTAGCTTACAGCTATTTTAATGCTTCTGCACAAGAGGGGAAAATTACTGTTCTTCATTGCCTTGCTGTACTTAAAGTCTTGGCTAGTGTGTGCCATGACGTGTATTTGAAGGGCTCTATAAATGCTCATTTTTAGGAAAATAGTATATAAGGGAGAAAAGTATTAACGTCTTGAAAGACCAGAGGAATCTGGGTACCCTTGATATGGTACATACTGCTTTTTCTGTTTCTGAAACTTTCCCCTTCAAATCTGGTTTGCCCGAGCAGGTGTTAAGGTACAGTCCCTTGACCGAGGGCAGTGTGTGTCTGTGCACACCTGTGCCTGTGTTTGATGAGACCTTATCCTAAGTAGCATTCCAACATTTGGTTGTTATCTCCACAGGTATGAACTGATCATAAGTCTGCAATAATTTGTGGTGCAGCCAGAATAAACACTTAGCCAGTGAGCATGTCATTTTAATAATTGACTGCTATGTTTCTAGTCTTATAGCAAGGTGCTTCCACTACCATCTTCCAGTTAGGGCACCCACTGTCTGAGAAAAATCTCTTCTTATTCTTCAGGTTTTGGTAACTCACCATTTTGTAACCAAAGAGGAAGGTGTTTCAGTTGTCAGGGAAGCCTGTATGCTAAACAGGCTTTCCTGTAAGGGATTACATTTTCTCCTGAGAAGCGGCGTGCCAGTTGGGCTGGCAGAGGATGGGATGGGAGTGCAGGAAGACTCAGCCTGGGAGGCTGGAGCCTCGGGCTGGTGGAGAGCTCTGTGTGTATGTACCTGAAACTTGCACAACCTGCTGGTGAAAGCTGAAGAGGAAAAAATCATAAATAATGCAGGAATTACCTATGCCTGTTTCTGGCAGAGCTTTTTGGTTGTGTCCAGAGACTAGAGAAGCTGTTAGTATCAGAAAAATCACTATCTTGTTTGAGAGAAGACTTTGAATAAGGGTTCCTGTAATGTCTCCTCTCTCAGCAGAGCTCTGTTGGCCTCATGGCAAAATATTAACAAATCTAGTCCATAATCTACTTTTTAGTGATAGCAGTAAGCTAACTGAAGAAGAGCTGACGGAGAGTCTCTGAGTCTGACACAGTTTAGCAGGGGGTTCCTGCAAGGTTGATCTTCACAGTGCTCTCATCAAATATTTTCATTAAGGACTTATGTAAAAAAAGAGTATGTTTATATTAATGAAATTTGCCAACAGTGTAAAACTGAGAAGCATTACAGTGCACAGAAGGATCAGCTGGAGAACTGGCTATCTTTGACCAATGGAGTAAATAAAAACCAAATAGAACAAATGGCAACTTCTTACACTTAGAGACTAATTTTAGGTGTTTGTACTGTACGATGAAAGTTCATAAATGACTTCCTGTAGGTTTTGGCTGGAATTAATGTTACTGTATGTGTCTTGATGAAGAGTTGAAAATTTTTAAATTTCTATGTGTTTTCAGTTACTCTGGACATTTTATTTCTTTTTCAGGAGTGTCATGCTGTCACATTGAGTCGATAGGCATTGAGAAATATCTCACTTTCCTTTTGTAGCATTGTTTGAATTCTGGAAACAAGCCCTTTGGGGTTTAGAAAACATAGTATCCTCTGTGGGATACCAGGGCAAGATAATCAGCTCTCATATATAGTGCATTTGCCTGACCTAATGATCCAGCAGGCTGGCACTTTTAAGGTACATTTGCAGGAACTTTTTTTCTATATCTGATTATTACTAGTTTACTTTCTACATACATCCTACTACCAAGGAGAAGAAAATTAAAAGTAACAGCTTTCCATATTAGAAGTCATTCCCAGGTCACGCTTTTGAATATACTACATGAGAATGAATCCCAGATCATGATTCATGGAGGATTTTGCAGGTTTAATTATCTTGTCTCCCTTTTCTTTGTGACATTAAAAAAAAAAAAAAATCCTGTGGGTTTAACTAGTCCTGCAGGGGGAAAAAATTGTCAGAAAGTGGAAGTCTTCCAGAGCTTAAAAAGTACATTTCACTGCAGATGTGGACCCCAGTGATGGTGGGTAGTTCTGCTGAAGTGACAAGTCAAGTGACTATGTGATCATCAGGAGTCACCTCATGAGTACTCTGCTGCAAGTTTTCCCTTCTTCTAGAAGGAGGACAGCTTGAACTTGCAGAAAAGTCTTGCCTGACTTTGTGCACCTCAAGAGTTATTTTCTGCTCCAGCTGCAGCAACATATGGCATACATAGCCAGAGAGTGGTAGCAACCAAGTGTTCTGTAATCTCAGACCATGCAAGGACCGAGTATGGCTAAGGGAAATTAATTACTGCTATAACATTAAAGAACATAAAATCACTTTGTAGATGCCCTTATTAAAAAATAAAAGTATCTTTTTGGGTTTAACTTAATCCCTTTGAGGGGGAATTAAGCTAAGCAAACAGAAGCTGCTGTACTTCTGAAGCAGGGCTTCCATGCAAGGCTTCAGAGTGCTTTAGCTTGACATCTTTACTTTCTTCATCTTGACTTCTGTAAATAGATTTGCCTAGACATGTCTGTTGTTCCCTATGGATACCAAACTGGCACTGTATTATAAACAGTAGGTTAATGTTTCTAGACACAGCCTGAAGCTCTGTGATTTTTCACTTGAAGAGAAAGTTCTGTCATTCAGAAATAATGAGCCAATAAGGATATCAGAGTTGTATTGTTTTCTATTTTCCTTAGAACTTTATGTCCTGCTGACTGATTGGTATCCATGTAGGTGTTGTGTTGTGTTTATAGTAATCTTGTAAATCACGTTCTTACACCTTGACTTCAGACTCGGGGTAGGCTGATGAACTGATGAGGCAGATTAGAATGTGTACATTATAAGGAATTTTCATACTGTCCCTTAAGATGTTTCCTTTTCCCTGGAACAGGCATGAACGAATGGGGCAAAATGACTGTAATTTAAATGACTTGTATGCCATGACTAAGAGACACTAGCCACTGCTACAAGAGCTGTCTTAAAGACAGCAACAGAGTGGGTAGGAAGAGATAACCTGTTCTCCTCTGCCTCATCTTTTCCTGGCAGCTGATAATAAAAATAATTTTCCCTAACATCAAGGTAAGTCAAGGCAAGTCAAGAGTCTGTTTCTCAAGCAGATGCCAAGGCAGCTTCCAGAGCAGATGGTGTTGCGTTGGCACGAGCTCTCTGTCCACACCCTGCAGCTATGTTTGTGGAGCATCTTCTCTCATAGCTACTGGGCAGTAAACACAGCCCTCATTTGGCCTCTGAACTGGGAAGCTGGGCTGATATCTTGTGCCATCTGCTGAAGGCTCCTGCTGTGAGTCACTGATGGCAGTTGGAGCGAGTCGCCTGCGCGCAGGATCCTGTCACATACACGTGTGTCTCTGTTTGTTAAGAGTGCTGCCAACAGTCTTTAAACATGGGCATTCAGTGGAGAAGGCTTAGAAGTGGCTGTGCCTTATCCTAATTTTGGAATCCATATCTCTGATTTCAGAATCTGAAACAGTGTCATAACCTAATGTCACTAGAGTGTGTCCGCTCTGAGCTATATGATCACATGTGATAGCTGTCCTCGTACAAAGGGAGAGCACTGTTCATGATTTCAGAACATTTGGCTTTCAGGCGTCTGCAGTCCAGAGACTACTCTGCAAAGAGGTGGTGCCAGGTCCCTGGCGTTGTTGCTGAGCTGAGTGAGAGCTGAGCTCAGGGCTCAGCACAGCCCCACAACAGGGCCACTGCCAATTGCTGAATTATGTGTCAATTAAAAGATATTTTCTCTCATTGCAGTTACACAGGTCAAAGTGCCATTTTGATTTTCAGTTGACAAATAGAAACCCATTCATAACAAGTTGTTTTCTCCTGCAGAAGTCAGCGAGCAAGGGTGCATTTTCTTTTCCTTTTGCTGTTACTCATGCAGCCTTAGTTATGCATTTTTGTAGCTCCTGGCCCCACAGTGGGTAGCTCTTTAAACAGCTAATCCTTATCTGGCAGCTAATCTTTATCTAGAATTCACAGAATGGTGGCTTGAGCCTTAGCTGGCCTTTTGGGAGCTTTCTGCTGCAAGGAAAGAGGGAGATATGTTACTAGGATTTGAATTTGACCAGCAATCTTCTTTCCTTTGGATTAAAGGGTGTTAAAATAGGAATATGTAGGAGAAGGAAGGTATTAATTTTACGGTCAGTGCCTGACTGTTGCATGAGTTTTACTGGCCAGCACCTCACTTAATTGCAGAGAACAGCTTTCTTGGACATCTGATGTAGAAAGCAGATGAATGTGCATCCTTATTTTCCTCCCCTGGGAAGGTCATAGTGTCTCTGAGGTGAATAACAAACTCTGCCAGTGTATGGTCAGCAGATGCTTTCTGCATTGTGACTGCAGAGAACTGCCACGCATTAATGACTATTGGGGCTATTCTTTTGCTTTACGTATTTCACCCTTTTTTTATGAGTATTGGTTCATGTGTTTTTCATCTCTTTTGTATCTGCTCAGTGGCTGATGCCTCTCAAAGCAGGGACAAACTATCTTAAAGGATAAAAATGGAAACAGATTTTATTTGCATTGCTGACATCTGTGTCTTACCATTTTTTTAGTATCTTTGCCACACTATGTACCCAACAGGTTGCAGGAAAACTTGTACTGACGTGGGCAAAAGGGTTGCATCTGGTTAGAGAACTGTAGCAGTTCACAGGGCAAATAGCCCTAATTCAGGATTTTGCAGTAATTATCCAACTTAAGCATCAAGATGAAGGCTATCTTATGAACTGTCAACTATCATAATAATTAGCTTGTTTTAATTGACCCTGGGTCCATTCTGGTTTTGATTTTCTTTTTCTTTTGTTTTGTTTGGTTTTTTTCTTTTTTTTTTTTTTTTTTTTTTTTTTTTTTTTTTTTTTTTTTTTTTTTTTTTTTTTTTTTTTTTTTTTTTTTTTTTAGTATGATATTACGTTTTTATCTCTCCAAATCACGAAACTTCTTGTTAAAAATCTGTATTTTCTGTACTGCCCTTGGACATCACCAGTAGGTTGTCCAAGAGAAGGTTCATACAGGAAGGATAACTTACTGATCCAAGGAAATGGACAACAGAGTGCCATGGGCATGGGCAGAAAATTTGCCTTGTGTGGTGCAAACCACAGCATGAACAGTGGCTGTGTGCCTCATGGAGGCAAAAATGTTGACCGTCTCTCTGCTGTAGCATTAGCCGGCCCTTAGATATGGCGTGAGTGTCTGCCTGTGTGTATTGCAGGCTTGTGTCACAGCCATTGTCACCAGGCTGACCTTGTCTCATAGGAGATGACATTTCACCTAATTTTCTCCCAGACTCTGTAGTGCCCAGGTTCAGTTTTAGACCAGAAGTGGGTAAATGTGCTGCTCAGACTTATGGCTGGCATATGTTAGAAGACGGTCTGATTTCTTCTCATCTTACACTGAACCGTTCCCCAGTAGCTGGCAAAGGCCAGTGTGGAGGTTTGATTTGTTGAGATGGGCAATTATTGCTTTTGAGAGAACAGAGAGAGGCTTTATTAGCTGTGGGAAGCCAATAGCTCTTCACAAAACACCCTTGATGTTCTGAACTGAACTGTAGTTGGTGCTAATTTCACCTCTTAAGGAAAGGTCTTAATTATCATGTGGGACTAGAATATTTTTAGGAAAAAAACAAGATTTTTTTTCAGCTTTTGTCTCACTGGGACAGATACCAGTAGACAAGAGAGACAACCCCAGTCCTTCAGGGAATGTTTCCAGAGTAAAAGATGATAGATATGATAATTATATTTAATATTTGGTGGTCTTAGGTCTCTCACATACTGTGATTTCTCCTCTAATACAGTGTGTTTTATGACAGCACCTGCTATAAAACAGCTTTAGTACATGTCAAACCCAGCACAATTTCAGCCTCAGCACTATAGTAAGGCAACAACAGTAAACTTCTTGCCCAAAATTACAAGTGCTTGAAAAAAACTTGCCTTGTGGAGTCCCTTCATGTGTCCTGACTCTCAGTACAGAACCACAGAATCATAGACTCATTAAGGTTGGAAATTCCTTCTAAGTTCATTTAGTCCAACCTTTGACCGAACACCACCATGCCAACTAAGCCATAGCACTGAGTGCCACATCCAGTGGCTTCCTGAACACTTGGATTCTCTTGTTGCTTTAAGTACCCATGCAGGGGTCAAACCCACAACCTTGGTGTTATTAGCACCATGCTCTAACCACCTCAGATAAGTTCATGCATCAAGTACTTGGAAAAAAACTTATCTTCATTTAGAGAAGTGAAAATAAATTTTATTAGCTTAAGTTGATTTTATTAACTGGTTTGAAGTAACTTATGTTATAATGGTAGGAGCATAAGTACATACATAAAAAATATCTCCCAGATGTTAGCATATAGAACTGAATGTTTTGTAGTGATAAGAACTGGTCACTGAGACTGAGATTAGAGTTGTGTTTCTATCTCCACCAGAATTACCATGAACTCTAGTAGATCACTGAGTTGAATTGATTTAACTAAATAGAGTAGAAGTTGTGTTTCTCAATTGTATTTTTCCCAGACAAGAATTTACATCTATTTTTCTTGTATTTTTCTTTTCTAGATCTGTATGCATAACTTTTTTCCCATGGATTTATTACAGAATAAATGAATTTGGAGGTCCTGTCATGGGGCATTTTTTTGGTTCTCATTAGAAAGATCAAAACACACTTTTGAGCCACAGACTGGATTCTTAGTATGAAAAAATGTTCCTCTTGGTTGCAAAGACATGGTTTTGCAAACTAATGGAGCCTGAGATTCTATTTCTGGTACATATTAACTACATTTTCTGAGAACAAACCAATTTGTGTAATTACTCCAAATTCCTTCCACAGCTAGAAGTCTGTATAACTCCCTGCTGATAGTCTTTTCAGTATTATTCCCATATCCATGCACTTATTCCAGTTATATCTTTTGCAGAAATACTACTTCAAGAATTCTCTTTAGAGAGTATTTTATTGCTTATAAGGTTTTAGATCATCCATATTGTTTGATTGTTAGTTTTGTTATTTGCTTACTGGAGTCTGTCTTTGTTTACTTCTTATTCATATATTCCAAAAGGACCTGAAAGCCTTAAACAGTTCCATGATCCTGTAGTGGGGGACACCCTACAGACTGAAAGAAAGAAAATCTCAAGTGAAGAGAGCTTCAAGTAGCTAAGATAAAGGAAGTAAATAGGTGTATAAAAGGAGGATAAAATGGAGAAAATGAGCCAAGGCTTCAGGAAAAATGAAGGATGTGGTCTCTCTGAAATCAAATTAACTTAGGATATTCGTGGCTAAAATATATGTGAGTGCAAAGCAGAAATTTAAAAAATCTCCTTTTCACTGATACTTGCTCTGTGTCCCAAGTTCTTGATAGACCTGAGAAATGCTGGTCCAGGGGTGATGGGTCATACATCTGCTGCCAGACGCTCCTGGCTGTAGCCTGGTGCGGGTCAGCCCTAGAGCTTCTTACCAACATGAGGCAGGGAGTCAAACACTGCCTGTGTGGCACCAGTTTCCCTTCAGACATCTGAGCAGAGAGGTGTCCAAGGTGGGCAGCATGGTGGTTACTCTGCAGGTCGTGTGGTGAAGGTGTTCTGTGTCTGCACCAAAGACAAACACACTGAGGTGGGCGGGCAGTGGAGGTGGCTGCAGTCACTGTAACGAGTGGAAGGAAAAAGTGGTACGTGAAAGAGAGGAAATAGTGAGATTGAAAGAAATTGGGGTGGAAAAAGGTGCAAATGGAAGATATGCCACAGGGATTCTCTTGCAGAGTGAAGCAGCAAGCCTGGCAGTGGTGTCAGAGTTGCAGTGTGTGGCTCAGGGGCTGCATTTCTCTGCAGTGCTGGTGCTGGTTGCAGCAGCAAGAGCTGCCCCAGGTGTGCTGCACTGCACACCCTGGGGGCCAACACAGAAGATCTTGGGGAGAAAATAAGGACTTCCTTTGACCAGGCTGAGCTCAAGTCTGTTTCCCTGTGAGCAGCCATGCTCTAACAGACAAGGTCCGATGCTCTCTTAAGGAATGCACCTCAAACCGGAGGCACCCATACATTGTAGCTGCTTTCAACAACAGGTTCCACATCTTGTAGAAAACAGAACAGGATTTTCTGATCAAAATACAAAACTACCAACATAACTTACACATTTTCTTACCTTTAGCCTGATCTTAATTTTTTTTCATATTTGAAAAATAAAATCCAGAAGCATTTAATGACTGTGCTATGCATCATGCAAGCGACTGCTGGCTTCTGAAAAAGCTGTAATTGTAATGCTTTTCCCTCCCTTTAATAAATGGACATAAATATTCACAGGGCTGGGTACATCAGGCTAGGTAGATTATTAATTCATTTGCTGGAAGAAGTATTTGCAAATAAATGCTATTAAAAAAAAACCAAAAACCATGGAAAATCTCCTTCATAGTCCTTTAACTAATGTTAGTGCATTACAGCATAGCTGAATTTGGTGAGGCACTAACAGGTAAATTCTTCTGAAGAGTAGATGGCGGTGAGAATTTAAGGGATGTTTGAATTGTTTTCCTAATTTTGCATACAAATATTCACATTGTGCGATACTAAATATACTCATTGCATGTGCAGTAGGGCTTACATCCCTATCAGTGAAACCAAGGGGGATTTTTTGAGTAAAGTCTGCTGGATTTTATTTGAAAGGTATACATTTTATTTGCAGAAGAGAAGAGGCAAATATTAATTTTCATTGTATTCCTTTACATCTTAGTTATTCTTGGAGTTTCTGTTAGTTTGGGAGTGCTAGTGACTACTTCTGATTTGGTCTTTTTTTTCAATCAAGCATTATTATTATTTTGTAAGCATACCTTTCTCCTCAGAAGAAGGAAATTGCCTTACCCTCAGAGCAGAATTCATCCTGTCCGATGTAGTCATGTGCAGAGCAGATGTTGAGTCTAAGCCCCCTACTTCCAACTCTTTTTCTAGTCAATGAAGAAAGATGAGCGCTTCTGGAGTAATTTGTCTCTGAAGTCCATCTCAGGATGTCAGGGATTTCGCACTGAAATTGTGAAATACACTATTTGGTGTACAGTATCAAGATGATGATGTTTGTCTGAGTACCAAACCATGGCTTAAAGAAGATGGGAGGAACACGGCTGTGAGCGATAGCCAATTCTTGGTGCCATGTCAATGACTTGGCAATGTGTTTATGAAAAAACAGTCTTTGACAGGATGGAGTATGATACTGTGAAATGTCCCATTGATTTACAGTCTCAATTTCCAATTTCAGGGAGGAGAACATTGCTATTATCAGGGAAAAATTCGAGGAAATGCTGTATCATTTGTTGCCTTGTCAACATGCCATGGATTACAGTAAGTCTGCTGTTTTGTTTTTTTTACTGACCTTTGTTTATTACTCTTTTAAGCAAAATCAAGTTGTTTATAGTAAAATAATAGATGTATATAGTAAAATAAGTGCTATTTATTTTCCTAGTAGTTTGTCACCAATATTAAGTATTCAACAATCATCAGAATTTCTTTTTTTTCTAAACTGAGGACTTATGGCAGTGGCCAGATATTGTTTTAAGATAACAGTATAGAGAGAGAAGAGTAGCAGTAGCTGAAAACATCCTATTCTACAAGAATAAAAACAATGCCAATGAATAATTTGAAAATTGTGTTCTTTTCTTGTTGCTATTAATGATGTATACTTTATTTCTTTTCTAGTCTTTTTACAAAGAAAATGCCAGTTTAGAATTTATCTTGCACTATCCATTTTTGTTAACAGAATTTCTGGCCTTAAGCTGTGTGTATGGGATAATTCCTTGCATATAGTAAAATCTTGAAAAATCTAGAAGAAAAGGTATTGGAGGGTGCAGTAATTTTTATTTGAAGTACATAACTTTACTGATAATATAATTAAAGCTGAAGGTTACATGAAGCTGTGTATGGATTGTACAGCTTTTGGACCTGTCTACTTTTGACACTATTGAATGATGCTAGTCAGGTTTTCAGATCAACCAAGTGCCTGTCACATCTGGGAATTACAGGATCTCAGCATTTCTAATACTGACATCAGCTTGAAAAGTCATGGCACCACGTGAGCCTGGGTGTAGATCATGTGAGCTTTAACTTTTTTTGTGGAAGCAGAGTTTAGCTGATGGAAATCTTCTTCAGCCTATTGTCTGCCTGCAACTATTCTATAGTTGTGGTATCAGTCATACAAGTACTTTTATTTGAGTAGTGTCTTTCTTTTATGGTTGTATATTTTTTTTATGAAGGGGAGAATGCATGCAGAAGACTTGACATCCTTGCACTTGTCTGATTTACAGCTGTGCAGCTCAAGAAACTTGAGCCCAGTTTGAAATATGGACAGTGAGCCTAAAAATAGTAGCTTTCTAATGCATCCTGAGCCACTGCATGGCTTCCATTAGCAGTGATCCATTAGGTCTTGGCCCTTGCTAACTCCTAGGAGAAAAAGCAGAAACGAAGGAGAGCCTGCATATGTCTTTCCCTGCACTCTTCTTGTGGGTTTATGCTTAAAACTGACTGTTCTGCTGCTCTGTATTTTTAAATGGCCTGATAGCCAAATTGGTCCCTTCTAAAGTTATATGATGAATGATGCATTTTTTTCATTGTATATTTCAGCTCTCTCTTGAGAGGTATCTCCCTGTCTCCTTCTGCCCCCCCTTCATTTTTTTCCCCTGATATACTAAAGTTTCATCTGAGTTCCTTCACCCAAGCTTGCTCTAATCAGGCTGGTATTTCAAGCATCCAGTATGAGAAAGTAATGTTTCCCGAGCTGTATTAAACTCACATTCTCTGACACTGCATTTCCATCATTGCAACTAGCTCCTACACACTTGATTTTAAATTATAAATAATTACTCGAAACTCACACTGGCAATCAGAGGTCCTTAGCTTCAACCACAGTTTGGAGCATCTTGCTGGAATAAGGGTGGCTGGGGAGAATTGTCTTCTGTAAGGTCTGTGGGGCAGGAGCTTTGCTTTCATGAATTTTAGGAAGTACATAAGACAGAACAGATGCCTTTAAGAGAATAATAAGCTTCATACTTCAGAAGGTCATGCCATTCTCCTCTTTTGCGTATCAGTACCTTTAGATCTCAGCCAGTAAAGCAGAATTTTTCATACATGTGAAAAAATGTTGGGCTTTTTTAATCATAAGTTATGACTTCTTCTTTTGGTAATGTCTGCTTTGTGTCCTTCCTTTTATTAGTTAAATTGACCACATGACTGGCTGACAGAATACCTGAAATTATGGATGTGTTCTTAATGACTTGGCTAATGACAAATATATCTCTGCAACCTTAACTTCGAGCAAGCCATTTTGTTTGGATTTTTGATTTGTTTGTTTTCTGTGGGATATGCAGTAACCACGGTTTCCTATGAGTTAACACAAGAAATACTTTGAATGCAGACGCCAGCGGTTGCTGGGATATGAGCGAGCTGTAGTGAGGCACGGCGTGCAGCCCGCCTTGGGAGGCGAGGGCACAGCCCGCGGGCACGCCTGGGATCTTACTGCCGGCTGGTGGTGAACGCAAAAACTGCCGTCGCTGCTGTGAACTCGACTTTCCCGGCTGCAAATGTCATTGTCTGAAGAATACACATCATCAAAATGCAGGCTTTTGAAGTGTTTTGCTTTCTCCTTAATACACCCATGAGCGTGTGGTTTATTCAGCGCATACTGGGCTATGGTAGCTGGTTGGAAAAGAGCCATGAATGCTTTGAGTGGGCAGGTCAGGTCTGTAGGTCAGCTGTGACTATTATTCTTGTCACTTGATCAGGGGTCAGTGCTGCTGGGAGCAGCAGTCTCGCGAGAAGCTCTTCACTGACAGCACTTCAACTTGCATACCTTGCTTAACTAAAGTTGCAATTAGAGGCAAGGAAATATGCCTGACAAAGAGCTACAGGATCTTCCCCAATCTCATCTTATTGCAAAGCAAAGAAGCTTCAGCAGATGCTAGAATATTTTGCTTAAACTATGTAGTCAGTATTTATTTTTAAAGAATAGGCACATGTCATTTGAAAGGTGAAGCAGCTTTACATGGTAGTTATGCTCACGCTTGATATATGTTATATATATGTTATACAGTCAGTAACCCAAGTTACTTCTGTGAATGTCAATTTTGCTGATTAAAAAAAAAGGGTTGCATAAGAAGAAAGAAAAGTATCTGCTTTTGTTGCTTGTAATTCCTGTTTGTTTTGGGTGTTTTTAACAGTAGTGTAAGTAAATAAATAATCTCACTTTCATGCTGTTGTTGTTGTTGTGTGCTATGTGCCAAGTTTGAACTTACAGTTCATATTTAGGGCCAAGCTTAAACACCTTAAGTAGTGGTCCTTAGAAAGCGACATGCTGATACAGCCTAATCCCAACCATGTGTGTAGAGGCAAAATTACTTTAAAAACATTCTGGTTTGGTTGAAGATCAGAATGTATTGATATAAGAAATAACCTTTGTTTTTTTGCTCTTACATAGTAATATTTATATCAACACTTCCTTTAAATGAAATTCTAAGGAAAGAGTTAATAAAAAACCCATTAAAACCTAAGGATAATTCAATTCAATACAATTTTTATTTGAGGAAAGCTATGCATGTGTTCTAAATACGTGTTCCTAAAGACAGGTCTCTTATTTATCTGTTGCAGGTAGATATCTCCTGCATGGGAGTGGGGATTTGAGCTGGATTTTCAATTGGTTAAATTAGTCCATTTTGTGGTGTTTCTATGTGTTGTAGAGAATGTTTGTGGAAGAAAGAAGAGTCTGCTTCTCCACAGGAGAAAATCTTTCTTTCTTAAGTGAAGAAACAAAAGATTGATCTAAAATTCATTCAGTTCCTGAAACGATTTTAAACTCTTCCTTTCCCAAATATTTAAATTTTTAATGTGTATTAACTTCAAGGAGTTACTTCCATGTTGCACTAGTGTTTGTTTGTTAAATCTGTATTTATATTTCCTGCTCTTGACAGTGGGATGTTCTATGATGGAAATCATACTTACCTTATTGAACCAGATGAGAACTACACTTCAGATGTAAGTACAACTTTCAGTAGTCCTGCTGTGTTTGTTGAGTACAGTCGTCCTTGGGTACAGGGTGGGCATAAGGCCGTGGGACCAAAGGGTCATCCCTTCATTCCCTCACTCTCACTCGAATGTGAGACTCCATCTTCACAGACAAAAGTAGACCTCCAAAAATTAGTCAGTGGTGTGTGTATGTGTGTGCTCTGTAGCACTTGGCTGTAGAGCACTGCAGCACCAGAGGAGAGTCCTGTGGAGCCAGCAACTGAACCCTGTGAGTGCCCAGTCCCATTCTTCTGGCACTTCCTGCTCTGGGTTTGTTGTATAACTCTCCTCCTGGTTCATCCTTGACTCTAGTTCAGCAGCTGCTGGGACTCACACTGACCCTCCCTGAGCAGCTCTGAGAGCCTAGTTTAGGCCTAGCTCTGTGTGCTCAGCCACTGTGTTTGAGGTACTCAGATATAAAAGGTGATTAACTGTGGCATTAGCCATGACAGTGCAGCTGGGAAAAGAGGAATGTAGAGTAATGGTGCCTTGCAACTTGCATGTTCGCTGGTGTATGTGTTGGGTAACAAGAACCTTTGGAATTGTCTGTTTAATGCTCATGAGATGGATTATTTTTTCCTGATTTAATATGGGCAATTATTTACTCTTTCAGGATGACTTCCATTTCCACTCTGTTTACAAATCCAAGTTGTTTGAATTTCCTTCAGTTGACCTGCCATCTGGTATGTTTTTTTAATATTCATGACTTATTGAATGTTTTAGTCTAAGGCCAAACTTGTTGATTGTATTTAATAGATCCTCTTCTGAGAGGTTATTGTTTTGTTATATATGCCTTATATATACCTGTATGTACATTCTTTTTCCCAATTAAGTAAAAAAGTACTGAAGAAAACCCCCATTTTGAAAGAGTGAAAACACAGAAAATAATCTGAAGTGATGAAAAACCCTGAATCCAATGAATGGAACCTCTCCTAGACCTTCATATTGTGATACATGTTTCTCTTAACAAGTCATGTGGAGTGTGGGCTGGATTATGTGCTAGTAGTTGTAGAGAGGAAAGGGCAGGGGTAGCCTAGAGGTGGTGCAAATGAACACCATGTTGATGGTGGTTGATAGCTCTTCATGGGTTTTTCCTGTTTTGAGATACAGGGTGAGTACCATGGAGTGAGCATAAGCCTGGGAGACAAGAAGTTACCAAATGTCGTTGCTGTTCAGTGATTCTCATCTCCAGTCGGATCAACAGCTTTCACAGTACTGGCTATGATAAGGGCCGTGCATTTCAGTGCAAGTGAATTTGGAGGCAGAAGTGGTTTCCAGTGCTTGTCGTATTTGTGTGTGGAGAAAGAAAGGGTTTTTTTAAAAAATGGGTTTTCATCTGAGAGGTTGGCTTATTAATTGACACTAAAATTGCAGTACTTATGACATATCCCCATTCTGTCAAGGATTTGCCAGTCTTACAGATGCATTTCCCTGCTCCACAATACATATCCTAGATAAATATGACTGTCCTTCATAGACACTGACATTTTGGTAGAAACCACCTCTAGACTAATTTCTTCAGGAGAGTTATAGATGTTTGGTCATCTTTTTACAAACTATTTGTCCTATGGTAACATTTGGATCTGAGATCTTATGGTGCTGAGTACTGCATGTAGATGGGTCCATCCCTGGAGAACAGTTTGTGCAGGTTTGCCAGTTGTTAAGCCAAGTAGAATCATTCAGGGAGCTAATGAGAAAAGAAAAAAAACCCAGGAAATTGCTACAACCGGGTTGCCTCAGTTTCAGTTCTGAAGAAGGAATCTGTCTGAATCTAAACAAATCAGTGTCCCAGCTTGGTGCCTGTGCATACTAGCAAGAGATGAGCAGAGAAATCTCAGGCATAATTTGCAACTTTGTCTGGCAGAGAGAAAACTTTCTCATGTTTCTGTGAAGTTTGTTATGAGAACTCGCTAAGTGGAAAATGCAAACAATCTTGCAGCTGGTGTTTGTACAGAAGAGCGTTAGGAAAACAGAGTTTAGTTAGCCAATAGCTTTCAGGGGTGTTCATCTTGTTAACCAATGGTGTGATACCTGTGCACAGGGTGTTATAAGAGGCACGTTGTTTGTAATAAAGTTGGTTAGACTGAACCGGTGTTCTGGAGTCTTATGTTGGTTGTTCCTTGGCCGTCCCCGGGACAATAACGACAGGTGCCTCCTGTCCTGTGATGATGATTGCCTGGGTGAGGTGGAGGCAGCGTTGGGATGGAGCACAAGAGGCTCATGCAGTGCAAGACATTGACTTCTGTGTCACAAAACTTCCTATGTACCTACACCTTACATACGTACCGTGGTTACTACCTGGGCTTGCAGAGATAGTGTAATTAGAGCAATTTATTGAACATAAGGTCAAATAATAAAGTGCATCTTTTTTCTCGTTTTCTTGAGGACATATAATTCAAAAGGTTGGAAATAATGCAACCAATGCTGAGTTTAAAATAAATCTTGTGTCCCAGGTTGTTAAACTAAGACACTACTAGTGCTTGTGCTTACTATCTATAAGCTGTTTTATAAGATTTCCTAATAGTGAAATTTTATATTTTCAAGACTTTGGAATAAAATTGTTTTCTGCTTTTAAAATTACAAAATGGGATTAATTGCAAGTAAATGCCCGTTTCACCTCCACCAAAGCTTCTTGATTTTCAAAAAACTGTCAAATAGGGCTTCAAACTAGGGTTTATTTGTTTGTTTGTTTATTTGTTTTCCCACAAAAACCCAGAGATGCTTGTACAGTTTTGATTTTACTATACATAACAAAAAAATAGTTGCTGGCTTTGCTTTATAAAGCATGTGACATAATGGAACACATTGCCATTTAGATTGAATTGGAATCACAGGATTGTAGAAAAGGTTATAAAGGAAATTCAGTTGCAGAGACCAATCTTCTCAATTATGCAAGTATTTGTAATGTGGATAAGAGGTACAGGATGTTAATCTTCCATCCCTTTATGTTTAGGATCCCATGTGTGGAGAAATAGACTTTAATTCACAGTCTGCTCTCCCACATGCCTATAATTGTGTTTGTAAAATTGTTTGAAAAGGTGTTTCTGATGTTTGTAGTGAAAATTACAGTAGATGTATTATGTTATATCGTCTTTAGGAAACCCACTATTTCTCTTTGTCTGTGATTATTCAATTTATCTCTGTGCATAGTCACTGCTCCAGAGGATGAGAGCTCTGCCAGTATGTCTGCTTCTTCCCTGCCAGTCTGAAGAGGTCTGACTGCTGTCTTGACATGACTTTTTTTCTTTAAATAATATTTGCTAATAGTATTGTTGTGATTGATTTTTTGAAAGTACTACAACAAAATTATTATGAGCAGTAGCAAGCACTGTGCTGGGGTATGTTATCGGTATTTCTTATATTCCTTACTACTCTCATAAATTATCAATTTGACTGGCCTAAGGAGATTTTCCTTGAAGCCAAGATTTTTTTCTTCTCTTTAGAAGAGTGTGTGTGTAAGGGAAGATTTCCACTTAGCATTTCCACTGCATTAGGAATTAACTGGATAGATCACCAGTTTCAATATTGGTGTTAGAAAGGAAAAAAATTCAAGTAATAGAGATTACTCAGTATCAGTGATAGTAAAAGCACACACTATTATATCATGGTTCAATAGCATTCTTTTGCTCCCTGGGTATTAAAAAAAACCCTACAAGCTGTTGCAGAAAAGAATTTATTGTACTGTACTTCGCAATGGCCTGAGAAATAATGAGGATTTGAAATAAGGAAACCTTGCCCAGATGACTTGGCAAGCTTAGAGCATTTGACTTTGTATTTACTAGACTGTGTTTTTTCTCACAATCTCTGTTGAGGTCTACAATGCCCTGGCATGGTCTCAGATAACAATATGTTATCAAAAGTGCTGTTCTTCAAATAATACATAACAGATGTCCTTTTCTTTTGGGATCACATGAAAAATATGGAGATATGACACTTAGGAATGTGGTTTAGTGGAACTTGGCAGTATTAGGTTTATTGTTGGACTTGATTTTAGCAATCTTTTCCACACAAAATGATTTCTATAATTTTGTGAATCTTCATTACGTTTTTTCAAGTAATATATTCCCATCAAAATATTTGCTAGGCTCTCTCAACTATCGATATTCCCTGTGATTTTGCTGGTCATGTTCTTTTGCCTGAGGGTCCTTGGCTGGAAATGCACCCTGTGTGCATTTATCCATCTTGTGAGTTATAAGGCAGTGTTAATGTGTGTTAATGAGTTAATGGTAATGGCTGCATCATTTCCCTCTAGAGATGACTGACTTCTGATTGTGGGTAAAACAATTACATTTGCTGGTAAAGTTATCTGAGACCCTATATGCATACTGTAAATTATGATTTTGTTGATTGAAAAGTGTTATTTTTACCAGTTTCATTACGCATGTTGTAAAATCAAAAATGACAGGTTGAGATCCAGTTGTGTGGCACTAGAACAGAGTTCAAACATTAACATACATAAAGCATAATCAAAAACATTGTAAAAAGGCTTTCAAGATTTAGTTTCTCATCATTGCAAGCTCAAGACCTGCAGGTCTTTAGGTAATAAATAGGGAGCTTGGGTGTGATTTAATTTATTCTTGGTCTTTTTTCTAAAGAAAGTCCTCAAGTGCATTGTTGTAACCATGAAATATTTTTAAACAGGGAGCCTATGATTGTCCAGGTTGCTCCATGAAAAGTTATCTGCAAACCTCACATACCAAAATGACACTATAGTCCCCAATTTACCCAAGACAGTACCAGGTAGTCATGGTTTGTTTTCCTGGTTTGTCTTATTAGTAATTTCCCACTTCTAAGATTATCACTTAGGCCTGACAATGTCTTGTCAGATGGGCAACTCAGCTTTGTGTTTTAAGATTTTGCTGATATGGCAGCCCTGTCAAATTCCTATCAGCATGGGTTTTAATCCTATTCTTGAACCTCATGCAGAATTTGTACAATTAATGTACATTGGGAAGTGAAGCTGTGACAAACTTTCCTGTCTCACCAACAAAACTGAACTGATCAGGAATTTTTAAAACAAGCAGAAGTTGTGTACAAAGATATGTGAACTGGAAGTCCCTTAATTTACACAGCTCCATCAGTCCTCTAGCACTATAGAGGTGCTCTGTAAACACTACAGGACTATTTACTTCTCTGCAGGACTGGTAAAATCACTGGAACACTGAAAGATGTTTTCAGTTCCTTGAGACTGAAAAGATGTCCAAAGCTGCAGAAAGCACAAAAGCAGTAAAAGGAGAAAGACATTATTACAAACTAAGCAACTGCAAATGTTTAATTTGCATGAATGAAAGAAAGATCTACTTGGGGTTATGCAAATAGCAAACACATTTATACAAGATAAGGAAAGAGCATTATTTTGTATAGGGAAAAGAGAGGCAGGGACTATGAATCTAAAATTAAAGATGAAAAATTACTTCTTGGACATTTGAAAGGGTGAGGGCAAGTGTTGTCTTCTGCTTAATTTATAATGTGTCCTTTTCCATGAGGGGCTAGTAATAGATTTGGTGAAAAGGATTTGGCAAAACAATAAACTACTTGATGCTTATGATTAGAGGTTTAAGAAGTTAAAGACACAGAGGGATTAGCAGGGAGGAATATTGTGTTGGTAAGTGAGCATTGCCAAAATCTCATAAGGTTTCTCCCAACTCTGACATATTTTGCTTTGTGAATATAATCATCTTAAAGCATTAATTCTGCCTTCCATGCTCTTCTTATTAATTTAGGAGCTATTGCAAGAGCTCTGTGAATGTCTGCTGAATTCCCAAAAATGTGATTCACTGCATGGAAGCACTATGCTAATAATATTTTATGCCCAGTATTAGTGAAGTTTTGGCATAGAACATCTGCTATGCTTTCTGAAGCATGACACCCACAGATCATCTGTTTCAACAGATCCAGATTATCACTAGTAGAGTTTTTAATAAGAGCCCTGTTACTGGAAAGCGTCTGTAGTCTTGCCTCCCTTCTAGCTGGAAAATTGAAAAGATGAGTTGTTGCTGCATCTGAAGTGCTGAAGAATGCCGTACTACTGTCATGTTGCATCAGGGTCACTAATTGCTGGGCTATATTTTTGTAAATATTCAATGTATTTGTCTGTGTTTTCTGCTTAGACTTCTGGCAGATGAATACTACATCACAGAATTTTGTTGTAAGGCCAAGACACAAAAGAAGGAAAAGGCAGGTATGTGCCAATATGCTTGTTTATAAGGAATATGCTGTCAAGTTTATTTCATGTCTGCTGAGTTAATTTGTCCAGATGGAATCCTGCTGCTCCTGCTGGTTTGGCATGAGATCTCTATATCAATACAGCTAATACAAAAAGAGGTATCCAATGTAGGCTAAACATTGATGGGTTCTCTTGGGCATTGCCTACCTGAAGAGTTAGGAAATTTTTAAATACTGCTACATTGCAAATGAAAAAGTAGGTAAAATATTTTTGCGCATTTTGAGTATAGTTTTATCAGAAACTTCTATTAATAAAAAAATATATATTTTTATGTTGCAGTAGTGAGAAGCAGCTAGTTTATCTCACTTAATTTTGTTTCAAATTAAATATTCTAAACAGAGACTTCATTCCCTGTTTATTGAAGTGAGGAAGCCATTGAGTGTAGATGTTAGTTACCAGTTACACTCTCTCTGTATCTTAGAGTTACATTCTCTCCATAGGTTCGTCAGATTCCACGTAAAGTTGAAGAGGAAACAAAATACATTGAATTGATGATTGTAAATGATCATCTAATGGTAAGACGGACACATGTCAACATCTTAAAATTATCATCAAATTGTCTTAATTTATCCAGAGAGCATAACAATAAAGAACACTGTAAGGCCGGAATAAATTCAGCATGTCCTTAATAGAAGAGATTATGGTCTCATTAACCATTGATGAACTTGGTTTTGAATTTTGGCAAGTTAATTTCACCAAGAATGCAACTAGGCCTGAGGATGAGAAAGAAGGGTCAGAAAGTAACTAATGTCAGTGTGACCTAAGCTGATGATTTTCCTCCTGGCTTTCCTGAGCATTTGTCTTAGGTACAGGCACTCAGCAATCCATAGTGCAGTTATTTCAATTGTGCAGAAGCTGTTGAGAATGGGGAGATTAACAGTGACTAGATTTTTTTGTTATGTCCCAATCAATGTAGAGAAAATTATTTTGTTAAACTTGTATACTTTCTCTGGGAGAATACGGTGGGGTTTTTAACATAGCAGAAAGAGATGTAATAACAGTGTGTTGAAGAAAAGTCAGACTCGTTCAAGTGGGAAAAAGCACAGATTTTTGTCAGTGAAGATGATTTATTAATCGCCTAATGAAGAGAATATCAAAGGAAATGGCAAATTCTTCATCACTTGCAGTGTTCAAAGGTAGCTTCAAACACCAACAATGGATTTGGTCTTGAAGTAACTGCGTAAAGTTCAGCCTGGTAGTGCCCATCCGACTGGTGACATTACATGATTTTATGGTCCCTTATGGCTTTAAAATCGAAATATTTCTATTAATCTTGTCTACTTCTCTAATGTGCAGCAATTCTCTCAGGAAATACCTGAATTGTCAAAAATACATGAGAATGTTTGAGTGTACAAGGAATGTGCCACTGTCCTTAGACAGTGTACTCCTCCACCAGCTCAGTTTGGTGAACATGGGAATAAGTTCTTGGATTAAAACTAATAATATTGGATGAAAATTTCCTAAATCAATGTAACTATGTTTGATCCTAAAGACCTGAAGCCACAGCTTTTCCCTTGGGACCCTTATCTGTTCAGGCAGATTTTCTTCAAGGACAACATTTCCTAATTTTGTCTAATCACAACTACTGCAAGAGTCAGTCCAGTTAAGAGTTTATTCTCTGAGGCAAGTGCCAGTGAATGTCCACGATCAAAGCCAAATAATTTCCTCCTGCGAGAAGGAAATATCATTTGCTGTGGGCGTAACTTCCTTGGGTTTGGTGGGTTTTTCCCCCATTCCTGCTTGAAAGGGTGCCTTTCCTATGCCTAGTTGTGGGAAACGTCTTCTTGCCCACTAAAAGATCCTAACTTCCAGAAAATATGGACAACTTTCATTCCAAAATCAAGCATCATGGGGCACAAGATGGTGAAACATTTCTGAAAATCTTGTACACTTTTTCCTAAATTCTTCTGAGATACCTGTCACTTCCATGCCCATGATGCTTATTCATAACTGTTTTTTTCTGCAAATAGGAATACCTGGACAGCTGTTTTCAGTGCCATTTTTATAACACTGCATTACAAATTTCAGTAAAGGTGCCCCTGGAGTCTGCTGAAGTGATTTGAACCAGCTACTGTGGCATTATAGTAGTGTGAAACTATACAAGAAGAAAACCAGAAAACAGCTTAAGAGATAAAATCGAAAAAAAAGGGAGTCTGATAGATTAAAACATGGATGCAGGCACTTCTGGGATAACACATCTGAAAGAGTCTCAGCTATGGAAGTTTTTGTTGCTAATTTCTGCATTGGCATTTGTGATTAATTTTAAAATTGCCAACAATAAAGATAATGAAGAGAGTAACAGAATGTTCTTGTTCTTATAGCATTTTTCAGTAAAGATCCAAGGATACTTTGTAAAGAGGAATTCACAGATCCTCACGGCAGCTGTTGTAAAGTATATCAGTGTTGTGCATTTCTGAGCAATTTTCTACTATTGGTTATTAACATTATGTTCAGGTCAGGAGACAAAATCTTGCGCAGGGGTTTTATTGTTGATATAATTGCTTTTTACTTCATGGTGTTTTGGAAATGGACCTTGTTTTTCTGAGATCTGTAGCTGTTACTGGTCTGTGCTTGTTTCACAGTGTAAAAAGCACCGCTTGTCAGTCGGCCATACTAACAGCTATGCTAAATCAGTTGTGAACATGGCAGATTTAGTAAGTATCACTCAACTGTATATTCTTTTATGTCTGAGATGAGTCATAAGATTCTCCTGATGACAGATGCAGGAATTGTCAGTTCATGGTATAACAATAGTAATGTATGTGAACATTACAGATTTTCTTCTAGTACCACAATCATTCACCTATAAAGCCTTTGTCTAACATAAAGCATCAGAGGGGTTTTATTTTGTGGCTTTAAACATTTAAGTATCCTGCTGGATCAGTCCCTTGAGTCTGAGTTTTAAAGAGCACCTTAGATACAGCAATTTCTAACACATGATCTCTGTTTTGACAATTTCAAAACCAAAGACGATCTGAAATTCTAATGCATTAAAATTTCTCCAGAAAAAGTGCACTTGAGTGAATGAGTTAGAATAGGGCCATACAAGTGGACTGTGTGGATTATATTTATGATGCTAAATTGGATGAGCTGTTGGCTCTTGCACCTCACTGCAGAAAAGTGTTAGAAAAAGAAAAGTATTACTAGAAGAAGAAAATGCTTGAAAGTATGTGGTGTGGAGTGTTAATGCAGCATTGAAAGGATGGCCCTTTTTTGTCATTTAGCCCGCATGAGTTGAAATACTCCTGTAGATGTATATAACAGTGAAAATTATGGTTTTATAGATCATTATTCCACATAAGAGAGCCCTTGTGTGTCATTGGGTGAGCTGGATGCTATAACAGGCCCATTAATTTCAAATCTTTGAACTATTTGGAATGTAGTAAGTTTTCAAAAATCCCATTTTTCTTCTATATACCTCTGCCTGTGTAGGCTAAGAGAAGGCTAAGAGAACTGATTGAAGAATTAAGCCTAAAATATTGGTTTTACTTGGTTTTTGTGTTTGTTAGTTGGTTTTAAGGGAGATAAAATAACCTACAAGAATGTAAATTGTGCTAGAATAAGCTAAATACTTAGTTATGTAAAAATGCAAGCTATTAGAAAAAGGGGGTAAACCTCACCTTTGTTCTATTTGACATAATATATTTCTTCATTCTGTTAATGTACTAGATATATAAAGAACAACTTAACACCAGGATAGTATTGGTTGCCATGGAAACCTGGGCTACTGATAACAAGTTCACCATATCTGAAAATCCCTTGGTGACTCTACGTGAGTTTATGAAATATAGGAGAGATTTTATCAGAGAGAAAAGTGACGCAGTTCACCTTTTTTCGTACGTAACCTTGTGTGATGTTTTGTTACTGGGGTGTTTTCTTTCCTTGGGGGCTGCTTCTTAAGAGTGGCTGATGCATCTCCTTTCTGTTGTGTCTGTAATCCACAATAATTCAGAAAATAATGTTTCAGATGGGGAGGTGGGAAAAAATTAATGGACAAGCTGCCTGTCAGTGCTACTAAAGGTTTGACTCTTATTTGAGTTTTAACATACTAAGTCTGAGCTGCATGCGCTGCAATCCTTTGTTATTCTGTGTAATCGCTTACTCCATTAGTGCAGCAATCTGAAGAGTCATGCATGGTTCCACCTCGGAGGTTGGCTTCTTCAGCAGTAGAGCACGGATTATTTAAAGGCAGAACATTGGTTTTGAAACCAATGAGGTTTTCTGCTTAAGTGCACTATGGCCTGCTTTACTTTGTTGAATGACCTGCATGCTGCAGGATTACTGAAGTGTTTCATATCCTTGAAACAGTTTGTTCTCCCAAGACATTTGAGCTATAAGAATACTAAACTGAGAGGAATGTTATTTTCTCTAAATATCTTAATTGTTTTGAAAATAAGATTGATATAATAAAATATATTTACAAAAATATAGGAGAGGTTCATGGCTGAGATTTTTGAGCCACACAAGATATGCCAAATGAATATCTCTGTTCGAGTCCTTTTTTCTCTCTGCTGACTGTTTTAGGAGCCTGTAAGAATAAACTTAACCTAAACACCTCACTTCACATGACTTCAGTAGGGTTCCAGGATACCCAAGCCGAGTATCCACCCTCAGAATTTTTGCATGCACTTAATTACTGCCACTGATTTCTGCCTTGAAGAAAGCTAGTAAGGTCTGCAAGTGGTGCTTGCAGATTTTGGTTTCTCTGTGTCTCAGATCTTCGTCTCTTAAATAGGAATCAGGTTTTCTTATATCCTTTGTGTATCTTCTCTGATGACATTGTAAAGTCTTTGTGGGGGAAGTCTTGTTCTTGTTAATGTGTGTGGATTAACTAGGACAAAAGAGAGCCTGATTTGGCCTGTGGCTGGGACTCTGGATACCACTGTAAAGCTAATTCCATTGCTATCCATAGCACCACCACCAGTGGTGTTTGTGGTATTGCATTCACAGATTGTTTAGAAACAGCAGTTTCTGAATTTGTGTCTCTTGAGTGAAACACAGCTAAGTTGGGAGGTGAGGGTATCTGGTGTGGTGGCACAGCAGTGACAAATGAGCTTCCACCTTTAGCACATTTAGCCCATTGTGATCCTTCTTGATGTTTTTCTGTTTTCACTTGAGAAAAATAATTTTCTGGATGGATCAGTAGTCTCAGGTGGAGCAGAGTGTATTTTGTCTCCAGTAACTGGCAGTCATTCATGCTGATGTGGTCAGCACCAAAGAGGTGATTAGATTTCTGCTCAGAATGCATCTGTTCCTTGGATGAGATTGGCTGTAATTCCAGGGAGTTTTCACCTACCTCTGCATCTTCTGCTAATGCATCTCAAGCCCTTGAGTTTTACCACATCAGCACTGCCCAGTTAGACACGTGTTGTTTCACTAGTCCCGTGCATTGGGAGCACGGTGGCCTCTCCTGAACTCTGCCTGGAGCATGTACCAGCAGAAAGCCCTCACTGCAGTAGAGTGTCAAGAAACAAGAGCTGGGCAGATCCAGGTGGTTTGGCAATATAGTCCCCTTCATCTTATATTAGTGGACCGAAAGGAGGAGGGAAGATGGCATAACTTTTGTGAGTGGTTATCCGTTTTTCCCATTTGTTTTTGCATAGTTTGCAGTGTAGTGGTGGCATCCAGCATTTGCAGTGCCAGCTTGTCATTTGGAAATCAGAAGGGTAGACACTGGAACAGGCAGGTGGAAAACTCATGGACTGCACAGGGTAAACTTCTTTTTCTTTTCCTTTTTGTCAAAGGGGGAGTCGATTTCAGAGCAGTCGAAGTGGTGTAGCCCACACTGGTGGAATCTGCTCCTTGCTTAAAGGCGGAGGTGTGAATGAGGTAGGTGGGGATACTGGTGTGAGCAGAAAGTGGTGGAAATTTATCTGCATGGAATTTGTCAGTGCAGACATGTTCCTCAAAGTACTTTGCTTTTTATCTTTCTGCTGCTGTAGAATCTTAGTGCAGCTCTATAGAAGGGACACTTCAATGAAGAGTGATGAGTGAAGAAAGTCAATGCACTTCAAATACACTTTTCAGCAAATTCTGCAATATCCTGTCATTCATATTTCCAACCACAATGCCAAGAGAGAAACAGACTTTCTCTCACTTAGCCAGTGTTTAGTTTTCATCTAGCTACCCTGAAGTAAGAATTCTAACACTGTGTATCTTATTTTGCCCTTTTTTGCCTTGATATGAGAAAGGCTTCTCTTGAATCTGAGATACCTGTGTGTTACTGATTACTTTTCCTACCTTGCTTATTTCTTTCAGTTTGGAAAGCCAGACTTAATGGCAGTTACCCTGGCGCAGACCTTGGCCCAAAACATTGGCATTTTCTCAGACAGAAGAAAACTTCTAAGTGGTAATTTTATTTGCTTTTTCACTCTGTCTCAAGAGAAGAATCTTAGAAGGTGGAGGATTTATTAATGTCTTCCTGATATGTACCATTTCCTTCTGCTTCTCACAATGTTGAAATATTTTTATTTCTTGCAGTAACATGAGAAGGGTCTGACATTACTTTTCCTCTATTTGAATGGTCTACTATCCCCCTGCTCATAATTCCTGACAGCACTGGTTTGACCATTTCATCCAAAATAGACCATAATGGTGCCTGCTCCTTCCATTCATTTCAGGGAGACTGGTGTCTCACCCACAGACCTAATGGCTGCCATCTTATGACAGTCAGGGTGGAAATATACATTATTAGACCTGGGGATAATGAGGAGCCCCCTCAGTACTGTTATATAGAATAGTTTTAACAATACAACTTTTTATCTGTTTTCCTTGATTGACTTCCTCTTGTAGATTACCCAAATCCCCTGCTTCTTCTGTAGATGACCCAAATCTCCAGTATTTGCTACCCTACTGCTACCATTTCTCTGCTGTAACCTTGGTATTCAGCTACTTAGTTATCCCTGTTTACCTGCAATGCTTTAATCTCCACCACTCTGCCTGCAACAAGCACCTCTCCTTTCTGCTTCCATGTTATATGAAGTCCCAGCTTGAAGTGATTAAAATAAAAATACAGTTTTGAAACAATTTAGATAATGAACGGGAGTGCAGACTTACTGGATTGTGCCTGCTTATGTGGCCTACCTATAAAAATGGTAAATTACTATATTGAGTAGTAGAACTCTGCTTAGGTAGATTTTTTCCAAGCATCTTAAAGACCGTATATAATGCTGAAATACATCTGCATTTAAAGGGTTTTTTTTTTTTTCAGATTATGTAATACTATTTTTAAAAACACTCAGAAATGTAGGACGGATGCTCTATCGTGCAGACAAGTTCAGTATTCATTTTCCAGCCACATATCTTTGAGTGGATGTAGGGGCGAGGTAAAAGCAAAAATTATAATAGTGGTGCTTCCCTTTCTTTATGGCTGAGAGGGGCAGGACACTGTTTTGGTAGGGAGAGAGGAGAATGCAATTGTTAGACAGAGCTTTGTTTCCTTTCTAATTGTACTTTTAAAATGGAAGCAATAAACAGATGTTCATGTGTACAGTAAGAGAAGTTACAGAACGTGCAAGTGGAAAGCATTTCTGCTGAAATTGAAGCCAGACAGAGCTTTGAAAGTGGAGGGTTGAGACCAGAGCAAAGTGATCCCAACTGGCAGGGCAGAAGGAAGTTGCATGGGGAGGGGAGGCAGGCAAGGGAGGGAGGAAGAGAGAGCAGAGGAAGAAGCTGATAGATCCTGCTGTACTACCTTGTGTTCATTGATCATTCAGTGATTTTTTTTTCTTATCTGAATTATTGCTTGGGTTTTTTCAGGGGAGGATTTTCAAAATCTCATTAGCATAGTCGAAGAAGAGAACTGAAAAAGTAGAAGAGTTAAAATTATTTTTTTTTTTAACTGAAAATTTTGGAAATGAGTATCATCACGCAGGAGAAGACAAGAAAGCTGACTCATGATTTGCAAGTGCTAAAGGCTAACACTGCAGTTTACTCTAACGTCCCGTTAAGAGAAGGAAAGAAAACAGGGCATATTTTCAAAGCTCAGGATTGCATAGAATCCTGTGGAGTTTTTAAAAATTTTGGCAAGGTGCACTGATACACTTAAACTAAGGTGTGCAATAAATCTGGAAACTATTCTTTTCAACTTGTCTTGAAATATGAATGGAATTGAGTACAGTGTGCTTTCTATGATAAGAAATGTATTATTTTGGACTCACAAGACTTGAGATATAACTTCTTATTTTATCTTTTTTTTTGTCAGGTGAGTGTAAGTGTGAGGACATGTGGTCTGGATGCATAATGGGAGATATGGGGTAAGACATCTCACTAGAGGAAAGTCATGTTCTACATACAGTGACATAAAGGAAAGGTGTGAAAAGTTTTCTCTTTTGTGGTTCAGCAGAATATTTTTGATGACTCATTTTACAGAAAGTAAGGTATTAGCTATATATCATACAGAGACACCTTCAAAGAAATGTGAGAATAAGTGAGTTCATGAGAAGGCTATGTGAGGATTTTTGGTGAATGCTGATTTAACTTGGAAAGCACAAGGCTCAACAGTCAGGCCAGGTCATTGCAGAGAAGTGGAAGCAGGCACAGCTTCTTTTCTCATGCAAGTTTGCTATTGAGTTGTGGAAACAATGACACACTCTAGTTCTTGAGATCTAGTAATCAAATTTCTGAGGCATGTCTCATTTTCAGTGGTTTTGTTGGAATCTCTATCATTTTTAATCTCCCACTTGGTGTGATGCTGTTAGAAAAACTGCCCCCATTGAAGGCTGAGTATGTTCATACCCATGTGTAGTCTCACTGGAGAGGTTTTAACATAATGACTGATGAATCAGCAAATTTTTGCTGCTGGATGAAATTTGATGCTTTCTGAAGTATATTCAGACCTTAATGATTTTTTTTGCAGGTCTGTCTTTTGTCATGCATATGAATTACATTGTAGTCTAGTTTTAGGTATGAATTACATTGTATTCTAGTTTTAGATATAGACAGGCCTAGGTTTTTAAATCATTTCGAATGGATTCACAAATTTTCACAATAGCTTTTCTTTGAACAAAAAAGTGTGTCTCATTCAAACCTCTTTGAAAGTGTGAATGTGTGCCCTTTTCACCTTAGTATACCTGAAAACATATCTGGTAGGACTTTTCTGATTTTTAGTAAGTTAAAAAGCCAGTCTCACAGGCATTTTTGATTCTTGTAAAAGTTATAAAGTCCCATGTTAGGGCCTTTAATTTCTTTATCTGAAGTTCAAACCTTTCAAATAACTGCATACATGAAAAAGCCTTGTTATTGCTGAACATTGGTGAAATCCACAGCCTCTGTAGTGTTTAGACCTAATTCATGAGCATTACAGATGGAAAAAGCCAATTATGCTTTGGAAGCTATCTCTCCCAGCAGTGCAGGATAGCACTTTGGCTAATATTTTTATATCCAGTGGTGAGCTGATAGAGGAAAGCCCTTGAGACTCCAAAATCTCCTTGATGCATAAGTACTTTCATGACTATGGACCTGAATATAAAGATCACTGCAGTTGCCTTGGGAAAAGTTATTTCCCTGTGGAAAGGATCCATGCAAAGATTCTGTGCGTCTTGTTTTTAGGTGGGGGACTGTGCCTCAAGGGCACTCTGTACTCAATTGAAATTTACTGAGTGGGACACTTGACAGAGGGAAGCTGAAATGTTAGGTGGTGTTTGTTAAGAAGCGTGTTTAAAATGGCATAACTCTACTATATAAAAATTCTGTGGATCAGGAGAACCATTTCCTCTAAGAGAGAAACAAACTAGAAGCTTTTTTGTCTCCTGCAGTTTGGATTGGGTGAAATGTATTTCTGAGATCAGGCTTGTTAGTGGAACAAGTCACGCTTTTGAGAACTACATAGAGAAATCAGATTTGTGGAGTTTGGCAAGTAAAACTTAGTGAAATGTTCTAGACCTCTCACTTTCCATGTCATTGTTGAAATTTCCTCGTTATTTACTGAAAGGATTTTCAAATTAGATAGACTCACAAACAGATAGTCACTCTGATTCTGAACAGCATGTTTTCATTCTTTTTCTAAAGTATAATGTTATATTGCTTCTGTTTCAAAAAAAGAAAATACAGTATAAAAAGCACCAGAGAAAGTAATACTTCTACCTTATTTTCTTAGGTACTATCTTCCAAGCAAGTTCTCTGAATGTGATATTGAAGAGTATCATGAATTTTTAAACAATGGAGGTGGAGCCTGCCTTTTCAATAAACCAACCAAAGTAAGCATTACATTAATGTTGAATAATGTTTTTATTCTATTGCTAATTTAGATGAAACCAAGACAAATGGAAATTATAATGTTAGAAAAAACACCTGTAGTTTTGGTAGTTCAGGTTCTTTCTAAGTTCTAACTATTCTGGTAACACATGGGTGGAAGTAGATTATTTCAGTTCATAGTACTTTAGAAATTACGTTTAAATAAATTTCTAATAAAGTGGTTTCATGTCCAGTAAAGTATCCACAGCCTCTGATTGAGAATCATCCGTCAAGCAATTTGTTCTGAATATTGTAAATACAATACAATTTTGTATTATATTATTGTATTGTATTATATATTACAACTGAATGTGTTTGCTGAGATTTCAAGTGTCTCCAGCCTGGCTCCAAGGTCTGCAATGGAGGATTTGCAGCAGTGTTTCAGTATATTCCTGCTCCATTTACTGAAGCATGTGTTAAAGCGTAAAGCAAGCAGGATAACGGTCTTGCCTCTTTTCTATATATAATTAATGTTAACCTGTATTTAATGGCTGTCTTTCAACAAGCAAAGGAAAGAGGCTAAGGCAGAAAGACAGTCCAGTGTGGAAAAAAGACTTATCTGGTAACTGAAGTGGTCACAGATGTAAAAGAGAAGAAAGTAAATTCAGGAGTGATGCATGTTCCTTCTGGTGAGCCTGAGAAAAAGTGCATCTTCTGACAGCCACAGAATTTCAATAAATGTTACAGAAGGGAAGAGCAAACATCAAATCTGGACAAGCTGAGCCTGCTTATCTCTTAAAGATCTCTTTGGATGAAAGAGTATATTATTAAAAGTGGAGAGAAAGCACTGTAATTCATTAATAAGATGTAAAATTTCTTATTTAAAATGTACCTGAGTTTTAGAAGTTTGCTCTTTTCCATCTCATTAAAGGTGGAGCAAAATACTGGTAGATTTATTTATTTGCCAAGTGTATTGTTTATGTAGTGTAATGTGTCTTACTTGGTTTTATTTTAGTGATTGTGTTCATTTACACATTTGTCAGTTGGGAAAAAAACCCAATTACTCTCCTTTCAATTTAGTTTGGCAGCACTTACGGGTTTTTTTTGATGGCATGCAGAAATGTGAGTTAGATGTGGAAGCTGGGGTGATTTAGTCTCTTTTATGTATTGTGGTTTGGGTTGGTTTAAAGGTTTTGTCAGTGGATGTCTGTCTAATTAACAAAGCTGTCAAAGATGTGTTCCCTAGCAAGAATGATGAGACACAAACTTGTTTTTGCTTTTCAAGCTTTATGAGATAAAGGAATGCTGATGTGACAAGGTACAGCGTTTGGCAGTACTCCACTCTTAGATCAGCTATAATCCCAAAAATTGCATCAATGGCTGCTGGAGCAGACTGAACATATGCTCTTTTTAACTGAATGGATGAATGTTATGATTTTGGGGAAAGGTTATCCAATTTGCTTTTAATATTTGGTTTCTTTCTTCAATTTCATATTTAGCTGTCCCTATGTACTGCAGCAAATTGGCCCAATATTTTAAGGCAGAATGCTCTGTTACTGCCATCTCTTTTTCTCTGTTGTGCAGCACATGGAGAGATATTGAAGAACTTAAGATATCTGGAAAAATACATAGGAAACGAGCAGCTTTAACGACTCTTTAATAATTCTAAAAGCTTGCATACATTTTATGTTAAATTCTACATATGCATTTCATGCTGCAGTCAAATTTCCATTTCAATAGGGGATCTAATACTAGCACATCAACCTGTACCAGGCTGTGGTTTGTGGCACAGTGAAGTACGTGGGGTGATGCTCCATCCTGTGGGCTCCTGACAGAAAGGCAGCAGCTGGAGAGAAATGATCTACACCATGTACGATGTAATTGTGCAGATGGCTGAGAAGCAGAGTGGTTTTTGGAATGGTCCTAATTTAATTGGAGAACTCGGAGGATGATCTGCAAAATTTTAGTCTGGTGACACACTTAAATGCCTTCTCATTTATGTAATAAAAGCTACTATTATGTTTTCTTATGTCCAAAGGGAAAAAAATTATTTTCTTTTAGAAGAACTACCTTTAAAAGTTTTAGGAAGACAGAAAAATTAAACTGGAAAGAACAGAATGAAAGTGTCCCTTAGAAGAAGTTACGACATACAAATATACAGATTTTGATATTTTAAATTACAGTCCAGCTGGAAGGCTGAAAGGGAAGGGAGGAATCCTCATCAGCAATACTTCCTGTGCACATCTGCCTGTGATACATACTTACAGAAAACTGCTGAAAGTTCCCAAATGTGGTAGAGGAAAATGGAAAGAAAAATCCAACTGCAACAAGAACTGACAAAGAAACTTAGCCTCTCTCCTTCCCAAGCATTTCTGACCACATAAAAGTACTTCTTTTTATGGCTATTACTTCTGAACTTAAAGTGCAGGCTTTAACTTGAACTCCAGAACAACAGCAATTGCAACCACTGTGAAGATAATGAAATCATCATATCTTCTAAATTTTTGTTCCTTTATTGTCACACCTTTTGATTTTCATTGTAACTTCTGCTCAAACTGAACTTACTGTAAAGCTGACACGTATGCACAGAAGATATCATGTGACTCGGCAGCATTGCTGTATTAATTTGCAGCAGCATTCATTCCCTGTACGCTTCACTTGTGTTGTGTCAGTCTGTGTCTCCCTGAGTCGTGGGTACTGTTTTTCAGTTAATGCGTTTGGAGTGCTAGCTTAAAAACCACGTTGCACAGAGTCAATTTGACAATGATTCCCTTAAAAGAGACATGCCCTTTGATTTCTGAATTTCCATGCAGCTTCTGGATCCTCCAGAATGTGGCAACGGCTTTGTGGAAGATGGAGAGGAATGTGACTGTGGGACAATAGCGGTAAGTGCAATGTGCTTTAAATAAGAACTAGATTTGTCCAAGAGTTGCTACTGCCCATTGCTGCTGTTAACAATTAAGTGGAGGAAGACAAGCAGGGTGAAGGCCTTGTGCCCAAGGATTCATAGTAATAGCTGCCTGTGTAGAATCAGACCTTCAAAGACATTAAAGAAAGCATTTTCCTAGATGGAAAGACTGGTCAGGGCTAAGATGTTAGTATTTAATGGTTGACGATATGAAGTTAGAAAAATTATTTTCTGTCTTGCATAGAAAGCAGCAGTGCATGGCTTTTTCTGCCTCCAGGTGCCTAAAAGACTGAATAAAAATCCATTCAGGTAGCATGCTAAGATGAGAAGTAATAAGAGCTTGGGGTTCATGTGCTTTTCCCATGTATTCTGTTCTCTGTGTGTGTGTGTGTGTTCCTCAGGAGTGTGCCAGTGAAGGAGGTGAGTGCTGCAATACCTGCACCCTGACTGCGGGCTCCCAGTGCAGCAACGGACTCTGCTGTCGGAAGTGCCGGGTAAGGGCAGTGACCTTCACTGCAGCAGCCTGGTGGGAATGCATCCAGGTGGCTGCAGGCGCTACAGCACATATGTTTTCCCTTGCAGACCTTGTGGTTACTCTTCTGAAAGCTTACCTTTTAAAACTGGCTGAAATTTGATTTTTCTAAGGCTATACTCTGTCGTTTAGGCTTGACTTTTTGGGGCAGGGACTGTCATCAAATGCAGAGGTAAATTAAATCCTTGCAGTTTCAGACAAGTTTGAATCAGGTTGAAGTTCAATGAGATCTCATAAGACATCCTTGCTTAAAGGATAAGTTAACCATAAAGGTTTTGTCAGATGTCCTTGTTTTTTAACTATGAGAGTGGTGAGGCACTGGAACAAGTTGCCTAGAGCTGTGGATGCCCCCTACTGGGAAGTGATCAAGGCCAGGTTGGATGGGGCTTTGAGCAAGTGGAAGGTGTTCCTGCCCATGGCAGTGGTGTTGGAGCTAGATGATCTTTAAGGTCCCTCCCAACTCCAACCATTCTGTCATTCTGTGAACATGCACATCCTTATCCATGTGCCACTCCTAAAGCCATACGTGTTGCACTGAGATGCTTTGCCCCATGAGACTGAATGGGAAAATCATACCACAGAGTGTCTGAGGGAAGGATATAGTAAAAAACACAAAAGCACAGCCAGCAGAATTACTCAGAAGGATTAATCTAAAAGACACCTGACTTGAGTTTCAATTTGGTCTGCCTGTGTCTCCTTATGTTTGGACTGACTGAATTCCCGTTGAGTAAACGGAATCACGCCCTGTGTAAACTGTAAGTTATTCTTCTTGATACATCAGTAAATAGTAAAAGGAGGTTTAACCAGATCGTGGCTGTAAGGGAGCCCTGCTAAATATGACTTCAAATAGTTGTTTGAGTAATAAAGATAATTAGTATTAATGTAATTAAAAGTGTGGTGTACTATATGTGATATTTTTATCTTTGTGCACATTTGAGGGTTTCATTTCCTTAGTAGGATCATTAATAATAACTGTGGACCACATTCTTGACTTTGTGCTCATCCTAATGTGAAAAAAAGAAAAAGCACAGATTATGTTGAAACAGATCACATTTCCCTAAGCACATTCCTTTTTTTAATGTAATTTAAAAAAAAAAAAATCAGAAGATTGCTAGTGTGGGTGAATTTTGTTCAAGAATCCAAGTCACATAGGGACTATATTAAAGACTATCAGAACCAAACTAAGCTTTTGTATACCTATCTTATTTTTTTGCAAATTGGAAAAGGATTTATCTACTTACAGAGTGGCATGGGTGAGTGAATGAACAGAAAAGTAGAATTTTACAGAACATATATTCCTAGGAGGTGTTTATCAGGACAACTCAAAAGGCTGTATATAACATTTCCCAAAATTTGGGTTACCTTCCCCTGTAATATCCTGCCTGGAAGCAGGAGTGAAGGAGGGATTGCACATGGTGATTATACATCCCAGAATCCTCTAGTGTCTCTGACAACATTCGTGTCTGTCTGCATTTTTCGAGCGACAGGTAGAAAAAAAGAAGCTGAAGGCTGAGAAAGTACCATAGTCTAGCTCTTCTGTTGATGCGTGCTCCTTCACACCAGCTGTGGAGTTAGCAGTCCCTCGAAAAATGTATGTGCATGCAGATCCGAAAAAACATCACAGGCCTGCAAAATGAACTGGGTATCACAGTCTTAGGAAAACTTGAAGAAAAATAAGGAGTCTGTACTATGTCCACGACCAGAAACACTAACAATTGCCTCAAATGAGATGTCTTCCTTCTTTTCCAGGTCTTGAGACTTAGCACATAATTCTTCATCCAAAATGTCTATATTAGGTCACTGGTACACTTTTCATTGTTAAATATCCAGTCCCTTAGAAAATGGTGTCAAACTGTACAGAATTCAGTACATTTATTATTAGTTCCTGTTCTGCAACAACAATAGGGGATTAAAATAACCACAATGTTTATACATAGAGCTCTGCGGTGTTCTTCATCCCTAGAGAGAAGATCAGGATCACTCCCTTCTGTTCGGTAAAGAAGAGTAAAATAGTCACAAAAAGGCACAGTGACCTGGTAGGATAATGCTTCCAGCCACTGCAGTGTTGGTTTGGACACCCCCAGGGGTCCTCTGTCCCAAGAGAGACTTCTCCTGCTTGGCCCCACAATCCATGCCCTTGGAAGGGGGTGCCTCAGGGAGTGGTACCACTTGCACCGGTAAATGGCTTGAGTGGTGCAGCATACACACCAGGAAAGGAAAGTCTTCCCACTTCAGTCAGCACATGAATATTTCCCATTTTTTATTTTAGATAAAACTGTAAGGAAGCATTGCATTTAAGGCAAGATATGGAGAAATGAAGACACTGATTTTCTGTGCTTTTTTTTCCAGTTTGAACCTAAAGGAGTTTTGTGTCGAGAAGCAGTGAATGATTGTGATATTGCAGAGAACTGCACAGGAAATTCCAGCCAGGTAATTTTTGTGTCTTCTATTCATAAGACAAAAACCCCCACCTGTAATCTCGAAATCACTATGAATATTTTGTATTGTATGGTGTATAAAAATTGTATTAAATCTGTTGATGCTGAAAAAACCAGAATGATACTGAAATGATTTTTTCAAATTACTTTTGTTGTATACTTTACTTTCATGCTTCTCTGACCTATGATCTATTACTTATTTTCTCTTTCTATAGTGTTCTCCTAATATCCATAAAATGGATGGATATTCATGTGATAACAGACAGGTAATTAGGACTTCAGTTTGTTTTGCATTCTTTCTGCTGTTACAGATTGTTTTTTATGGATTTTGTTTTAAGATCTTTGGAAGTCACCTGGCACAGTTCTGCTAACATTCATGAGTTTTGGGTCCTAGTCATATTTTGAATCAAAAGAAGATAGAATCACACATTACTTGTCTCAATACAAAGCATGTGACTAATCTTTATATTAAAGAAATACATATTTTGGAAAATCAAGTAATTTTAAATCTTTTCTGTATTTTTTCTTTCTTTCTAGGGTATTTGCTTTGGAGGAAGATGTAAAACCAGGGACCGGCAATGTAAATATATCTGGGGTGAAAGTAAGTGAATGTTTCTGTTTCTAAGTTGGTTGTAATACATGTGGCTTGAAAGACTATCTTAGCTAAGAAAAATTGTGGAAGAGACATACTGAGAACCATTGAAAACATCTAGAACAGTATGTCTCCCCCCTGCTTCCCCCATCATTTTGTCTTTCCATCCTCTTTTCCAGCTTTTTCTCTAGTGTTGGTTAACTTACTGGTGTTTGTTCTGAAAACTGAAACTTTAGTTCTCATTAATTACAATCTAAGGAGCCTATAATCTTCATTAGCTTATTTCAGAGGCTTCTGGACATTTTTGACCAATAAACTCATCAATCTGAACAAAATTTAAAAACACGCCTGTAGTGCCATTATAAAGCTTTTAACTGAGAAGAGCATTGTGCAGAGTTTCATGGGCTACCTGCAGATCATGGTGTTTCAGTTCACAAACTGGGAAGCTCTGGTTGCTTTGATTGTGTATCTCATTTCTCATGCCATGGCTTTTCAAAGTCATCATCTTAGAAGAGATTTGTTTCTCTTTTTAGAAGTGACAGCTGCTGACAGGTACTGCTATGAGAAGCTGAATATTGAGGGGACTGAGAAAGGAAACTGCGGAAGAGACAAGGACTCTTGGATACAGTGCAATAAACAGTAAGTTGATCCATTTAGAAAGCTACTAGTAAGAGGTTCTTACCCCGATCCAGTTCTTTAGGTAGCATGAAGAGACTCAAAAAGCCTCTCTGTGGATCAGACTTCTGGCCTTCTGCAGACCTTTGTGCAAGAAATCCTGGAGGGAGCAGGGTGCCAAGAAGAGATGATCCCTGACAGGAGAGCACCATCTGAGCTTGGGAGAGCTTGGACCAAAAGTGGTCCTAGTACTCAGTGAGCGTTAGCAGTGCAGAGGAGAGCCGCCTTTGGTTTCATGTGTTGGTGCCGTATTCACTTTTTATGCTGTGCCATGGCATTGCTCAGTTGTGTTCACTTCTCATGATATTGTAACTTTCCAAGTATATTCCTGCAAGTTGCTGTCTAAATCATTTTTTCACATTCTGTGTATATGCAGTTGATTATTTCTGCCTATTTCTGAACCTTTCACCAGTCCTTATCAAACTGTTTTTTCAGATTTCTCCATTCTGTCAATGATATTTGATTTCTAGTTCTGCCTACTAGGTGAACTAGTATTCTTTCCCACTTTTTTCTGCACATTTGGTAACCCTACTTCTGTTCCATTACAAATTCATAAGTAAAAAATATTCAATAATATGGGAGATGTCAGACCCTACTATCCTGTCAGTGCAAAAGTCTCCACACACGAATAATGAAGTCCCTTAAGCAGTTGAATTAAACTTGGTGTATATAGTTCCCTTACATATGTGTCCTATGAGACTGTATTTAAAACCATTGCTCCTCTATGGACCAGTTACTGTATATTAATAGATCATTAAATCAATTTGATGTGGTTTGTTCTTGACAGCTTCCTGCTTGTTATTACTCAGGGCATTTTTGATAATGCATTATAAAACCAGAGTTTTCCCAAGCAAACTTCCAAGGAGAAGAATTTCCTTGGGAAACAGCATTATTTATGGGAGTTATTGTCAGTGGGAGAAAAGCAAGGAATAACAAATAGGTTACCAAGCAAGTGAAGAGAACCTCATATTTTTGATCGTCCATTTTCATTGAATTTTATTTTTTATGAGTATCTGTTTATTCTTTCAATACAGGGATGTTCTTTGTGGATACCTTCTGTGCTCCAATATATCCAGTGTGCCCAGACTTGGAGAACTTGATGGTGAAATCACAACATCAATCTTGCACTATGGAAAAGTCTACAATTGCAGGTAATTGGAAATCCTGAAAACAGAACAATTGATACCCATCTTGCATAGAGAAGCAGCTTTCTCATTCCTAAGAGGAGAAAAACTGTTTCCAATAATTTTTTTTCCTATTAACACATAACAATTATTTCAGTTCAACCTTTGTTAAGCTTCAGAAAATTAACTGCCTATGGGGAGTGCAGCTGTTTTGCAGTCCCCTCAGTAGGTAATTTTGCCTGTAGAGACGTAATGTCTTCTCAGGCCCCGTGATTTTACATTCTTTAATATTTGCAAAGTACTTCATGTACCCAAAACACTTAGACATATGCCTGCACTGCCAAAGTTAACTGGCAGCCTAATTAATTTTTATATTTTAGCTGAATTCTAATTATAGATGTATTATGTTTTCATAGCTTCACACAACTGTAAGACAAAATGACATCCTAAACAAGTAAACTGAGTTTTATCTAACTCTAGCTGTTTCACAGGAAAAATGGTCTTTGTTTTCATTATTACATTTGTTTGATGTAGATACACTGTTTTGGCTTGTTTCTTGCTAGGCCCAGTGGGATCACTAAGTCAATACTTAGTCTTACCTGGTCCTGGGCATTGTGTAGCACAGAAATACAGGCAGCAGCCCAGGGCCCGCTTTCTCAAGCAGTCCCATCTAATCACAGCACAAATCTCCAAGATCCTCCTGATTGTCTTGCAGTGGTGGCCACGTGAAGCTCGATGAGGACATGGACCTGGGCTACGTGGAGAACGGGACGCCGTGTGGGCCGGACATGGTGTGCCTCGACCATCGCTGCCTCCCCACGGAGGCCTTCAACTTCAGCACCTGCCCAGGCACTACAGACAGCCAGATTTGCTCAGGACACGGTGTATGTTCCTGCACTCTTTACTGCTTTTTGATGGTTTTGCTGAGCACCTTGGCCTTGTGTAGTCTACTAGCTGGACCTTTCAGGAAGATAGCAGAGTGACTCTAGAAATCATAAAACTGGAGGAGTTTTTGAAAAGGAACGTGGAAGGAGGCACATAAGTAAATATAATGCATTGCAGTCAAGGCATCTTAAACAATGAGTCATAGTATGTTTTAGTTTTACAGAAGTTTTATCAATCAATGTTTTTGCTATCACTTTAGCTAACTTGATTGATATTTCCTCAGGCAATGTGCTGGAGAATAAATACAAAGGTTTTATGAACTGAGAAAACTGGGTCTCTGTTCTTCCAGAGATTTGTTCTTTTTAATTCTCTCTTTATTGCATAAATAACTAAGAAGATTCATAAAGTTGTTGGTGATGTTGGATTTTGTGGGCTGAGAGTTCCTTTACTCTGGAAAAGAGGGCAGTAAGCTGGCTCTTGGCTAGTTTTCCTGCTCGGTGTGCAATCTGTGGCTTTGCTGTGGCCCTGGCGAGTCCGCTTGTCCCTCACACGGTTTGACAAAATGTCCAGGGTCCTATGACTGAGCTGAGATCAAAGCAGTTGGTTTCTCATAATGTATTTTGTCTTGTACACTGCATTAAAACTTCCTTATTTATGCGAAATCATGCACTTCATCATATTTTGGAAAAAAAAAAGTGATTAAGGTCAGTCTCCCAAAGCAATTATAAATGGTTCTATTAAATATAGATTACATTAAAATATGTACTGAATAAATATTACATCTATTTATATAAAATATAATACCACATTTAATGCATTTATATCTAATATATAACAAAAATTGTTATATATTAAAAAATTATTTTGTGAACTTTTGTGAGCAGTAAAAATCATGACTTTATCACTGTACCTATACTTGAGGTATTAATTACGGGAATGGATTAATAATCTGATTTTTTTCTGAGCTACACTTTTGACTGCAGGTTTGTAGCAATGAAATAAAGTGTGTCTGTGACCGATTCTGGGGAGGAGATGACTGCAGTTCTCACATCAAAGATGATCCATTTTTTGATAAAGATGCCATCAATAAAGGTATGTTGTTATAATTTTTATCAAAAACTGAAAAAGCTTGGATTTGAGGAAAGTTCATTAAGCAAAACTAGGAATCCTGCTCTTTCAGTTAGTACACAACATGCTGCAGCATCAGGAGCCTCGTTCCCCTCTCTTCCTGCCACAGCAGAAGCACTCAGACAGTGCATCTTTGGGAACTGGTATCAGTGGGTCCTGTTCTACCATGCTTGTCCCAATCATCTGAGTGGCCTTATTAGGCATATTGTTAGATTAGGACAAGCAAAAAGTTACCAGGACATTCCATATCTAGATGGAAAGGTAATGCTTGACTTTTACATTTTTTGAGTGGAAGTTTTTATTCAGCTTTTTTCTTGCATACAAAAGAAAGATATATTGTGGAAAAATGAGCTTGTAAATGTTGGTCATGAGAAATCCTTGTGGGGAGACATCTTCCAGAATCCCTCATTTGATTAATTTATTCAGCTATGGCATGGATTTGAGCAAAACCAAAGAAGTAGTCACTTTTATTCCATGGTAAGCATGTATTTGCTAGGGCAGGTTATAAGGATATAATCTACAGCAGTTTAATATTGATTAATATTTGGCATACCTGGCACAGGTTTCCCTGTGTAACAAGCATTCAGTTAATGGAAACAGACACAGAGGTCAAAGCTTGATTTACCAGTGATCTTTTTATGTCCATGCTATGCTTCAAGTTATCACTGGTTACAATTAATCAGCCTAGTGAAAATTATTCAAGCTGGTTTTTGGTTTTTGATGGTGCATTTACTGGTTTTGTGTATTTTTCTCCTAAAACCCTGTATATTTTTCATCTTTCTTGTGTTTCCAGGTGTGGTTAGCACAAATATAATAATAGGGGCTATTGCTGGCACCATTTTAGTGTTGGCTCTCGTTTTAGGAATAACTGGTTGGGGTTACAAGTAAGTACATTTTGTTCTTCTTAATTGAGTTTAAAAATATGTGTATTTCATCTGATAGCTGATTATGTTGTGAAAAGAACAATTCAAAAAATCTGGAAAATCCAAATTCAACAATATTTATACAGTAACATTTTTATCATATTAGCACTTTTCAAGAAATTCTTACATTTGTATGTGGTTTTAGAGAGCTTGATCCAAATTTGAAATTTATTTCTCATTTAGTAATTTCTTTCTTTTTTAGATGATCAGATTATGATTTTAATGTATGTGACAAAGGAAATACAAGAATATGATCTGATTAAATTATAAATGTTTCCTCATGATGAAGTAAATATAGCAAGATTAGCTCTCAGTCAGTCAGGAAAGCGTTTAACCATAGGCCTTCTTAAATAGATGATTATATTTAGTCGGCTTAACCTGAAATTAATTCAAGCACATTTTTTGGTAGGAAAGACGTTCAATTTGCAAATAAGGCTCAAGATCTCCTGGTGTAGAGCTGTCAGTGCTCACTGAGAGGCAAAATGGATTATATTAGCCTGACTGGTCTTTTTCATTTTTACTTCTTTTGTGAATTTCTTATAAAAAGAGAGGGATTTATGTTTTTTGCTTGTACTAAAAAAAAATTCAAGGTAGTGACTTTATTATATGTGTTTGGGTGAGACTGTCTCTTGAAGTTGTTTCTCCCTAGGTCCTTGGTGTGCTTGGAGGGCAGGGCAGGCTCAGCTGCAGGCAGTGCTGTGGCTGGGGCACAGCCCCAGTGGTTTGGCATAACCAAGTGGCACAGACCCTGCTGGTTTGTTAGGCAGGTAGGCTGAGGGCAGCTCAGAAATATGTAAGGAAAGAAGCATTTGGAAAAAAATCCATGAAGATGAGGATAGTAGAAAAGTAGGTTATACTGTCTTGGTATACTGTCCTCAGCTTCTGGCAGTCTCTAAAAATCTAAAAGTTAAGGGCTCATTTTGAGATCATGTCTAGCCAGTGGGATTAATTTTTGGAGGTTCAGGATGAGAGTGCACCTCTCACTAGCAGCTCCACAGTGAATAGGCTTAAACCCATTATGAACTGCACCTTACACTCAGTGCTGACTGTAGCCGTCAACACAAATATTTTTTTCTTGTTTATTCTTATATAGTATATTTGTAAATATGCTTATTTCAGAAGTGATTTTGTAGTAATATTTTGAGCAAAAATTTCATTCTGTATACAGTTCTTTTCTTTTTACATTTTTTTGGTCTTGCTGACCATGTGTACCTGCATACTAAAAACTCCTTCTTCTTATTTTCTCTTCTGTTTATATGGAAAGAAACTACAGAAGACAGAGGTATGTGATAAAAGTAATGGAATGTATCTTAGAAGTCTCTGAAAATAGCTTTTCTTCTTTCTTGCTCATTTACATGCTATAAAGAAAATATTGAGATGTGTTATCATATTTTAAATAGTATATGAAATCAGTATTCTATAAATACATTGCTTGAAATCCTGATTTCACTAGAGTCAGTAGCAAAAATAATGTTTTTTATACTTCTGCAACAGACTCTTTTATTTAGGAAAACAGGAGAATATTTCCAATAAGAGAGACTGAAAATCGGCTTTTAGTGATGAAAATGTTCTTGGGAGGCTAAGAACTGAATAATTAACACTAACATGATGTTCAGGAGCCTCTTGAGACAAATTAATTCCTGGAGCTTCTTTGCAGTTAAAAATGCAAGGCAGTTAAATTGCTGTGTGGACAAAGAGCCCATTCTTTCCTGTCACCCTGTTTGATTGATTCATAGCTAAAGCACAGTACTGTCTTCAGCACAGGGCTGAGCTTTCACCATTTCAAGCTTGGGGCCAAAAATAAACCATTTTCTTAGTGACTTGTGTTTGGCTCCTGGAAGACCACCTCCCTTTGATCAGACATCTACCTGACAGATGGGTCTTGTGGGAAGGAGTTGGCTCCTTCCTCTCCCAGTCCCCCACAGATAAAGAGGATTTCTCAAATTCCCCTGTTTTCTGCCTGTACCATTGCCTTCTGGTCCAAGCTGCTGCTTTGTTTGTTGCTGCTACCCGTTGTGCTTGTTCTCCATTTCCCTTCATGTAGCGCTTTCTCTGCCAGGCTCAAAATATTTGTAAATCTGGAAAAGCACTGTCAAGTGCTGGTTGTGTGCTACAGGGTCAGATAGGCCACAGGTACAGTAACAAGAAGAAGGCAACACTATTGAAGTCAAGCCTGATGCAGAGGCTGGTGGGTAGGGAATGCCACTCAGCACAAGGAAGGCAGAATTTAAGGATTTGGTGCTGCTTAGGGGAAACTGATGTATCTATAAATGGAGACTAACATGCCATCAAGTCATTCTACTGTGGATGTTTCAGTACTGGCTGAGGACAGAGCAGACAAAACCTCGAAACAGAGTCCACCCCATGTATGTTTGCATTGGAATATTAGACAATGTAACTTCTTCAGATATCTTCCATCTCCAGAAATTACTTTATGGCCAGAGAGCTGTGAGTGTCTGAGAGCAAAGGCAGAGTGGAAACCAGCATAAGCTGAGGCTTCTGAAGGTAATGGAGGACTCCATCATTTTAAAGATGAGGAAGATATTTAGTAACTAAATCTCCTTCATGCATAAAATGAAGTTCTGTAGGCTGACTTCTAAATAGAATAATTTTGGATAAGTACAAGGAATGCTCCATAAATGGAAAAACATACCCACCAGACTGTCCAGCCTGTCCCTTTTTTTAAAGAAAAATATGATTACTCCCTAAATAACAATGAAAACAAGCCCTTATAATATGTTTGAGCATGTCATAAGATTGATACTTGGTACTAATAAGCAACTGAAACTAGTAAACTGAAAGTGGTAAGAAGAGCCAATTAGCAAGGATTCTGCCAGCTGGGATAGTGTGGCTTTAAAGGGCACAGCTACATGGGAGAAGTTATTTCTGATGGAGTAGCAAGCGAGCTGTTTGCTAGAGGAACCCTGGGGAGCAGAGCTGCCCACACTGAGCCAACTCTGAACACACCCACGTGCCAGCTGAGGAATGGGACAAGAACTGAAACTCGGGAAGTGTTAGAAGATGGAGTGTGGAAGTGCACATTGCACTAAAGGTTTATGTGCCATATAGTTATATACTTTACATACTTCAGAAGCATTAGAAATTCAGGTATGGAATGGAGAGGTCCCAGCTCAGGTCTGTAGTTGGACACAATTTGAATGTGAATCTTAATAGGGGCAGACTGTAGCAAAAACGTCTTGGTAAGTGCGAGGTTGAATAAATACTGATGCTGATACTATGAAATAGTCAACTGTCAAAGTAACTACTTGTTCCTGGTGGAACTATAACTGGAATATTTGCATGGCAGATATTCTCTGCTGGCGATGAATTCACCATCTGCAAAAACTTTGCATAATTTGATTAGAACTTACTAATGCACAGATAGTTTTATGCACCATAACTGAGCTTCTAGTTCTGGAAAAGGATAAACTATTACGTTACTTTGGTGTGTCTTGGCAGATTGAGTCTACTACTGTGGTGATCAGGAGTAGCTGAGAATCTTTGACACTGATATTAGTTCCCTTATACAAGAAATCAGTTAAAAAACTGGAGTTTTTTATCCCCTTGAGATTTAAACAACTCAACAGGTTGCTACTCTTGAATTCAATAATGATCACAAAAGTTAAGTGGGAAGCATCTACCTCAGAAGGAAAAAAACATTCACTTTTCCTGAGCTCCCCTTTGATGCAAGCATGTATTCAGCTTAGGCGCAGTACTGGTGCTGCACCTGAGGGTGTTTTTTGCAACCAGCATGATGAGCTATTTAAAATGTCTGGACTGGTTATCCACTGTCTCAAGAATCACAAACTGTTCAGTCTGAAAAATGTGACCAGAGCAACCAGTGAAATGTTCTTTGTTTTCCCTTTCCAAAACCACGCAATCCACTTTTCTGCACATAACAGAAGCATGTGGGAGTTTTCTCTCAGATAGTTGAATTATTTATTAATAGCCTTATTGTGTGGGGTTAACAGGTTTTCTCAAGGATTGCTATCCTTACCTCTTTCTTTTAAACTAATGTTCATGCATGTTTGTGTGCGTTCTAGTTCCTGTCATGTTTTCTGACTCTACAATGTTTATTACGCTTCAGACAAATACCCCAGGGAGATTATGTAAAAAAGCCGGGAGAGGCCGACTCTTTTTATAGCGACATGCCTCCTGGAGTCAGCACAAACTCTGCATCTAGTTCTAAGAAGAGGTCTGCTTTTCTGTCGCATTTTCAGATTTCTACCTGTTCCATCACCCATTATTCCATTAGTCAGAACATTTCATTATTTTGCAGCAGGTTTGACTCTTTCTTCTTTCTTTGTGGAATGTTTGAAATATCATCCTTTTTGCTTTGATTACTGATTTTTCTCCTGTGTCCTGGTTGCTAATTATTATGATTAGGCCAGAATAGAAAAATTTTGCATTGTAAACCAATTTTTGTTTAGTAAAATTTTCATAATATCCCTGCTTGGAAATTGATTTCAAGTAGACTGTAATAATAACTGCTGGATGAAAAAAATTAAATGAAATGCCAAAAACTTTTTTAATCATGGTCATGTAATCAAAGAAAAGGAACATTGTCTTGCTTCAATAATAGTTATAAACATAAAATGTTCAATATAAATGTTATTTTTATATCTTTATTTGTCAGTGTCATTAATCCAGTGTGTTGACTTAGACTTCTGCTATCTCATATTAAAGATGATAGTGATTGCATTTTATTCCACTTACTAGACTAGTATACTAAATGGTTTCCAAGTGTTATCTTAGAAAATAATTCTACAAAGACTTCCTGTAGTTTTGTGCTTGCTGTCATTAGATTAGAGAGAATTAGATTTAGGCCTTTATCAGATTTCACTAATTCCGCTATTATTCCAGTTGCCTAAAAATTCCAACGTTTTAAAAGGGAAGATTCATTTAAAAGCATTGAGAGCCATTTATAATTGCTAAGATTGTTAGATTCCTTATATGAAAATCTCCAGCTAGCACTGTAAAACAATTTATGAGAAGCATTGTGTCCTAGAGGAATTGACAGTCATGAAGTGCTTCACAGGAAAACTGCAATTCTCAATCCTTGTCTCACTAACCAGTCTACAACTGTGCAGCTGATGAAGTCATTTTCTTTGCTATTATTTCAATGAAAGTAAAGAGAAATGTATGGAAGGGACACATATGTAGTGACATTTGCTCTTTTGGTATAGCAGCTTGATCTTATACACAACTTCATTCAGTTTGTTCTAATGACTATGTTATTAGGAAAACTCCAGTAGTGATTATTTAATTATCTCTAATTTTTAAATTCAGCTTTTTACATGTGGGGGTTGTTTTTCTTCAGGAAGCAAGCATTAATCTTAAATGATGCTCTGTTTGTGTTGGAGAATCTTTTTTAATTTGGTTAAAATTTTGAAAAAAAGTCTTGGGAAAGCAAGTTTTCATAGCTTTGTCTATCAGGTTTAAATACCAGTTTTAAAAAGTTATTTTAAAATGACTGTAATTTAATGTGTTTCTTCTTTCATGCAGTATCTGTGTTTCTTTTCATAGTTCATTTATTTCATATGTCTCTCTTTATTATTTGTTCCAAAAAGCTAATGGTTTCTAAGGTCTGTCTGTACTAGAGAGTTTTGTTGTTCCCAACACCAGTTCAGGTATGTTGTGCCACTGTCAAGTCTGGAAAAGTAAGTCTGACAAATATTCCATTAACATTGTGATACAGCTGACATAGTCCTTCCATTTTAATTCCCAGAGTGCTACCTCCTACCTTCCAAGCTGGTTTTGATTTGCTCTGTGTGCCAGTATGGATGGCATCTCTTAGGAGATGTTAGAGTGACTGGACCATCAGCTGTCTGGGCTTCTCCATGCTGGAAAGCACTATGAAATATTAGTTGGTGTTCAGAGGATGTTCAAGGATTAAGACATAATTTTATGCTATTATGAAATAGCAAACACAAAAACCATTATATAGCAAGACATTCCTGAACCTGAAAGAGACCTTGAGGAGGAGGAAATGTTTGAAAATCTGTCAGTGGATCTGTTGTTTCTCAGACCTTTCATGATGTGATTAAGTTTGAATTAATGAAACCCTGGGCTTACTTCAGTGTGACTGTGATTAGCCTGATCTCGAAACTGAAGAGCATCTCAGATGCCTCTAAGGAAAGCAGAGACTGAAAAATGCAAGTATCCACACTTAAAAACTTCAAAAAATAGTTCCTTGAAGCAAGACTTTGTAAAAAGTAAGCCATCTGTTATGAATTTTTCAACTTTCTCTTCTCTTTTGGAAATAATTGTAGATCTCATGGCAAACTAGAGCAGCAGCTCTAGTTCAACAAGAGGCAGTCTGTTGCAAAACACCACGTGTTGGACATCACCACATACATGTCTGGCTCTTAGAGGGAATACAAGAGGAAAGGAAAAACAGTTTGCACCAAGCACCTACATGAAAAGACTATTTTTGGCTTTGAGTGTAGCATCTGCAGCAAGTGGCCAATAAAATATAAACATTCGAAATGAGCAAAAATGAGGCAGAATTACCTCTCCCCTAGCACTACCAGCTCTGGGTGGGAGAATGCTTGTCACAAACTCCTGAGCCCCTGAGACTGGTAGCAGTGGGGTGAGGGAAGCTGTCCTGGCTTTCTTGCAGCAGCACAAGGAGGGTGTGGGTAGCTGGCAGCAGGATGTGCTTGACTGTGAGATGAAAAAGCCTTGAAATGAGGACAGTTGTAAGACCATTTTCCATCTAGGAACTGAGGCAGAGCTGCAGATCCAAAGGAAATCTGGTGTGCGCCAGTGTTTGTGCATTCCACAGAAGGCAAGTGAGAAAGCAGTGCTGATCCCTGGCTCTTGAACATGGGCACATGGAACCACTGCAGGGACAGCTGCAAGGCGTAACTGCAGGGTTTAACCAGAAATCCTGGATGCTCTGCTAGTGCAGACAGACCTTAGGCTGTGTTTTGTCACTGGCCTCGGGAATGTGACCGAACCGCTGAGCTAACATTGATGTGAGACAATACCCTTAACAATAACCGCATCTGAGCCCTCCTATTCCAGGTCAAATGGATTATCTCATTCCTGGAGTGAAAGGATCCCAGACACAAAACATATTTCAGACATTTGTGAAAATGGGAGGCCTAGGAGTAATTCTTGGCAAGGTAAGTGTGAACCACTGTGCTGCCACAGTGGAAACCCTCTGGATCATTGCTGCTCTGCTGAAAGTTTAGCTGAACTTAGGACAGCAGCATGACTGCTTAAAATTGTGCTAATTGTTATTAACTTGGAATTAGGATTTAGCAACACCCTACATAAGTGCCTTTTTTGCACAGTGCTTTGTCACAAAGAAATTACATTTAATTTCTCCCTCCAGTGTGAGCTAACAGGAAAAAGAGAAAGAAATCTATTCATTATTGCCAGCTTCTTTGATTTTATCAGGCAGTGTTTAGTGTTTTTCTTGAAGTGTAGTGATTTTGTCAAATAACACTGAAATAAAGGAGTTTTTTGCTCTGCACAGTTGCAGCAAAAAGTAGAGAAAAGTAACCCTAAATGTCTGAGATAAATAAAGAGGAACAGACCTGTGAGATTTAAATGGTTAGAGGTAGCAACTCTTTTGCTATGGATGCAAAAAGAATATACAGTTTAGCACGGGACAGGTGAGTTTCAAGTTGTTTTACTGTCTTTGTCCTTTGATTTCTTTCAGGTAATATAGGAGGAAACAGAAAGAAAGTCAGAGGCAAAAGATTTAGGCCACGGTCTAATTCAACTGAGTAAGTCTGAATTTAAAAAAGCAAAGACAACAAGTAGACTTCTCATATTTGTGTTTTGTAGATGGAAATTAAGAGTACTGAAAAGTAGACAGCTGCATTCTTGCTCTGTGGCCCATTCTGATTGCTAACTGGTAATCTGGTAAATGGTTTGGCTAATGTATTTCAACCTCTTTTTATGTATTCTTTAAAAATTAACTATACATTTTCTTTTTTTATGTAGGCTTCCTCACAGTCGTTCCCATAGCAATTCCCAATGATGGTGGCAGCCTGCACCATCACTGCAGGCTTTTGTCTACAGTAAACTGCCATTGCTGAGTGTATCCTGGTTCAATACTGAGTTTCTGATTGTTTTCTACCCTTATCTTCACCTTGCGTTGGGCCTTTGCAGAGTTAGAGATTTTGTATCTCTGCATACCTTCCTGGAGGTTTTAGGAGAGGTATCTGTCTGCTCTGAGAGGACCTTGAAGTTTGCCATTGTAAGCCTGAAACAGCCAGTCTTGAGTAAGCCCTGCCATAAATGGGTAATTAAAATCTCTACCAAGTGACTGATCCCCAGACTTTTCCAGTATGGCTTAGAGTTGCTGGCTTATTGATTTACTGTTGCATTTCCTGAAGAGCCCACGTGTGCAGTGCTCCCCACACAGAAAGAGCCTTTCTTACGTACTTAAGCCTGTTGGTTCAGGCCCCTCTTGTGAATGAATGGTGAATGGCTGGAAACCTCTGGGCTTGTCAAAAGCACTGGCCTGCTCTTACAGCACTTGCACCCCAGGGGAATGGCCCCTTCTTTGACCGTGGTGGCAATGACAGTGCCCTTCCCCATATCATGACTACTAACTTTGCACCTTGATGGGCAAATGGAAGCTAATAATGCTGGAAGCTAATAATGCTGACTGCTCTCTGGGCCCCATTTTCTTTGGTTTGGGGATTTTGAGTTTGTTCTGAAACTTTTCTTTCACCTACAGTGCACTGTCTTGAGGTGAGTAGGCTCAGAAAGGGCTCACAGAGAAAACCCTATGTTACAAATAACAGAAATAATACTTCGATGCACATTGCAATTATGACATTGCATGGTCAAAATGGCATCATGGAACCAGAAATTTTAGCCCTTGGAGGAATTTATCTCAAGAGCCTCTGTGCCCTTTGTGCTGATACATCTTACTGAAATGCTATCTTACTCTTTTTCTTTCCTCCTTGCATGAGATAGTTTGATCAAATCAAAATTAGTCTGGCCAAACTTCCATAAATACAAATGAGATTACTCTGAGAACTTTGGAGCATTAAATAAGCAGGTGGACAGAGGTATTGTGAGTTGGAAATCTTTTTCCCTGTATATTTGTTTCTCTTTTAAATGTGCCCTTGAATTTCCACCTAATGCTCTGCTTTCCTTCTTGCTGCTTGTTATGGTGGTGTCTCAACCCAGCAGCAGCCCTGATGCTACAGGGAGGAGCCTTGTACTTCCCAAGGGCCATGCAGCAACCTTTTGGGGATGAAGCACAGTGTGTGTGTTCCTGGGAGAGGCCTGCCAGGCAGGAAAATACTCTTTCTCCTGATCGGGTCTATCCTGGACTGCACAAGCACAAATGGCTTGTCCGAGTCTCCTTGGCAGTCCTGTCACCGGCTGGAGAGAGAACTCCCACTGAATGATCCACATGCTGTGTCCGTTCAGTGGGGAATGGAAAGAACTGCTGAGGGCTCTTAGAGGGCAATGATCTCTCTGGTTAGAGGGACAGCTTGTTTTGCAAGGAGAGAAAATGGACACAGAATGATCTATGACCAGCATTTAGTCATTTAGGAAAAAAAAATAGCAACATCAGCTGCTTTGACGATGCTGCAGAATACACGGAGGCTTTTCCCAGACCAATTTACCTTTCTACCTTGTCTGGGAAATACAGAATAATATTGAAATCTGTTCTGAAGAAGTATTTACAAAGTCCGCCCTAGCAGTCCAATAAAGTATACTTGTTGAGATGGAAGAAAAAGGATAACAGCATTGGTCTCCTGTACAGCAGACTGTAGTTAACCATTATAAAATTGAGTTCATTAATGCCCTACCTTGTGCAGAATTCAATTTTTTTTTTTAAGCAGGAGCACACTAGTGTGGTTGCCTACAAAAATACTTGTTTTGTGCATGAGTCTGCAGTAACTGCACACGTTATGCACAGGGTTTTTTTTTGTATAGAGCCAAGCATCAAATAGAATTTTGCCATTAATCATTTAAGCAAAATTTCTTAAGGATGGAGCAAGGTTTGAAGTCTGCAGCCCTCATGAGCAGCATGAGGGAGTTGCAAACACTTCGGGTGGCTCCTGAAAAAAGTCCTGCTCACACCTTTGCGTGACCCTTGGACCTAACATACATGAACAAGGCTTATGCTAAGCATAGAGCTCTAAGGAGACTGCTAAAGATATTTTGGGACATTTTAAATTGTTTTTGGATGTTTTATAACAAAATGACTATTCTTTATTAAAGGCAGATGGTTCATTACATGTGGAAGGAATGCCAACAGGCCAAATGCTTTTTCAGAGACATGGCTGATGAAATGGCCTGATAAATAGTTCTCTATTAAAATCAAGTAGAATTAACCAGGAATGATGGGAGTTTTCTGAATAGGTTGACAGTTTAATTGGGAGCTTGTGTTAAAACAGGTCCCAGGAACAGATAGCAATTCAGACCTTTATTAATTTGCACTGCTTTTCCTATGAGCATTTGTCTTCCTCGTTGTTATAACTGATACAAACATCTTTGGTTTAGACTTTCTATTATATATTGTCTTTTTGCAGCCGGGTAACCCATGCATCTGAGCCTGGGCTTTCTCTCGCCCACCAAATCCCTGCCCAAGGCATAAGCCCAGGGGGTTCCGACCACCCCCAAACAGGGAGTCGGGATCACAGGTCAGTCTCACCTGCCCCTGCATTCTGGGCTGCCATTTTATCCCGTGAAAAGTCCCTTCCCTAGTATACGATAGTTTCACTGTGGCGAAACACCGTGACTGCTTGGAGGTGCTCCTGCTGATGCAGCGCTAGCTACCCTTCCTCCTCGCCAGCCTAAGGAGTACGAGTACTCTTGAGCCCAGGTCTTTTGCCTTGTTGCATGTTGCGCTACGAGCCGAATCGAGCTGTCAGTCTAGCTCTAGGCTTATGCGTAAGGACACCTTGTTTCAAAGCAGAATTTCTCACTCAAAGGAAATGTGGATTCTGGCCATTACTAATGAACATGTGGCCAGAAAGATCAGCCTGAGGGCTTTCCAATGGTATCATGTAGCGGTCTGCAGTAACTTGAGTTTACCCTTTTTGTAACGGATGGATTGAGGTGGTGAATGATGGTCTGTAATACATCCAGACCTAGGAAATCCTGCAACATGGTTGTGCAACAATTGCATGCTTTGATAGCACCTTATACTGTTTTCTAATACAGGAAGCCAGATTGGGAGTGTTTCATGGTTACCAAAAGACCCTTTCAAATAAAAAAACGCAAGTCAAAAGTATCCCAGCAAGTACCAGAAAATGTACAATTGAAGATAAAGCAGAGGTTTATTAATTCCTTGTGACACTGGCATCAGCCTGTTGCTTGACTTGTGGTTCATGTTTTGCTGCTCTACCACTTTTGACGTTTTCTTTCTCTAAGTCCCCAAGCTGGAAAGCATAAAGCACTCCCGATTCCTGATAAGTAAGCGAGCTGAGGAAGCTACTTAGAAGCATTTGTGGCTGAGGGCGAGTACTTTCTGAGAGCTGTGGCTGTGCTTGCGCGGGGTGGGGAGGAGACGTTCCAGAGCAAAAAAGGAGCAAAAGAAGTTGAAAAAGTGTTGCTGCTTTTGTTGTCATCGTGGTTTGAAATATGGAGGGGGTTGAATGACATGATTTGGCCCAACTTTTATTCATCTGAGCAATTCCTTGCAAGGCCTGTTCCCATGGGTGAGGTCGTTGGAGTCACTCCCATAAATAAGGGTGGCAAGAACTGGACCAGAAGTATCAAAAATAACTTAAAGAGGAATTTTCTTTCCCATTTTCCTTGGTTAAAATTTGTTTCCTATTTTCTTGTGCTAGTCTCTATTATATAAAGATGGTGAATACAAATAATCTTTTGATTGTTGCCATTCACATGTAACAAAAAAACCCTTTAAATTGGTCCAGGTAGACTCCTATTTTCTGCATTGCCTTTTTTCTTAATGTGACAGAGGGGGAGGAATTTGCTTATCTTTTTTTTTTTTTTTTTCTAATCTATTGAGAAAAATGTATTACAAAAAAAGTTTTCTTCTTCCCTGATTTAAACATCATCTTCCTGATTAAACATCATCTTTATTTCATAATTTTTACGTAACTAATATGAGTATACAACTCAGACTTTTTTTCTTAAAAAAAATGTGGTTTTGGTGCCAATATTACTTCTGTAAAAATGTGAGATAACTCTGCAGCCCACCTCCATTAAAGCCAAACTAAATGAACATTGAAAAATCAGAGGGTTGTTTGCCTGCAAGTGTAAAAATTGTCACTATAGTGGCAAAAAATTCAAGGCTTTTAACACAAGGAGGCTGAAGTTCATTCCTGTAAAAAGGGTCAAGCCCAAGATTCTGTGCTCTTTTAGCCATTATCTTGCAGTTTATCTAGATGGGTGCAAAAGTGTGTCTTTGGCAAACAAACTTCATGATTTAAGTCAAAATGTCCCTTCATCCTTATTTTGAGATCATGAGGGAGTTCAAACCATGACCTTAATGCTGGCCCTCTGCACAGGAGTGAATTTTACCCTTAAGACATTAAATGAATGATGTATCCCAAAGAGTTTCCAGATTAATCAAAGGTATGAATCTTGTAGGTCAGATTTTCTCATGCAGTTGTACACATTGCCTAGTCCTCACCCAAATCCATATTGATTTATTTGCCATATTCACTTGCATTTTGGGGATGAAGACATCCTTGCTAAGCTTGTGCTGTGTGTTCTCAGATTTTCTATTCTTGTTCTTCTGCTTTCTCTGTTCCTTCCATTGCTTTCTGCAGGTATTTAAACCCATGGTTCAAAAGAGAATATAATGTAGCTAAGTGGGTAGAAGATGTGAATAAAAACACAGAAGGACCATACTTTAGGTATTTTGTAAATTAATTCTATAATTCTCATTTTTAGAGCTATTCCAGCATATACAAATATCTTGGGACTCCTACCTTGTATAAATAAATACAAGTTACTTAGGTGCAAAGGGCCCCTCTTCTTTTGCTGCATTTTGATGTCTGTTTTTGGCTTCATGTGCAATTTACAATTCTGTTTCTGAATGTTTTAATGAAGCCATTGAAAAGGGTGTGTGTAGTGCATGCATTCCCACTATCATCTATAGCTTGTAGTAGCTTTCTCATCATTTTATGCCAAATAATGTTTTATGGGCATGACACATATTTATCACTAATAAAGTAGTATTAACTTAAATAGAATGTTAATTTACTGAAGCAAGTGGTTTCATAACACATTGACTCTACCTACTGTCTTATATAGTGCATACTAAAATTTAAATTAAAAAAGAATAAAAAGTAGTGGTACTTTATCCTCAGCCTGGAATGAAATAATTTATATATTGTAATTGGAAAACTAAATGTATGAGAATATACTCTGTGCTCTATTTATCAAACTGCTAATTAATCTGTTACAAGTGAGGTAGGGTTCAACCAAAAATATCACTTCTTTTTGAAAGGGGATGGTGTGCATTATCTGATACATTCCAAGTTACAGAGAAAAAGCATTCATGAGGCTGGGCCCCAGTTGGACATCAATCAAGAGACTGAGAATATTGCAGTAGATTCCTGAAAGACACAGTCCCACAGCTGAGACAGATCTCTGCATCAGCTGAAAAAATAAACCGGCATAGGAGAGAAGACAATTTATGACACATAACATAAAGCATGAACAAAATCCATGAAGCTGTAAGCTGACATGTCAGAAATGAAGATAATTACAGAAACACAGATCAAAAGAATAATAAGCAAAATCTTCAGCCAAAACAGTGAAGGGTGGTAAGAACAAGTAAATAAAATCTTAATAATTTTGCTACACAAGTAGACTTAATAATAGTGTAACAGGGCAGAAACATACACTAAATGTGTGCAGTGTGCATTTGGGAAAAAAAAATGTGATGGGAGTTGTATCACAAGATACTAATGAAACACTTTTATTCCACTAGCAGACATTAAATTGCAGGGTAGGGATTTAGTCATTTTTAGAACTAAAAATGTTCTGACTCTTAAAACACCATAAAATCGTTACTTTTTAAAACCATTTGTGTTTGCTTTCAACACCTCAGAAATCACAGACAGAGTAAGCTGCAGAAAAGCTTTTGTGTGAACAAATAGTGAAAAAGAGTAAACTTTAGCCTGTCAGCCCTGATCTCGGTCCTGAAAAGGGAGAAGAGATCCCTGATGCCAGAATGCAAGGCTTAGAGGAGGTGCCAGTTGGTATCAGACAGGTCTCTTGGTACTCAGACATTCTGGCAGGGAGTATTGTGAGTCTGGTTGTTTCAGCGCTGGGATACCGGGTCCAGTTCTGGTGTCTGCAGTTCAGCAAGCAGGTTCTAGAACTGGGGAGATTGAAGCCCAGAGAAACCATGGAAAGGACTGCAGAGCCTCAGGCTGTTCAGTTTAATGGAGCAGCTGAACACTTACCTGATCATGAAGTCCACATCACTGCATATGGAGCAAAATCTTTGTGGGTGGGAGGTCCTTTACATTAGCAAACTAAGACTGATAATGACCAAAGGTCACTGGAAGCTGAAATTAGGCAAACTCAGGAAGTGAGGTGTGTTTTATTACGAAAACTTTTTCTAAAAATAGCCTCTTGACCTTTATTGTTTAGGCAAGGTCGAGTTGCCTAACATAACATAACCCCATAGCTGTCTTTCAGAGTTTTTGTATCAGAAGCCCTATGGTAGCCATAAACAAAGACATCGATGGGATACGAAGATAGCACTATTTTAAAATAGGCTACTTTAAATGGTTTAGTTAAACAGGTTTAAAAATCTGTATGCATACTCATAATTTGGTTTTCATTTTTTAATATCTTTATTTAGTAATTAGATTAAATTGATGAGAGTCTACCCTGCCCCTGAGGGTATTCAACTGTTACACTGAATGAGTCACATTTTTAATTGTATTTGAGATAAACCAAGCATTTTTGGCATGTAGATGAGGATTAAGCTGACCCATGTGAGTTCTAAAGGATATATATCACCAGAGATGAAACATAAATCAAATTTTTTGCACCATAGAAGCTTACCTGCAGCAGTTACCTTTAAAAATGAGAGAGCAACTAGAATAATTTTAGAAATCTGTATTGTCCTAATTAAATGAGGTAATCATGGGGAAGTATTCCGCAGACACATTATGGAAGGCAAAAGATCGGATCTCCTGAGATAAGTTGCTGTGGGTTTACGAGAGGTTGAACTAACAGTTTCACCACAAAAGTCAGATGCAGTTTTGCTTAATGATAGCATGGATAGGAAAAGACTGTTCCTAAGAATGATGTGTCAGAACATCTTGTGGTTGGGTTTTGAGCCTGGGCCTGTGAAGTGGTTCACAAACATAATGAAACAGGTCTTACTCGATAAACTAGAAAGTCAGGCTGAAGTCAGACTGTCCAGCTGGTAGTATATTTTAGGAGTCAGAGTTTACCCCAGATATTTAGCTGAGTGATATTCATGTCACTATTCATCTTAGATTTCTCTGTTCTTTTAAATGTGTCCTGAAAGTAATACTGCTGTTTTGCTTGTTTCCCTCTAGTTTTAGGAATAATATGTTGATGATTGGTGCTCTTGTAGGAAGAGTTGAAATAGAATGAGGAAAAATGACAAAAACTCTTGCTAGAAATTTGCAGATATTCAGAAAATAAAGATATTAGTCATCACCAAGATTTTCTCTATCTCCTTAAAAAACCCTGTATAAATCATAATTTAATAAATTCTCTCTAACACCTAATTTCCTAGTTAATTTTTTTCTAGTCTACAAGTCTGATGGGTATTTCTATATACTTACTTTTTATTAATGATAGTAATAATAGTAGCTGGTGTCTCTGGCACCAGAAAACTCCCCAGTGTGGGATTCCCATCTATGAAGAAAACTCATTTTCCTGCTCAAAGTCAAGTCTAGATTTTAATTTTGCGGGCCAGGCTATAACCATATAACCTCAGCAATAAAACCAGGCAGGAAGCCTCTCCGTGATTTTAGCTTTGTTGTAAGGGATGTTATTTTATGAATATGCTACTACTGCTTTTTCTTGTTACTGCCAATTACAATGTCCACTGCACAGGCTGACCTTGTGAAATATGGTTAAAGATTACTCAGAATTCTCACTGAAAGACTTGATGGAGCCATGATGTAATCAGAAAACAAACTGCCAGAAGCCCCAAACATGGCATTTCTGTAGATAATTATAAACAAAAAAGACTAGAAGGCACCTTCTAAAGCATTGAGCTGCCTACATGTGATTTAATGCAAGTATTTACAATAGGTTATATTTTATGAGAGTTATTTAAATACAAAAGTAGTTTACAAACAAAGGGTTTTTGTAGATGGAGACCCAGAGCACAGAACTAGAAGGTAAACAGCCGTCCCATATCAGATGGGCATTGAGAAGGGGCATGGAAGGAGGAGACAGTAGGCTGTCATTTCCCTCCTATTTCTGATGTGCTTTTTTATCCTTGGTTTTTTTTTTCTCAGTTCCTCTTCAGCTGACTATCTCCATTACCTTCCTCTGTGAGCATCCAGCTGAGGCCAAAGTCCTTGGCAAGCTGCTCTTGCTGAGGCATCTCTGGGCTGTACTTAAAGTAAAAAACAAACAAACAAAACTTTTCCCTATTACAACCAAAGCAAAATACTGTTACTGTTGGCAGACAATGAAAAAATGCCTACTGATGTCAGTAGGATCAGGATTTTGTTTCAAGAGTTAGGGAGAAGAGTTCATTGAAGTATGTGAGTGCCTGCTTCTCAGGCATAGTTCACTGCTGCAAGTGACCTCTCAAGCCACAGCTGTTGTCTCTTCTGCAGCCCCTCCATGAGCCTCCTCTCCCCTCTGCTGCTGCTCTTTCTGAGGGAACGTGTGCACATCTGTGGCTTTTAAAAGGAACTTACTTTAAAATGATTAGCCACACCATTAAACACCATAGTGTTTTTAGAAGATCCTAACTTCCTAATGTAGGATCTAGGCTAATGATGTCCTACAAAAAGCTGAATGCACAGCAGCAAAGGTTAGATTAGGCTGATAGGAGCTATATTTGGACTTGAAATGCTTTCACCAGGTTGAATGTTAATTGAATTTCATTACATTATTTCAGTCTGCAAAAGAGAATTACTCACAGTTCATGAACAGTTCAGATCTGTCAGGGCCACCTGCCTTGAGTTCAGCTAAAATGACATTCAAAATTGCAAGATACTTAGTTGTGTGACCAGGTGACACATTTTGCACTGTTTTTTGTGGGCCAACATTCCCTGTTTAGGGACAAGAGGCAGAACAGGTAGGCCCATGGCTGCAGGGATAGCTTCCAGATGTCTTCCTGCTGCCACAGTGTTTGTTGTGAATCACAGAATGGTCTCCACACACTCTTAGTTTTAGCTTTCAGGACAGAAAGACACAAAGTGACCACTCTATCTTGCTTTCTGGTCAAAAATTAGAATTTTTGCTGGTGAGGTGCATGGCTTCATTTGGGGTTGGCCGTAAAACCTCTGGATCTCTGTTGTGGTGTGTACTGGTTGCTTGTATAAGTTTCAGCTGGAAGCAATATTTGGCATGAAAGCTAATGGATTTGATTGCAGGAGAACTGAAACCCTAGTGAAAGCTTAGTGGATCCCACCCTTGACCAAAACTGCCAAGTTTTCCTACCTTTAACCCCAGCATTACCTGCAAGTGTCCCTGAATGCTGTCTCTCCATCCTGTAAATGAGAAAGAGCCAGACAGGGCCTTTCTCATTTAAAGTATATGTAAATCTGGGATACACAGCACATACACAATTGCAGGGCACAACCTGAAAGGTGGTCAAAACCACCTCAAACAATGTTGTTTATCACAGAAGACGCATTGTACAATCTGTGAGCATATGCTGAGTTGTGTATGTTCACAGTCTCAGTAGTTGGCACTAAAGATGACAAAAAACAGCATGTAACTCTATAGCAAAAATAAGTGGTGAGGCCCTGTGAGGGGAGGGCAAGGTCATTTCTCTAAGTGTGCAACTGCATTCTCGATGTATTGGCTGTAGCGTTGCAGGTGCAGCTGAGCAGAAAAGCTCACATCAGTTAGATGCGCACACTGCAGGTGAGCAGGCAGTGCAAAGGGGTTTGAGGAGAAGGAAATGTAGGCAGCTACACTGGAGGCTTGGCCTTCAAAATCTTTGGAAAAGGCAGCATTGTGTTTGAGTTATGGTTCAAAGCTTCCTGGCTAAAAGGCTCAGTTAGGGATCCTGGTCAGAGGACCTGCATGTGCAGAGAAAATGTTCAAGATGCCCCATCCTTTGGGGGATTATTGCTCCTTCCAGGATCACCTGCTCAGATGGATGGACAGGAAGACTGACTGTGGCTTTTCCTCTCACCGTAACCGTCTTTAGAGTGTCTAAAAAGTGAAAAGCCTGTGGTGTGTTGGAGGTGTCGTGCCTGGTGCGGTGAAAGAGATGGGAGATGCACTAATTCTGTGCCACCCCCTGACTGTGCTACCTTACAAATGGCTTTCTCATAGGGCCTGCCAAGTCAGATTCCACTAGCCCAGTTCCTTGTTTCTAATCTCCAAGTGCATTGTTACAAATGTTAAAACAAAAATTTAAAATTCTACTGCAGCAGTAGGGTAAAATTTGTGAAAAATTGGATTACTAATAATACATAAAATCTGCTCTCCTTATTTTCCCCTCTCCTTCTTCTCCTTATATTTTTCATTCTAGATCCACAAATAGTTTACTAGTGATCCATACTAGTCTAAGTGGGGACAGAGATGAGAGGACTTGTATGGCTAGTGAACAGCAGGGCACTGTTGACAACCTTTCCCTGGAATTTTTTTTTTTTTAAATTAACCTGTGTTCTTGCATGCACAGTTTGGTGCCCAGAGCCATGATGTTGGACATACAAAAACCTTGTTTTATACTGCAGTAACTGTTCCAGGGTTTTCTTCCTGAAAACACTGATGTGTGTCCAATTCATCTTAATGGGTGATCAATGTGCAGGTACTGAAGATGTACACTTCCATGTTTGGATAACTGTACCAATGTAAATCTTTCAAGTGCTGTTGAACTTGGAGACTACCACATGAGGTATTAGAGGATCGTGAGCCAGACTGGAGAGCTCTCATCATATAATTTCCATTGACACTTTGTTGCTTGTGGCTACCATCAGTCATTGTTTGTATGGGAGGCAAGAGAATGTGCTGTTGTAGGGAGCTACAGTCACAAAAAACCGATACAATAGTCCAAAATAAAAATACAATTATTTAAAGGTAAATAAATTTCACTTATTATTATGGAAACTTTCCATCTTCAGGGACACATTAACTCAGAAGATACTAAATAGCAGTGCTTAGGGAGGGCTGAGTGATCTGCCTGCAGTATTAAGAGGCCTCCTGTGGTAAATGCCCTTGGTCTGCACAAGAGAACGCGGTGGCCAGGATAGCTCAATTTTTCTACTTTGAGGCCTTTTTTTCATTTTACTCTGCCCAGATTTAGAGCCTGATAGGAACCTCTCAAGTGGGAAAAGTGCAGAATCTCAAAACAGAAGCATAAGAGTTTTTCTTGGATGTAAAATTTCAGTCAATAATGTGCTGTTGCCTTATTGACATGAAAAGAATGCCTTTCATGTGATACAAACATTTACTTGCTCCTGCTTACTCTACTCACCTTGTACAGAAATGCTGATTGCCATTGACTAATCAGTCCATTTTTGTATATTCTCATCAGACTCTTTCTTTGGCTGGAACAATATGCACTGTATGATGCTTGCATGTATAACAATTTGTTATTAGCACTTTGTATATGCCTTTGTTACTTCACAACTAACAGTTTGGCCTCCAAATGCATGCATTTGTGTAAATTAATGTTACAAAAATAATAGATTTATTTGCTATGTTTGTATCAATTTAGGAGATGTGTAAGATGTGCATAAAGACACTGATAATTGCCATTTAGTCACTGGGAGAAGATGTTTGTTCAGCTTGTATTTATACAATTACTGTTTCTATTTAGGCTTTATAATGCCATGTTTATCTTTTAGTTCTGTATTTATTCAATTGCAGAATTTTTTTTATTAATTTTATAATGATTATTTACAGTGCCATATAAAACAGTTTAAGAAATCATTTTTGTTATGCAATACAATTCTAATAAGTAGCAAAATTTTTTCTTCCAGTGTTCCTGAAATCTATAAATACCTTTATTCATAAAACGAAATTATAAGACTACTGATCAAGCAATTTTATCCCCCTGATATTGAGCTAATAATATGCTATATACTTGGCTCTGAACCAAGCTTCAGAGTAATGGCAGTTGCTGTTGCAGTGCTAGAATCCAAAGACATCACATTTATTTTGTATGTTTCAACATCTCAGGACGCTGTCTCCTGCAAAGTCTCCGTCTTCATCCACTGGATCTATTGCTTCCAGCAGAAAATACCCTTACCCGATGCCACCACTTCCTGACGAAGAGAAAAAAGCCAACAGGCAAAGTGCCAGGGTATGTGTCCCTCTGCTCTCTGCATTTCACCAGTGACTTGATTTACTGGTAGTTTTTCAAAAGGAAGCTGTGGCAGATTAACACCTTTGACCAACAGGGAGAGCTGTAGTGGCATTTCCTTTGCATCCTGAAGTTCTGAATGTGCTGAAGGCTGAGCCTCTGGCAGCGGTGGAGGCCTCGACAGCTCTGTTTACAGACAGCTTTTCAGGTTGCTCTTAAACCTGCCCTGAAGCCCCGATTTCACTACTTCTCTTATTTCAGGCTGAAAATGTGTCTGGAACAGCCTTTGGGCTGCAGAGTACAGGCAGCCCTGGAGCAAGTGGTGTGTTTGGCTCTCCTTTCTTACTCCTTCTCCCAGCAGTTCTCATTCAGGCTGTGGGGATAGCTGCTTTCCATCTGTACGGAAATGTAAAAAAATTCCAGTTATGGAGCATGTGGAGGGCTTGCAGACCTGGAGGGACTTCACTGCTGTGTGACCTGAGCCTACCCTTGCCCCGCTGGAGTGACCAGGAACTGCTGGAATGTGTGGTGGATAATAATGCCCCACACAGAGAGATTTCCAGCTGCTCCAAAAGGCTTTTACTTCCTTTGTGTCAATTCAGACATAGCAGGTATTTGACTAAGCAAAAAAAGTCCTGAAATTTGCTTTAGGAGCTTTACTTGCAATACCCTTCATTCATGTTGCTGATGCTGATGAGATTCTCATCACTGTTCTCTGTCCTTTTTCTTTTCAAGAAAAAAGGAGTGGAGTGCTGCTGAGGGAACCTGCAAGCTGCTCCCGCAGTGCTGCTTGGGGCAGAAGATTGTGTGAGATGCAGCACAGGGTCTCTCAAGGCAGCTTAGAGCCTGGGCTGCACTGATGTGTCTCAGCCCTGGAGCTGCTTTGGCATCAGCTCAAACCCTCAGCAGGAAGTCATGCTGCTCTGAGCAGAGTTAGGCAGATGAGAATGGGAAGTTATCGCTACACTAATATTAGCGTAACTCTGAGGTAAAAGCTGTCTAGTACAAGTGTGATGCTACACTGATATTTCTCCTTCAAAAAGAAAACTGAACTCCCAGCCATGGGCGCTTACGATGCCGACTGTAAGTCATGATGAAATGCTTGAGACTGTCTGCTCACTTGGTGAACAGATACCCACCAGAGGCTGGGAGCAGATTTGGTGACACAAGTGATGTAGATGCAGTTCCCCAAACAAGCTCCTTGCTTTGTTTGGGTGACAGCCTGTTTTATCTTGGTGTTCAATGTGTGTTTGTGTTCATTTTCCCCTCTCCAGCTATGGGAGACATCCATCTAGCTGCACTGTTTTCCTGGGGTCACATCAGAACTGTTTACTTTGGATTTTATAGAAACTCAACATCACTGAGTCACTGCACATTCATCTGCTCTTCAGACAATTTGAAAGATCAACAGAGATGCCCATGATATCACAGTGAGAACCTCCTCTCATGTGGAAAGGAAAAAAAACCAGTTTTTTTTTTTCTTTGTTTTTTGTTGACTTGTATTTTATGGATTTGATGAACAACCAAAATCATAACATTTGACAGAGAACAACTAGCCCAGATGTGACAAGGCTGTTCCGCATGGTGACCTAGAATCCCAATTGCAGTCCAGTTGCCAGTCCTGTGCAAGAGGTGTTTCTCTGGTTTATTGCAGTCCTGAGTCAGACCAGAGTGGAACTGGGAACGTGCCTCACGGAGAGCCCAGCCGATGTAAACTTGTACTCTGTATGCATGAACCTTGTGTTCTTTACTTTCCACATGTAAGGGAAAAACAACATACTGTAGTAGAGATTAGCATGCAGGAGTAAGAAATATAGGAATTTTTTTTGTGACAGGATTTCAAGCTTTGAAAGGCAACTATTTGACACAAATGGCAAACAAACAAAGATTATATCTTTTTTTTTACCTTACCTTACATGTTTATAATCTCAGTATACAGATTGTATATATGTAAACATTCAATAATGTCAAAAATAGCTGTTATATGTAAGTGTATTTTGCCAAATGCCTAAAGAAACAGTCATGACTAACATCATCACAGTTCAGATTTTCCAACCTTATGAGCAGACATCCTTGGAAATACAGAAAGTACAGTACTGTAAAACTGTGTCTCTCAGAAACTGGTGTTTGACCAAAATCTATACAACTTTTTCAGCATCTTATACTGTCTTGACAATCTCAGTTGAACAGTAGACTGCAGAAACCAGTACAGCAGCACTTTGTCTTAAATCATCATAAGAGGAACCAGCCAAAATCCCTTCTTTAGTGAGATGACCACTGTATCCTCTCACAGGTGTAATCAAGAATGATTTGGCAGACAACAGAGTCTTTAAGTCATGTGCAGCCCAAACTTACTGGACATTTGGGAATACTTCTAAGCAGTCAGTTCAGGATGTGGTGATGTGAAGTCTGTCTGTGAGAGTTGCTGTGTATTTTTGATAGAGCATTTCAGACACTGTTTTAGATGGCAGGGCATAGGCTTATGAGAAGCATAATGATTTCACTGCACTAGATAATAACAGTGCTGGGCAAGTGGCCAGTTTCATTGCTGTCTTTTAATTTTTATTCGTTACTGGAGTTGCCTTTACCATGTGCTTGAATGCTATGCTTGCTGCCCCTGAAGCCCCCTTGACAATTTTTTGGGGCATTAAACTGAGCACAAGTGAATTTAGCTTAAAAAGAACGGGATGGGGGGAAACAACTCTTTACCATGTTAATCCTGTGTGTAAGTTGATGGTTATATTTCTAACACCCGAGACTTCTAAAGGTTGTTGTAAAGGTAAAGCAAATGCCTTCTGATTGGGAATTTTCAGTCAGTAAGAAACTGGACCTTATTAAATCAATTTATAATTCTCTGGTTTTCCAAAACTGACTACTTCTTAGCTTCAGATAGTACCATTGCAGAATAAAACACTTGACTCTGTGGAGCAATTGAATATCCTACCCAACAGCTGTAATGATTAATTAGATATTATTGTAAGGGGAACATCTGTGGTGTTTCTGAATCTTCTACCTCTTTCATGTATTTCCTTTAGTAAGTGAACCCAACACTTGCAGCCTTTTAATGTATTTTTTTAACTTTTACGTCTCTCAGTAAAGTCAGATATATGTAAGATTAAATTAAGAAATGTTTAAAGATGTTGGCAGCTGTAAAATATGTAAGATTTTTAGAAGCACTATATTTTATGATTAGGCTGTATGTTGGATTATGACAAAATATTGGCCTTGGCAAATGATTTTCCTTCACAGTCAACAGGTTTTGGTAAGTATTTGGAAAAAGACAAATATAAGTGAGCACAAGTGGGTGCAGACTGACCATCTGGAAGGAGCCAGTCACTTGTAACTGCTTTAGGGAAAGATTCTGCATTTTTGTGAAAGGTAAATATATCAATCAGCACTGAAGAATATTTTTTGAAAGATTTACTTTGAGTGTAGATATCTGGATTAAAGATGATAGCACGTAGCTTATGAAATTGGGGTCTGAGCCATAACTTGAAATCAATATGTCTTTTGTTGATTTCACTGGACTTTGAGCAGGACCCTCAAGAGGTTCACCCACAATCGGACATTATGATAACCCGATCATCGCTGTATTACTCTGTTACCTGGAAGCCGGTTTTCCTTCCCATGTTCATATCTTGTCTTTAGTAACTGGACTGTTCATCATGTGCCTTTTATGGTATTTTTTTGGATACAAACTGGCATGTAGTTTTGAATAATCCTGTTAGATTTCTGTGCATATCTTATGTTTACCACCGTTTGCTCTTCCCTTTCCATTTTGCTTTACCAAGAAGCAGCAAGATTTGGCAGACAGAACTGGATATAACACACTGGCTCCTTCTGCTATGTTCATAGCTTCTTGTTTTGCAAACAAATGGCCCTCCTGACTGTATTTTCAATGTAGTATGTACTTCCAGCTTATTTTGTTTTGGTATAATTCATTTGTAGCATATGATGATACACTTATGTGTGTAGTGTACCTTTAACAGTCACCTTCCCATTTGGAGATATGTAGTGACTGGAAGTCTAGTTCTGAGCACTAAGTTTAAGTTAATAAATGTTGACTTTCACTTTGGTGGTCTAGAGTGAGAATGTCACAGGATTTGTGTTTTTGCAAAATTCTTCTGCAGAGAACTTCGCATCAGGTTGGTAACTTGGGAGACGTGAACTGGCAGGGTTGTGTGAGCCTCCCAAGCCAGTGAATGTTGGACCGAGAAGTTGTTTGCTTACAAGCTTTCATTTCCTACTTTTAAAATGTAATGTGTTGGGAAGATGTCAGATTAATAACCTTGAAGATTGCAAATATTTTTATCCACTGTAGTTAGTTACACTGGCAATAGCAATATAAACTGCCGCATAATACCTCATCCAGACTAGTACTTGTCACTAATATAGCTCAGTCATTTTGACTCATTGAGACTCATGCTTTTATTTTGGTTTTATTTTAATAAATGAAATAGTTTTGCCAACTATGCTGTTGATGCCTGTTGAAGTGGGGAAGCTATCAGTTCTCAACTAGAAGTAATTGTTCATATGAGCATAAGACCGGTAGGATGAGCTATACTTGAATTACCTTTATGTATTTCAACGTGGGAGAAGAATCTCGTGTCATTTATAGTAAAATTAATATGAGTAACTGATAGAGACTGGAAAATTGAGATTGCATCTAAAAATAATGCTGCACAATGATGCCACAGTTTAACAAGTAAAGATTTACCTACTAATTCTGGATTCGTTGACTTAAGAACTTTAGTAATCTCAGGCAATATACCAGAAATGATTGTGACTGATAATTTACATATAGTTTTGTTATATTTAAGTAAGTAGATTCAAGAAGATTGTTAATTTTGTACAGCCTGTCTTTGCTTAAATTGTGAACTTAAGTCACAACTTGCCAGTCACCTGAAGTGTGACTTGACTTTGAAGATCGCTTCTTCCAGATGATTTAAGAGTTCCTTATTTATGAGATGTTGAACCTGCTGAGCTCATGTGCTCATGAAATAATTTTGATCATGCTGTTGAACAAGTGGACCTTTGAGCTATAGCCTGAATTAAAATCAGAAAGAAATTTTGTAAGTAGTTAGTGTACTGAAATCCTCTTACTCAAATCCCTGTTGCTGGTTTGGACTGATTGGTCTTGTCAACACTGATGTGACAACTCTTCAAAACCAGAGCTAAGAATTATAGACATGCATATACTACAAATTCTGACCAAATTTGCTGTGCTTCATTAATGTATTGATTAATGGATAGGATGTAATGTGAAAGAAGGATGAGACTCCATAATCCAAAAGGATATGCTCTTCAGTTAGCCCTGCGGACTTGCTCTGCCATTGAATCCCATACCTAGTTGTAAGCAAAGCTGTCATGCTCCAGTGTAAAACTCAGTGAGCTCCTGTTCTCTTCCATCCCCTTTTCACTCCTACTGAAAAGCATTTTCATGAAACATTCATCCATGAACAGCCTCTGTAAGTTGGCTGACATCAGAAAGCTGCTAACTTGGTCACCCTTCCACACTATGGATAGGATCTTTCCAATGCTGTTAATAATAGTAGGTTTAGATGAGGTATTAGGAAGAAATTCTTTACTGTAAGGGTGGTGGGACACTGGCACAGGTTGCCGAGAGAAACTGGATGCCCCATCCCTGGAAGTGTTCAAGGCCAGGTTGGATGGGGCTCTTAACAACTTGGTCTAGTGGAAAGTCCTGCCCATGGCAGGGGGGTTGGAATGAGATGATCTTTATGGTCCCTTCCAACCCAAACCATTCTGTCATTCTGTGATCTTTTGCTTGTGCTATAATCAGGTGATGATGCCTCATGTCTCGTGGATTTTGCACTGGTTTTGCCTGGGGATGAGTTAATTTTCTTCACAGTAGCTGGTATGAGGCTGTGGTTTGGATTTGTGCTGAAAACAGTGTTAATAATGCAGGGAATTTTTTAGTTATTGCTGAGCAGTGCTCCTAATGAGCCAAGGCCTTTTCTGCTCCTCACACTGCCCCACCAGCAATTGGGCTTGGGGTGCACAAGGAGTTGGGAGGGGCCACAGGGCAGCAGACCCAAGGGATATCCTAAACCATAAGATGCCATGCTCAGCAACAATCCAGGGGGAAGGTTGGCAGTGAAGAACTGCAGCTCAGGGACTGGCTGAGCACTGGTTGTTGATGGTGAGCAATTGTTTTCATTTGCATCACTTGTCTTTTTTGGGTTTTATTTCTCTCTCTGTTAATTCCCTTTTCATTATTTTTTTTTATTATTACTGCAATTATTTAATTTTAACTATTAAACTGTTCTTATGTCAACACATGAATTTTCTCACTTTTACCTTTTCAGTTCTCTTGCCCCATTCCACTGGGGGTGGGGACTGAGCAAGTGGCTGTTTTGGGGCTTAGTTACTTGTGGTTAAACCAGAATACTACTGGTAAAACCACTTGGTGACTCAGCCATCCTGTGTCTCTCTCACCTTCTAGCATTGTTGAAGGCTAAGCCTCTTTAATCACCAAGTCTGTGAACCTAGCAGTTGAGCTGTTTCCTGTTTCTGTTGCTCCAAGTCTGAAGATCATCTGTTTTTTTCTCTGTATTCAGTATCAGTATCAGGGTAACGATCTACTGTCTGGACCACTGTTTTCAAACACAATGTGATGTTATTTGCCTCATTTTCAAAGAGCTTGAGCATATCAGTCTCCACTGAATACCAAGAATGGATTATCCATCAGACTGCTGAGCTGATGACCTACTATTTGCATGGCTTCCAAATCATTTATCAGCAATATGGGATTTGACTTTGATCCCATTTGATGCACTCAGTTGGTCAGAGCACGGTGTTAATAACACCAGGGTCAAGGGTTCAATCCCCGTATGGGCCATTCACTTAAGAGTTGGACTTGATCCTTGTGGGTCCCTTCCCCAGAATGTTCTGTGATTCCTGGAGACAAATTTGAATAAACTGCAAAATATGTGCAGGTTGTGATTGCACGGTGGTGTGGGGTGAGGTTCCTGTGTGCACATCCTAATAAGGCAAGAAAAAATGAAAGAATGAAACTAGTTGTGTAAACATAGCAGCAATACAGACAGGACTCAAGTGTGATTTTGTCAGAAACAGGAAAGAAGTAATAGTTTCTATCATCTATGCTGAAAATCTCCTTTGACACGAGTATTTTCTAAGTCAGCTTATGAAAATCATTTCTGGTATCTCAAGTGTGGATACTGATGTAAACTGGAGCTTTGAAAACAGCAGCTTGTGCACCCAGCACATGGTATCTTGTCATTCCACAACAGTTTTCTGCAAGTATTTAGAGAAAAGCACTACATCAACATTCCTATGTTATCTCAGCCAAGTAAGGAAAACAAGCAGTAAAATTAAGTTCAGAACACGGACATTACTCACACTTGAGATTCTACCTGGCTTCAAAACTGGCTCACCTAGCCAGGTCTGGCAGTGCTAGCTTTTTAAAATCCTGTCTATACCAGTTTCAAAATCACTTCAGTTAAACCAGCTTTAAACTGTTTAAAAACTTCTTCTAGTTAAGACAGGCCATAATTGCCACATAACTCAGAATGAGATGAGGAAAATTTGGGAAAATAAGCACAGAGCAGTTAAAAAGAAACATGTTCTCTAAGGTACAAATAAAGGTGTCAACACAATTTTTAATTGCTACAGCATAAAATGTCAAAGCAACAAGCTTTTGTTTTTCTGTTTCTATATTCCTCCTAATAAAAAAAATAGTTTTGTTTAAAAAAAAATCAACATGAGGCCTTAAGACCTTATATATTCTAACTTTAGCATGGAGAGTCTATTTTTACAACCATGTTAGAAATTCTGTATATAGGCCTGACTGACCTTGTAAGTAGAGTGGTGTGAGCAGCTAATCATGCAATATTGTAAGGCTCTGTAGAACAGCAAATGCTGATTTAGTTTGATTATTGGTACAAGAACTCCTACTCACTGCCTGTGTAGACTCTGCATATTTTAGGCTTGGAAATACAGTCCAGAACATAATCATACTGTGAATATATAACCTGATTTTTCTTTTCTTAAAGATAAAAATATATTACAATAGGTAATGTTTTATATAGAATACAGTACTTATTTTTATTGTTGCATAAATCCAAAATATTTTTTTCAGAAGAGCAAAGCATTACTGAATTTTTAATCTGCCAGAGAAAACACTACTGTATGACCAGTTCTTTCAGCAAAGCTTTTGGGGTGTTATATACACCAACTGGCTCTGCCAGCTTCATTTTGTGCTAATGTTTAACTTGGGCATCACTGTAATACAGAAGCTTTTTTTTCACTCATACTAGCCATAATTGACAGAGGCAAGGAGAATTGTGTTTCACCACTATGGCTGGGCTACTATTGGCAAAACAGATGATTTGCATAAGATCATTGTCTTTGCTAGTCAAAATCCTTTAAAAATCATACCTGATGTAATAAAAGCATAAGATTTTGATGAACATCAAAATGAAGCATTGCAATTTACAACTTTCTAGCTTTGAGTGTGATATTTTTGTCATAAACATTACAGGCATTGGGCTGTTGAATGAATCTGGCTTTCATGTAGCTAAATAAAATGTTGCTTTTTATAAAATCAAATCGTTGTAATTTGGGGTTCCGAATTCCTGCTCACTTTTAATAATAACGGCGTCACAGTATCCACTTCTACAAGAGTATTTAATACAAATGCCTGTGGTTTTCAATGTTACTAACATATTGTAACATCAATAAAGTGACTTTCAATGACAAATTTTGTTGTGTGTATTTTGTTTTTCTAAGTCGTTGTATTTAGCACTTTCTGTTTTATAGGTCTCTATAAAAAAATATGTTGCATGCATGGGAAAAGAAAAGGCTAATAGTAGAATATAGATGTTATTTTTCAAATTCCAAGGTTGAAAATGATCCAGTAAGCTTCTAAAATCTTTGTCTTAGAGGCCTACTGTTCTCAAAGCAAATCTAAAATTGCTATTCCTTAGTTTGCATGTTTGAGGGCAACCTAGGAAAAATACCTATTTGAAACTATGCCTGGTGGTTTGCTCAAAGGTCAAGAGCAATCACCCCACTTGGTGTCACACAAGTATCCTTCCCAGTATGCTTTGTGGGAAAGAGAAACCATTAATTCTGACAATAACTGTTTCTCTAAAGCAGGTAACTTGCATATTCAATCTGTCCACTGAATCTACTCTTAATGGGGAAGCAATTCCACAAAGGTTTCAGGTGGTTTTTAGCTATGACAGCAAACTGTAGTAACTGTTTAGCATCTGTATATATTAGCTTAGTTTCTCTCTAAACTTGAAAGATGATGTATCTCATCAGTCCCTGTGAATACAGTGGATTTTTGAAATGCTGATGTTAAACAAAAAGGTATTTTTTCTTGAGGAAGGTAGAATTTTCTCCTGGTTTTGGAACAATTTGTTTTCCAGTTTTCTCTGGTTTGTGTTTACAAGATCACTGAAGAAAACTCTATTGGCTCACTCTGTTTTCTTGCAGCATTTCACTGCCCAGTAGCTGGCTGGTGCCAAAACACCAATTCAGCCTGGGGAAATAAACTGAGAAAGACTTGAGTTTTGGGTCCTTGGGTCTTGAGTGCTTTGGCTCACTTGAGTCAGCTGTCCTTACTGAATTCCCTCCCAGCCTCTTGCCCACACTCAACCTATTCACTGTGATGGCAGAATGAGAAACTGAGAAGACCTTGATGCTGTGCAAGCACTGCACAGCAGCAGCTGAAACACTACTGTGTTATTGGTGCTGATTAGTCACAAATCTGAACTTTTGGGTTGCTATAAAGAAAATTAATTCTATCCCAGCAAAGCCACTACAAGACCAGAAACACAACTAAGCAGAAGTTGTGTGGGTAATGATTTTGGTAAAGATATCTTACTATTTTTAGGGTAAAATTAACAGTGTAACGATTAACACGGTATTTATACAAAATAGTCTAATCAAAGCCCTACAGGAAGAACAGCCTAACTTTGTCAGCTGTCAAAGTTTTGAACTGCAGCAGAACTAACGTTGGCTGCTGCAGTCAGACAAAGCTTTATGGATTATGGTCATTCCATTAGAAATACTTTCTGTAGTATTCCACCTGTTGCCCAACCTTATGTGCAACAGGACAATGTACTGTCAGAATGTGGATGGATAATGCTGTCTATGCCTTTGAAATGCCTTATGAGGGTAGAAAGAGAACTAGCTTCTGAAATGAAACTACAAGCAATAGCCAAAGGATTCTAAATTTAAGCAGTAAGTACAAGTTGCTTTGTTAGATGAGACCAGCCCACTTTGAAGCTACAGCCCAGAAACTAAAGACCTGGATTTCATAGTAATCTCCACAAAGCAGGGTATAATTCATTATCTTTGAGCGAGATGCCTGCTCTGTTTGTCCAAGGATGTATATGTATATGTGTCTATATATATGTACTATAGTTTTGCTTTCATTCCTTAATGGAAAGGTTCATCCCCAAACTGCCCTAAACTACTTATTTAAAAAATACACTTGTTTTAACATTCTTTTCGCAGCATATTCACAAACAGTAAAACAACATATATCACTCCTCTGTGGTAGGCAGAAGTGACCAAAATTAACAAAAGTTTCATTAACTTATTTAATTGGAAAAAAGTTTGTACTACCTCTGTACAGTTGTGTACAATGCCCTCTTCTCTCAAAAATCCCTACAACAAAAGCAAAAAGAAAACCCGCACCAAACAAAAATCTCAATTTTTTCCCCTGAAGAGTCTAAGGCAAGTAAGCCTTGCCTGTCTGCATCTGCTTTCATGACACTCTACAGCACTGGTAACTACTGCTGTGATCTGAAAAAGTAACCTGGCAAGAATTTTTTCCAAGTGGGTTTTTGTTGCGGCATGGGCGCAGGCTACTCGGCACTGCAACCTTCCTGCCAGTGTCTCCCGGGGCGGGGAAGGCACACCACTCTCGCACACACAGCCGGTGGAAATACGGCTACGGAGGCAGGAGGGCTCTTCATATGGATTCCCAGCGGCGTTTATTAGTGGCGGAAGGCGACGCCTACACAGTAGCAGACCTCAACGCCCATCCACACACTGGAAGGGTCCAGGAACGAAGACAAGGGAAGGAGGAGGGTCCAGGTTTAAGTATGGGTGCAAATGGGGGAGGAGTCAAGCAGCAGGGACCAATCAATGGGAAGGGCAGGCGGGAGGACAGGTACGTGCACCAATGGGGAAGGAGGCTGGGGAGAACAGACAGAGGGGTGAACCAATGGGGAAACACAGAACCGAGAACTCACTAGAAACTCACCTTGTATAGCAAACTGGGGGGGGAGCTGGCCAAGGGGCCGACTGCCAATGGGGTTATGGGATACAGAACATGGCCATGCAAGGCAAACAGGGAGAGTGTAACTGGGGTAACTGACATCTGGTCCTTGGACTTCTATGGGAGAAGCCAAAGCCTAGGGGACGCCCTCCCTGGCCATCCACAGGTTTTGGCCCTTGTGTGTTAGCTGGCATATTGAGGCAGGAAGGCCACTTGCTAGGGGTTAAAGTGGAGGAGATCGAAACATTAATTTACATGTAACTGAAGACTGTTTGTCTGCCTGGAAAGTTATGCACAAACTGACACATCACAGCTTTTGTATGTTTAAAAGTGTTTTATGTTGTGACACAAACAAAGCAAGAATCTTACAGGAACAAAGCCCCCTGTACCAGAGCACAAGGCTAGAATTCTCTGCTATGTTTTGCTGCATGCCTGCTTAAAAGAAGTTCTAGCAGGTAGTCCTACACGCTGTGCATGGTGTCACAGGCTTCATCTTCAAAAGACCTGACAAAGTAAGTAACCAAAACTTACTGATGTTCTAACAGACCAGTGCAAAATGACCATTCCAAAAGCCCTTTCAGTTTGTACATCTTTAGTTGTCAAAGGAAAGAGAGTATGTATCCTCTGAAGTCATACAGATGTTACTGTTTAAGTCAGAAAAAGGTAAGTTGCACTCCAGAAACTGATTTTAGTGAATCATGGGAAAAAACTAGACACATGGCTGAAAATCTTACATTTGCATGATCTGAGTGATACATAGTAAACTGCACATTTATGAAAATCATCTTTAATAATCACAGATTGGAAGTTAAAGACAACAGTACATGAATAGTTTATATTCATTATCAAGACTAAAAAAATGTGTGTAAAGTGATACCTTCATAAGAGAAGCAATTTCCAATACTGAGATACACAATCATTGGAGGACTTGGCAAAGCAAAACACATACTGGAATGTTAAATCATGATCATCCATGGCTTGCTTCCTTTTGATTTAGATGCTCATAAAACTGGAATGTTAAATCATGATCATCCATGGCTTGCTTCCTTTTGATTTAGATGCTCATAACACACTGTATGAACTAAAAACAAAATAACCACTTATTAGATGTATGGCACAGACAGAGTTTTTACTTTTTCTCCTACAATACTCATTGTCACTACACTTTTCTGTCACTTTACTTTTCTGTAAAGAAATTCAGTCCATGAATAGTAAAGCTTTAAAATACGTATGAAAATCAGCAAATAGTTAATTAAAGCAAAACATCTCCTTAACGATAACAACAACACAAATAAGAACTAGCACTCATGGCTCTCCCCCACCCACTCCAAAAAAAGCCCCAAACCCCAAACAGCCAAATCCAGGATGACTTGAATCTAGTGTTCCCTTTCTGCTGCACAGATGTGGCTAGGAAGCCAAGACCCACAAGCCTGACTGAGTGTGATTTGTGTCTGTTCCTACCAGACCTCCACCAACCTTTCCTAGGAAAAATGCCTCCCAAGTTTTAAACATGAAAAAAAAAAAAAAAAGGTCACAGAAAAGTGATGCTAGCAAGTGATGTAGCTTCTTGGATCTTCTTGAACCATGCCGGTTAAAAGTTCAGAAAAAAGTACACAACATTTTACAGAACTCTGAAAGAAACACGAAAGCTTTTTGAGACAATACTCAACAAGCCCCAGAACTTCTGGGTTCTCACTGTATGTGCAGGGAAGATAGGCTGCAACTCAAATAATTACTGATTGTCTTAAGCTTTTCTTTTACCCTGGAATTTTAATAGATTCCTTCAGATTTACTTACATCATCATAGTGGAAGTTCACAAAACCCTGCTGAGTTGCATCCCTTCTTCTAAAGCAGTCTGCAAAAATTCATTCAGAAAACAGAAACCATGTAAGAAGCATTACAGATAAACAATTTTTTTTAAAGTATATAGTGCTTTCCTAAATTCCCCAAGTCACATGAAGGAGAACATGATGAAGAATACTGCAATTCATTCCAAGACTTAATTTCCCATTCTAAATTTTTGTATTTATCATATACAACCCTTTATGTTCTGTCAATAAACAAAGTTTCCCAGTTTTGGTAACATAACTCTTCCAGTCTCTGGAGTAAACCCTGCATTAGTATAAAGTCTTTTTTGATTGGAATTTTAAAAAATCCTTATCTACAATTGTTGCAGTTCTGACTATTTATAGAAAACTCTTTTGTAGTATGCCAAAGCTGAATTTGAGATAAATGAACAATCAGGTTTTATTAAATAAAAATATATTATGGGGATGACAGTAACAAGGCTATAATCCAGCATACCAGTGAGAGCTCTGAGTTTCACACAGCAGGCAATGTAATCATCAAACGCAATCTTTCCATGAGTGCTGTATCGCTTTGTGATTGCAGTCACAGCCTGTGGGCTCAATCTAAATCCTATTTAAAAATAAAAAGTCTTACTTTGAAAAGAAAGGTAAGTTAACAGAATCCAACATGTTTTCATTGGAAATATCGTGTTAGTTACTGCAGGATGATAACTGGGAAATGGTGTAAGACAGTGTCAGAAGCAAGAACATTTCACAACTTACCCATAGTCATCAAAGCTTTCTCCAGTTCCTGACGATCCACTGTGCCACTTCCATCACTGTCGAAACTTACAAAGTGTTGCTTCCAGCCGTTGACCACAGCCCACAGTTCTTTAAACTCATTAAATCCCAGCGTGCCAGACATATCCCTCTGATTTCAAAGCTAAGAAAAACATTTCTTAACTAAACAAAACCACTAACAAAAAACAACAAACAATAAAGGCATCCCTCTGTAGTTAAAAGCTCTTAGTTGAATGTCAATACAATTTTACTATTAATTTTTCTTGTAGAAAACGAACTAAAGCACTCCCCAGCACAAATGGAGGTAATACTGCACAAAATCTAACATCAGAGAACCTGCTCTCCCCACTTCTTCCCAGAGAAACCTGCAAAAACAATTTTCTCTTTGTGAATTCTACTTCAGTTGACACACTTCTCTTTTACCTGCTGCTACACAATTGTAACCAATTAAATACATAGCTGAAATAAAAATAGATGCTAAAGAATAAATTGTTATCAGTTCTCTCGTATTCTAAGTGGTTTGTTCAAGATGAGCTAAGAGCCCTTTCAATTTAAGTTTTGGCTAAAAAAACCTTCAAAGATTCCAGCCTTACACAGTATATCTAAGTCTTCCACAGGTCCTACTGCTGAATGCCATATACCATTACATTAGATACTCAAACCTTTTTCATTCATGGAAACGGATTTAGGGGGACTTAGACTGTATTCAGGCTGTGTACTACAAATGCTAAAAATTCATTAGGTAGGATTAGAAATTGGACAGTTGTCCTATTTGAAAAGCACAATAAGTGATTTGCACAATACTTTATTCTGGGCCACCAGACCTGACCCTTCATACATTCAATGGAGAAACAGCTCCTCAGGCTTAGAGGGATATCGCTTGCTGTAAAAAGACTGGTCACTGAGAGCCTCATTTATTATTATTTCTTCATTCGTTAAAATTAGTGAGAATAGGGTTTTGTAGCTTCCTAATCACAACAATCACGAGACTTATCAAATAAATGTTGAATGGAAACCACAAAGCATTTCCCAAATGTTTTGGCACTCTCTCATCTTTGCTTACATAATGCCAAAATGTTTACATTTCATAGTAAAGGATACATCCAGCATTGAGATCATAAGTCTGCAAGTCTCTAAGTTGAAAGCTGTTCAAATTAGAAAAAGAAAAAAATAAATTATGTTAGGAGCATAATCTTCAGTCTTGTCTAAACATAAAATTTCAGATTTATTATAAATTTAAATTATATACTGACAATATATTACAATGTATAAAGTATTATGTAATTGGTCCCCCTGTATACAACCATACCATATTTTGATCCAAGTAAGAGCCATTACTTGTTAGAAAAATTGACAGTAGACAATTTGGAGGCAATTCAAGTTATATTTAAAATTAACTTGCTCTTATCTTAATCCACAACAGTTTTGGGTTTCAAAGTGGTCATTTACATTATGCCCCAACAGACACCACTTGAGCAAGCCAGTTTCACCCACCGAAGCTTAAACTGAACAGGAGGTATCCCAGCAGAGGAGTCCTGCCACAGATTTTGGTCAATATCAAAGCTCACTTCAAACCCAGGCAAAGCATCTTTTTAAGAACTGTCTGCCCATTACAAAACAAACCACTTCAACTCCATAGCCAAGCAGAGTGGGGAACTAAGAAGGCTGAGAAGGCAAGTCCCTGACATACAGAACTGAATACAGAGAACTTACATTTCCAAGATATGGAAAGGAAACCCATTTGCCATGCAAAGAAAAAACCCCAGCTCTGCAGAAAGCACAACTACATGCGTTTTCTAGTAACGGGACGTTGAACTAGTGTGCTTTAGATTTGCTTGTTTATTTAAAACATTAACTTACGTTTATATGCTCCTGCAATCCCTGACTGGGTGAGACATCTCTGTAGCTCATCAGCATCTATTTGTCCATCCTTTCGATAACAGAAGATGTATCAGCTATTAATACCATCTCCCAGGCTGCTTACTCCCATTACCCACTCCCTTTCCAGTGGCATTCAATTAGTTATCCTTCTCAAGACATCTTTGTAACTCACAAATATAAAAATTCCTGGGGTTTTTTTTGAAATATTAAGTTGCTAGCAGAACAAGCAAATGTAGAAAGCACAGAACTTTAGTAGAAAAACAAAACAAACTCAGAAAAGATACCTATCCACATGGCTTGGAAAATGCCTCATTTCCAACAAATCCTGCTTAAGGCCAAATAGAGAAAACAAATGCCAATTCGTGGAAAGCAATGAGCTGGCAGCAGTGGAGGTGGAATTCTAAGTTTATTCCTCACATCCCCAACATGAAGTTTGGTTTAATTTAACCTCATTCAGGAATGGAACATTATGTCTGTAGACATAAAAGATGATGCCACTTCTGTAAAGCATTAGAAGATGAAAAGCCAAGTCAGGGGAGATGTAGGTTGGATATCAGGAAAAGGTTTTTTGCCCAGAGGGTGGCTGAGCACTGGAATAGGCTTCCCAGGGAAGTGATCATAGCATAAAGCCTGTCAGAGTTCAAGCCTGTTTGATGTCTTGTGCAGGGCCAGGAGTTGGACTCAGTGATCCTTGTGGGTCCCTTCCATCTCAGCTTTTTTATGACTCTGTTTGCTATAGAATTTTCCTAATGTTTTAAACCCACTTTTGAAAGCTCTTTTTCCCAAGAACAGAGATATGCTACTGAATGATATGGTGGGAACAGCACAGCCTGATAACTTTCAGAAATGAAGGACCATTGTTTATAAGACAAATACTAGTTCTGTGTTAAATGATATTTGACAAGGTCTGAAAAAAAAGGCAGCAGTGTTTTGATTCTGTGTAGAGTTAATGGCAGCTAAACCCAAAATTGCTTCCTATCTACTCCATCAATCTAATTATACAGCTGTATTTAACACTTTATATTCACAGCGGAGAAAAAAAAAGAGAGATTTGAAATAGCCATTAATATTAAGTAACTAATCTCTTCAAAGGCTTTTCACCTTCTGAAATATAGATAAGAACTGATTAACTTTAAAATAGAAGATAGAAAAGTATGACTGTAATCAAGATTAACATTACCAAAAAGATGCTTGTCATTTTTTCTTTTTACTAGAACATAAGCATGTAAACTAGACAACGCATATGGGCTTTGCAAGCAGGCTAGAAAATAAATTACTTCCTACAAAGACAGACTCAATTGAATAAAGATTTGAAACAATACTTTTGACTTTCTCTGTAAACAAAGGAAACTAATTCATCAAGTCAAAGACAAGCTCGCTGTTGTAAACTACTTCAAAGAAAGCTCACAGAAAATGTAATATATAGGCATAAAAACAACAGAGAGCAGCAAACAATACGCAAAACATACTAATTCTACACTAAGTACACATGGATAACTGAGATGTGACTTTTTACAGAGGTGCATGGATGGCCATTAAAGCAACTGATAATTTATCTGTTCCATTTCACTGTCTCCTTACAGAGATTTTACTTCTGCACAGCCACTGGTCCCAGAAACAGACACCTCAGATTCCAAGGATAACTTCAAAAGCTACCGAGTTCAGTTCAGCAAGGAACAATTTCTACAAACAGAACGTATTTCAGAGTATTAACTAAGTATTCTTAAGTGCTAACTTTATCATACCCATCAACCCACTGGTTCCCCAGCTTCCAGTACCCATGCCTCACTGGAGAAACTTGGGATGGTCTATGTTTTGCTGAGATCCAGCTCCTGCCACCTCTTCTCCACAGCACCTATCCTGTTTGCTGCTACCTCCCTTTCTCTTTACAATAGGAGCTTATTCATTTTTCCAGCATCAGTTACTGCCTCCACTGCTGACTCCTGGCCCACATCCAGGTGGCACCTGCACACAGAGGCATCTCATCTGGCAGGCAAACTGTCAGCACATTCAGCAGAAACTGAAAGGCCTCACTACACAGGGGTCATTCCAGTGTTCTCCTTTACTACAAAAACACATGGTCTAAATATTTTCATAAGCAGTTAGAAGGAACTAAGATATAGACTGCAAGATGCATTATTAATTCCAAAGAATAACAAAGTGAACTATTAATCCAAGTTACGGTGGGAATCTGAACACCAGCTAATATTGCTCAATTGAAATTTGTGGTGTATGTACCTGAGGATTACAGATCCAAGAGCAGAGTTAAAGATCTGCACACACCCTACAAGTGTGCAACAAATAGCTATAATATGGCCAACGAACACTGAACTTCAGCTCAATAAATCTTACTTGATTGCTCCTAAACTCTGTAATACAGTTCAAACAGGACTTATTTCTAGTAACATACACGATCATACAAAAACAATATATGCCACAAAATCACAGGAATAAAATTAAAAACGCAGTGTAGAATGACAGGGAAGGAAAAAAAAGTTGTGAATGCCTTTCCTCTAAAAGAATAATCACTCCATGCTACCAGTAAACCCAAATGTTGGCACAACCCATGACTGCTTTTCCATTTGTGAGTCTATTAAGATCATGTAAAAACCTCTTACCTATTAGCACTTCCTGCTCTTAGCCAGGCCATCTCCACAGCCCACGCTTTCCACTGTTTCTCTTTTCTTTCTCCTAAACCTGACCGCATTTACCAGCCCAGAGCTGAGTCACAATTCAGTTACAAAATTTCATGCATCTATATATACCCTGTATATACCTATATGGGAAATATAGGCATACATGCATATGTTTCTGTATGTACGTGTGTATTTACACATACAATATAGAACACAACTGCATTATTCAAACTGTATAGTTTCTGTATGTATACAGCTATAACATAGACCAATACAGCTATATATAGCAAATCGGCTAAGTAAAACCATTAGGGGTTTGGTTTCTTTTAACTAGAAACATCAGTTTTTCTCACTGCAAATACTACGCACTTCTCCTTCCAAAGGTAGAGAGTATTCCCCAGGAAAAAAAAATAAAGATTCAAGTAAGTAAAAAACACTTTGTAAGTTTACCTGCCCTCCTACTGCAGCAAAATAACCATACAAAGGATCCTGAGCTTGCCCAGGGAATGCAGGTCCGCCTGGAGCTCCTCCATACTTCGGAAATCAAAAAGAAAATTAATTTTAAATCAATTATTCAGTTAAGGATATGTACTTATCAACTTGTGTTTTTATGTACACAGCATGCAAAACAAACAAACAAACAAACCTAACGAACCAAGCCAGAAACTCCTCATGAAAAAATCCCCAAAACCAACTCTCAATTTCAGTACTGATATACTAATTTATTGTAATGTGAGCAGATCAGTATAAAACCTTGCACAGGAGCAATCGACTGATCTAGATACAGCTAGTCTATCTCACCAAGGTTTCATTTTATTCCACCCCTAGCAGAAAACGGCATGCTGAAGAAATTCTAAGGCACTGCAGATTGTTTTTTCCACTTCCGAAAAGTTGAACAAAACAGATGTCTAAGCAAATACATAGAATAATATGCATTAAGTCTGAAAATCCTTAGAGTAAAACTGATTCTTAAGTGAAAATCATGGAATGACACCCTCGGCACGACTGTGGCCCCCGGCAGCAGCTGCGGGGGCTGCGCCTCCTCCCTCCCTTCTCCCACGGGCGCAGCCCCGAGCTGGCGCCGGCGGCCACTCCCGGCGGGAGCGGCGGCCGGGGGCCGGGCAGACCCCGCCTCAGCCGGCTCCCGCCGCTCCCCCCGGGCCGGCTACAATCCCCCGCGGGCCCCAGCCCCCGCTCACCCCGCCCTGGTAGAACCCGCCGGGCGCCGGCTGCCCGGGGTACGCCATCTTCGCCTGCCACCGGCTCCGGCCGTCCGGCTGCGCCCGGGAGCAACCACCCGGATACCGAGGGAGGGCGGCGACTTCCAGCCCCGGCCCTTCCCGGAGTTCGCGTCCCGCCACCTCCCGGGCGGGGCGAGCGGCGGCCTTCCTGCGCTGGGGCAACGGGCGGTGCCGGGCGGTGCCGTCGGGAGCTGAGGGGCCACCCCCTCCGATCTCCTGCCCTCCAAGCTCCCCCTCCGGCACGGTGGTACCGGCCCCTGGCCCCGCGGCGGTGTTTCCCGGCTCAGGCGGGGCGGGGCGCGGCGCTGCCTCGGGCCCGCCCGTGCCGCGGGGCGGGACGTGGCTCCGTCAGGGCGGGATGCGGGCGGGGAGCGCTGAGGGTGCTGGGGGCAGCGGGTTCAGATAGCTGGCGGCTCCCGGCCAGCAGCTGTCAGCAAGCCGCGAGAGGCAGCGCCTGTGGACGGAACCGCTCCGCTGAGGAGAAGGAGGAGGAGACTGCGCCCCGGAGCCAGCGGCCCTGGGCAGCAGAGGTGGAGGCGGTCCCCGGCGCATGCCGGGACTGCCGCTCCCGGTGTTCTGGCGGCTGTGACCCACTAAGGCGACAGGACAGCTCCCGGCATGTTCACCGGTGAATCGGTTGAGCTGATGTCAGATTATTTCAGAATCACCGACTCGTGATTTACCAAAAGGCCGCAAGGCTCACAGACTCAGCAGTTCGTGAATCTGTATCGTGTATCCCAAGACGCATCCTTGCATGTTCTCTTTCGGTACTGTTGCTTTTTCTTCAGAATCTGACCACCTGTCCTGTTCCCAAAGACAGAGAACCGGCTGTATAATTTCTTTTGAGTCTGTAGGTCCAAATTCTGGAGTAGGAACTGGGGGATGCGCGTGTCCCACTGAAGCGAGGGAGGACTTTTGTGTTCAGTCGGGGGCTGCTCTGGGTTTGGGGATTATCTGGAAGAGCACCAGCTTTGATCCAGCAGCCTCCTCCCGGGTGGCAGAACTCCCCACTTCAGCTCGTGGTTTGCTCCCACTGACCAGCCAATACCTCCGGGAGCAGCAGCAGCCGGAATGGCCAGGGCTTGGTCTGAGCCGGATTGCGACTTTGCAAAACATAGAACTCATTGCCTCTCCTAGTGAGAGCAAGACAATGAGAAATCAGTTGCTGAAGTCCATATGACTGAAACAAATTTGATGGAGACCTTGCAGGGTGAATGGCCTGCTGTCAGAAATCTGGAAGCATAACATTTTATTTTCTGTTTATTAGCATAATTTCTGAAGAACATTATGAATTTGAGTAGGACCTTGTTAATTAAAGTATGCTAATTTATAGTAAACTTTCCATTAGAAATAAGTCAAGCTTCTCAGCTTTTAAGTCATCCAGTAAACAGGACTTTCAGACATTTTCTACGTGGCTTATATTTTATTATTTTAGCACTAATTACACCTTATAATTGTTAACAATTGCCAATGACATCAGAACAAAACTGTGGTGTTCTGTGTAATTTAATAATCAATAGAGTTGCCAAATGAGACAAATAATTATTTAATACCTTCATCACAAAGAATAGCATATATGAAGCTATGAAGCAGCTGAGAAACAAAGTAGTGACCCTGTCTAGTTTCTTGCCTTAAGAAATATCTATCTCACCAGGCTATTTAACTAAGCATGTGTTGGTATCAAGCTGTGCAGTGGTCAAATAGTTTTATTGACTAGACTTAATCACGTGCAGTGCAAATTATTGCAGGCTCTGTGCTGAACTTTGTTGGAGTTCATATAGTAATGTCCAGGCAAAAAGCCCTCCTAATTAAAATGGGACCTAGGAACAGTGATAAAAATATTAAAGGCTGCAAAGATTGAAACTAAGTGGCAAAGAATGTAAGTGATAAGATTTGAAGGGTTATACATTGATAAACCAAATGTCAAATATATGTATTGCCAATAGCTTAATAGGAATGAATTTTTAACTGCTTCAGTGAGAGAAAAACAGATATGATTCAGACCAGTTAGTGGATAAAAACACTAAAGTGTACAGCTGTAGCTGTATAGAAAAGGAAGATATGTTTCATAATTTGGGGTAGGGTTCTTTTGTACCTTAACTCAGCAAAATGGTCATCCTCCATTTTCAGTACTTCTACTGAGACTCCTGGCACTCACCAAATTATAGAGTTTAGGCTGGAAAAGATCTCTTAGAACATTGAGACCACCTGTTAATCCAGCACTGCCAGGCCCACCACTAAACCCTGTTCCTCAGTGGCACATCTACAGATATTTTAATATCCCCAGGGATGGTGATTCAACCACTTCCTTGGGCAGCCCGTTCTAATGCTCAACAATGCTTTCAATAAAGACATTTCTCCAAATATCCAAAAACCTCCCTTGGCACAACTGGAGCCCATTTCCTCTCATCCTCTCTTTTTTTTACTTGCAAGTTGAGACTGACCCCCACCTCACTACAACCTTTTTTCAGGCAGTTGTAGAGAGTTATACTGTGCCCTGTCAGCCTCCTTTTCTCCAGACTAATCACCACAGGTCCCTCAGCTGCTCCTCATCAGACTCGTGCTCCAGACGCTTCATCAGCTCCGTTGCCCTTCTCTGATCTCTCTCCAGCACCTCAGTGTCCATCTTGTAATGAGGGGCCCAAATACACTGCACTCAGTACTCAGCATTTGCAAGATTAATTATATTTAAACATACATGAGCAAAAGAGCTAGGAAACATTTTAAATGTATTTTAAATGGATTGTTGGGTAGGCATTTTGTTTGCACTGGTGCATTTGCCTATTCCTTCTCTAGGGAAAACAAAGGCTGTAAAGGAAGGCTGTTCGAGGATATTAATGAGTACACATCTGCTTTTTGAAGGGCTACTGAGCTGTGGTAACCTTCTAAGTTAAGATAAGATCATCATATTACAAACACACCAGTAAGAGATCTGTGCAGAATAAATAGTTTCTGATTTTGCAGATCTCAAAGAATGTGTAATCCCTCTAGTGGAAAAATTGAAGTAAAGCAACACAGGATACTAGTACTATTGCCTTTTCTTTTCTTTTTTTTTTTTTTGAGAAATTCCCTGTATTTTCCTAAGAAAAGGCCTAAGTAAAATAATTTTGTTTAGAAAGGGAAAATTATGTGCACAATTTTCATTCCATAGCTTTTTCTGAATTCTTTGTAGTAGGATTTTAAGAAAGAATTCAGATCAGAGCCACAGTAATAGTGTTACTGCCTTAAACTGTGGTCTCAAATCACATTCATTATGTGTGCCATGCTTCCTCACCAAGGCTAGCATAAACCCACGGCAAGACACAGACTTTCTGCTTGCCCATCTGCTCTACCTCTGTTTCTTCTAAGTCTGGGTGCATTTAACCCTGACATGAGCTCACACGTGAGGTGGGAATTTGATCACCCTGCACTGAAAGCCTTGAGCCAGATCGTGCTGCTGGTTACATTCCCATCTGGTGTAGCGGCTGGGAGCTTGGTGCTGGTGTGTTGAGGCATCATGTTTTCCTGACAACTGCAATAAAGCTAGGGAGGAGACAGGGGATGAAAGTGTAAAGTTCAATTTTCTTGAGGTGTTTACTTAGCACAACTGAGGAGATAAAGGTTTTGGAATAAGTATACTGCTTAAGGAAGGCCAAGAAATAATCTCCTCACCCTTTTAATTGCAATACTTGAGAAGAGGCATAATTTTAAACAGTGGAAAAATAAATATAGTACAGACCAAATGTCTCTAATATAATGCCTGACTTGGTGCCCAAACGATGTGTGCCTGGCTGCCCGGGATGCCAAGGCTGTGCTGGTTCAAGGTGACTCCTCCGGGGATTCCCCCTGAACCCCCGTGCCCAGAAGCAGCTGCAGCAGCAGACCTGTCACAGCTTTGCAGGCTGTTGTCAAAGGCATGGGAAAGAAAAGAAGCGAGGATGACCAAGTAGCTAGATGTACCAGACCAATTTTATTGTCTGATGGGACTAGCTGACAAGGTCTGACCACACAGATACCATCCAGTTGGGAGCAGCACCCGAGTGGCCCCGAGTTCACAGTGATCCAGGGCTTTATACCCCAGGGAATCTCAGGGGTGGATACAAGGGTACAACCAATGAAACAATCTCAGGGGTGGAGTTTGAGTATGAGGGACATACAACATAACCAATAAGGGGGTAGGGAGGAGGGGATACATTAGGAGGAGGGCCAATAAGTAACAAAGTCTCGGGGAACTTTCTAGGGCTTAGGGTAGGGTTGAGGGAGGATTGGCAAGGGAGAGAGGGAAACTCTTGATTAACCAGGGGAGGAGACAAATAACTGACAGGGGGAGCAAACCAAATGCAAACTGGGGTACATGGAACAAACCAAAATACAGAAAACAAGTAAAACCACAGCAACATCCAAAGAAATGGTGCTCCTGTGTTCTGCTGCCTTTTTTTCTCTTTGATGCCAGCCTTTCATTCTTTATTTACTGCACATTATTTCTGCTCAATTCTGCAGCCAAGTATTTTGTACAGGATTTCCTGTAATAGCCAAGTTTTATGCAGGATTCATCACATAATGTACTTGAAAGGATAGGGGACAAGGGGAAGGCATTTCTGTCACTTTATAGATACAGAGAGTATGGAGAACAAAATTTTCTATAGATTTTAGACATCCAGTTTGAGCTACCTCATTTTTTTCTACAGCTTTATCTGTCTTCCAGACCTTCCCCTCCTAGCTGCAACTTCTTTAATGGATGGTTCAGAGGTGACCAACTCCCTCACTCCATACTTATTCCCTTTGTTTTGTCTGTGTATGGAGTTGTGGATTCATCACTCCCTGGGCATCAGCAAGAGTATCACTGAAGGCCTAAAACAAGATAACCTTAATTGTGGGTGGCACAGCTAGTGAGGTTTTGATATTGAGGTTTTTTTGAGGCTAAGAGTCAGCTTTTATTCAATGCAGTACAATAACACAATTTACCACATCCATTTAATTATAAATACAACAGTTTGTGCATTCCCCAGGCATGAGTTCTTTACAGAACAAAAGCTGAAATGCAGTTTTTTCAGTAATGACATTAATTTCTTAGGTCTGGTGTGTTGCAGTCAGATGGCTCCCAAGAGGGTCTTTAACTAAAGATATAATTACAATATAAAGATATCTGATGATAACAGTGATATGTGCCTGTGACTTGAAAAATACATTTACAGTACTGCTTACTTCGCATATAACTTTTTAACTGATCTCTATTCCTTTACCATCCATGTACCTTATTTCAAAACCTTCAATACCAAGAGCTTGGATAATTTAAAACAGGTTGATGACAACCAAAGCAAGTCATGCAAACTTTTTAAATTATGTTGTTGAATAACATGGGGTCAGGATTCAGGTCTCTGTTTTTTGCTGGACAGAAGCCAGAATATGAAAATGAACTGTGTATAAAGGATTGAAGCACAGAAAAAGTTCAGCAACAAGGCATCTGATTCTTTCTGTACAACAGTTGTTGCAATCCTAAGTGTCAGTATGTATGTTCTGATGTAAATCAGAATATATATTATGCTACTTTACCTCTTGAAAGGCTAGGATTCTGCTGTACCTGCTGGATGGTAAGCAAAGACTTGTAGAACTCCCAGGTGCAGAAGGAAAGGAATTGCTTTGAAGCCCTATTCTTCCAAAGCAGTGTCATGGGTGTCCAGCTACAAAAGGGATATTCCTGATGATTTAGCCATTATGCTCTGCACTACCACCTCTGGTGATAGATGAGAAATTAGCTCATAGCTGGTTAGTCAGCAGTGGGACAGGGACAGGTCTTCTGGGCACAAAACCAGCATATAGAGCATAGAAATTATGCTTCAGGCATCTGCGTTCTATTATGGTCACCCATTAGGTGCCTGATATCCGTTTGGGCTCATTCTTAACTCCAAAATTTATTGAGAATCTAGGCAGATAGCGTTTGTTTGCTCCATGTTTAGTGCTTGAACTGAGTTAACACCAGTGCAGTACTACCAGAATTTTCGTTTGCTCATCTGTAATGTCCATAATCAATGAGACTGGCCAAATTACTGGGGAAATGTCTTGGACTGGTTTGCATGTGACTCATGTAGTAGAAGTGACATGGAAATAAACAATTTCAGGAAAATAAAGTTTAGTTTTTATTTACTTTTTTTTTTTTGCTTGTCCCACTACCACCTGTGATGCAATGGAGTTTTTAGCATTTGGGGGAATCCCAAGCTTCAGCATACTGGAAGTGAAAGAGGTGTGCCACATTCTGTGGAGAAGTCACTTTCCTAATCATGATGTCTCCTTTTGGTGCTTATTTTGGTTACTGCTTCTGTTGCAGCATGGGTTGTGTGTTAAAAATGCCCCATATATTGCAACACACATCCCCAGATGGCCAACATGAGATGTATTTTCAATTCCCGTCAGTCATACTTGAGTACAATCTGAAAACAATACCAGTGAATACAAAACTTCTTCTCCACCTCTGGCTTTTGTAAATGTTTTTTCCTCACCTGTATAGTCTGTGGCTGTTTTCTTTGTTCCTTGTATTAGCTTCTTTGCTCCTTTTGTTCAATTTCTTAAAACCTGTTATTTCAGTTGATAGAGCATGGTGCTAATAACACCAGGGTCATGAACTCAATCCCTGTAACAGACCATTCGCTTAAGAGCTGGACTTGATGATCCTTGTGGCTCCCTTTCAACTCAGAATATTCTGTGATCTGTGAGCTTTATGAGTTGCTAAAAAGGAATCAGTCTATTGCTGTCCCAAAACCAGCCCACTAGATGTCACACTGCTACTTCTAATTCAGGCACATCAACCCTTACTTGTTGGCTGTCCAACCCATGACTGTTTTTTACCATAACCAAATATAAGTTCTACCAAAGGTAGAAACAGTACCCACCCAGACAGGTACCAGCGCTCATCCCTAATAGGAGGTGCAGCATTCCTGAGCCTAAATTATTTGTGCCAGAAGTCCCTTTTCAAATATCTAACAGTGGTTTAGGAGTTTATATTTAGATTTTTCTATTGGAAAAAATTTAACACATGTTCATGCATATATATTTTTGGAGATTCATTCTGAAGATTTTGGGTAATATATAAATGTATGATAGTTGTAAATAACTGGATTGGTTGAGCAGTGTAATTCCTAAAATTAGGCATAAATCTGCCACTTAAAGTATTCCAGTTTGCCATATTTTATATGAGCTGTATCACAGAGAACATTTCGTCTCCCTTTGTTCAGCGTAACAATCTTTTTGTCCACCTAGAAAGAGTGAGCATGATGTACAAATGAGGTTATGATTAGTTAAGTAAAGTCAGAAATCATTAGCCAGTTATGCATAATAATGCATCAAAACATAATAATATTTAATTCAGAACATAGTACCATGGCTATTAGGAGACCTGATGATGTACAGTTTGTTCTTACGTCATGTTTGCAGGATGTCTGGTACAGGTTTTTTTGTTGTTGTTGTCATATTGATGCTTCTTTCTTGCTCAGTCCTTTTGCAGCTGAATCCTTTCATCCATTGTTAATATGTACATTATAGCTGATTATTCCTTATTCTTTCAGAGAAGTTATTAGAATTTTCATGAAGAAAAAAAAAAGGTTCTGCGTTACCTTTAAGTAAGAATATCTATACATGTTCATAAAATCATGTACAGGACTTACGGAAAAACAAAGGAGTAAATAGGCCAGGGAGGCTTTCATTTGTTGTACTGTGTGCTCCAAAATGTTTAGGGCTTTTCAGTTGAAAAAAGATACAGAACTTTACTTTTTTTTGCTGTTCTGATAATGTATATTGTTCTTAACAATACTTATTTTTCTATAATAGACCTTAATAGACCTGTTCCTGGAATCTTTGCAGATGCTAATAATCACTTGGTGGTTTCCATTTGTGTTGTACGTGCTTAACATGTTACAGCCAGGAATGAATTGGCCTTGAATTGTGTAAGAGCACTCTGCAAGTTAACAGAAAAGCTTTCTGATTTCATTTGAAATTTATTTAAACAAAAGTTAGAGCAGTTGGTTGGGGGCAGTACACATTTAAACAAGGCTCTGAATTTTGAAGTTGCTCTCAAATGTGGGAGCCGTGTCTGTTTAAGCACAGTCATCTCCGTACTGTTCTGGATTAGGGCTTTTGTATAACTCTAAGGATGTTCCATCCTCTTCCCGCTCTGCTTTCACCCACAGGTTTTGTGTCTTTGTTTATTTGTGAGGTGGTTTTCATCACGTTTGTATTGGCTAATATCTAATAATGGCTTTCTGATACTTTAGCTTAAGCACAATACCTCCACATCTAACACTGCAAAGCCCTGACAAACTTTTACACGTATTACAAATACACACTTAAATTGGTCAGAACTAGAGTTCTCATCATGTTTTGGCATGGAGGCTAACAAAAACACTGAAGACTGGGAAAAAAGCACTAAAAGACATGGTCAGAAAAAGCCACAGATATGCTCAGAGCAAAGCCACAGTCATTCTGACATGTAAGTTGGTTTTATGACAGATAGCTCATGACCACCATTATCTTGGACGTAAGGGGCCCCAGTTACTCACTGGTAGTTGTGGACACTGACAGGCCTGGACAGAGAAGTTTTCGGGCATGTTTGCAGCAGTGTCTGTTAGAGAGCAATCTTTCTCATGTTTCTGTTAAGTTTGTTATGAGAATTCACCAACACAAATATGTAAACATTCTTGCACCTGGTGTTTGCCCAGAAGAAAGTTAGAAAATAGAGTTATTTATAATTAGCCAAGAGTCTTTAAGGGGTGTTCTTCCTATAATGTAATGCCTGTGCACAGTGCTCTGTATAAGACGTGAGTTTTGTAATAAAGTTGATGGACTGGATCTGTGTTCTGGAGAATCTATGTCATTTGTCCTTGCTGTCCCCAGGACAACAACAACAGGTAGCGGGCACAGTGAATTATACTTGCAGAGTCCTATTTTGCACAGGAATCAGACTTGTGAAGGTCTCTGCTGAAAACCTAGCTGCAACCAGAGGTCACAGGTATCTATCTTCATGCTTGTTGAAGTGGCCAGGCTTGTTTTATCTGAGTGGTAAATAAGTCTGCTTGCTCTGGAGACTTGTGAGTGCAAGAAGAGAAGGGCGGAAAATAAGAATAGATTAAGTGCTTTATTTTGTTTCCCTCATGAACTCTGTTAATAAAACCAGTCAGAAAGAAATAATCTGCAAATACTGCCCTTTCTTCTCTGGGACATAACATGGAGACATGTTAAGGAGTGCCATTATCCTGGCTGAAAGATCTGGTTTTAAAAGTTGTCTTCACTGTAGATCTACATTAAGTATAAGTATTTTGCACCCAAAGAGAGGTACTTGATTTTCTTCTGCTGCAGTAGTTAGAGCTGAGAGTGTCAAGAGTGGTCAGATGCCTCTAGTTCAGTCTGCCTTTGAACAGTACCTCTTTACCTCCTTGTAGACAAGACTGGTGTTTTTTGCCCTGTGAGTCTTTCCATTTATTTAATTTATAAAATCTTTAGGTAGTTCTTCTATAATTTAACTAGTTACAGCATGAATATTCAGCAGCAGTAATCTTATTTAAGCCTTTATTAAGTCCAAGGTTGGGATTTGTGACACATTCCCAGAGTATATTAGCACTGCACCTAGTTCTAGCACTGTGATCCTTTCTTAGCTTGCTCCTTCTGTTGTATGTAACAGATTGAATGTAATTAGTCTATTTTATTACTATATGTTTTCTAAAAACTTAAAAACCCTACTTAGGAAGTTGGTGCTATTGTATTTTCTGCTAAATGCATTTTTACTGTTTTTCTAATCTGACAAAACAGTGTTTGGATTGATCACTGAAATTTCTCTCCAGATAGCTAGGGGGAAAATCCATGGCTCTTTATTTACCCATACTCTGTGCTTGTGGTAGAGTGACCTACTTACGAAACTGTGTGGAGAAAGAAGGAGATGATGAAACAACATGATTGGTTTTTCAATTGTCTCTTCTTAGAAAATCTCAGAAAAATAAACAAAAGGTATGCAGGTGGTAGCATTCACACACTCATTCCCCTGTTGTGAAGAATCAACAAGGATTTTGCGATGCAGTATAACCTTCTGCATTACACAGGCAGTTAACGTTTAATCTAATGCTGGTGTTCCTCTGCTAAACTTAGTGATTTAAGCTTGACTAAAGCATCCATGCTTGAACTGGTCTTTGCAAGAGTGAATCCACCCCAACTAAAAAATAGTCACCTGACACACGAGGATAATTATTTTCATTAGTTTTGTCTTCAAGGCACATCCAGAAGGTTTTTAATCTCATTTGTATAGTTTTAACTTTAAGCTTTTTTGTTGTATCTTTCTCTTGCTGGGATAATGATATTTGATATTGGTGTTTTGTCTCTCAAATGGTTCCAATACTTCTCCTAACCCAAGCATTTACAGCTTATTAGTCTTTATGTTCTTTTCTTTAGAAAGAGAAGTTGTAATTGAGCCATATATTTACTTATGTGTGTTCTTTGAAAATGAATGCAGCAACACCAAATGTCAAATACCTAAACTGGGGAATAAATGAACAAGTTTCTTTGCTCTCAGCCTCTGGGTAGACTGATTTAAGTAGAGTTTCACTTTAAACCTAGCCAAAGCTGCCTAAGTACACTTGTGGTTTTATCTGAAGCTTATGTTATACTCTTTGTATGCTTCTCTCACACCTAGTGCTCTGTTAAACAATCCCAGAGTTACATATATTTGTACAGATTATATTTTTTTTCTACTGTCTCACAGAAGAGACCAGCTGCTTTTTCTCACTTTTCCAGTTACTGGATTATGACATTTCATCAGTAGAATAGTGATCTGTGTGCTTTTTATTGCATTCATCTCTAACTTTTTTTTTTAAATGAATCAATTAAATTACTGTAGTTTGTTGATGTAATAAATTTTTCCACATTCTTACACCATTTTTGGTGTTAATGGAGATCATTCCAGAGACTTCATTACAGTGTGGGACGGTATGCAGCCACTGCTCCCTGCAGCAGTGGAGTTCTCTGTGCATCTGAAAATCACAAAACCTTGATAGATCTTTCTGCTGCCCTCTTTTTCCTACCCCCTTAGCATTTTTGAACAAGGTTCATAACCCTTTCTAGTAGGCCCTCTGTGAATGGTTTTCAGCATTCTGGGCTACATCTCCTTGGGCTGGAAGTGTGACAAGTCTTTGTTCCTCTACAATCACCTTCTGGAGAGCTGGATTCAGTGGGGCTCTGGCTGAAAATGCACCATCCATTGAATCACTTCCATCTGTTTCTGTCCTCATTACAGATTTCCAGGGTACTAGTTTGCACATTTCTTCAGCAGTGATTTTATGTTTGTTGAGACTTGTGATGTGTAATGGTGGATCTGCAACTAATTCCTGAGACACTCCCTAGAAGCCTGCTTATGTGGTAGTTGTTCTTCATGTGAATTTAACAGAGTAGGTCACAAAAACTCTACACCTGCAGGTAATATCCTTGCTGTTTTCACACTGTTATTAACAAATTTTTATTAGGATCTGGAATGATTTTTTTGTTTTTGGTGAAATTATGGTTAAGTTTGAGATTATCCCCATGGACAGTGAATATTTAAATTTTTTACTTTACTAAGTTTAAAAATTTTCTTTGATTGGAAATACATTGAATCTTTCACTTTCATCACCAAGAAGTTTCAGTGTGTGTTTGAATTTCCACATATACAGTAGGAGCACTAGGATTTATATTTCTCCATATATATATGTATAATTCACACTTTTTCTTCTTACATCTGGGCTTCTTCTCTGGAGTAATATATGTGGTCTATATATAGCCAGCATTCTGGACACTTCAGATAAATCATGGAAATTATAAATTATGTTTACTGAATACTACAGTTAAAAAAAAAAAATCCAGGCTATGTATTGTAGCGAGGGTAGTCAACTGTCAAAATAATTTGCCAAAAGTTCTGGTGAGCTCTCTAACGTTTAAATCAAGTTCAGCAGTTCCTTCAGAATATCTTTAATGCAACCTGTTTTAATGGATTACCTGCCAGCAATAACAAATGTTAGCTAGGATAAAACTACATGTTGTCAAGAAGCTTAAACTTTACAGCAATCTGTATTACTGTCGGAAAATTTGTAGCAGGTCTGTGAACCGAAAAATATGACAACTCCTGATAATTCAGAAAGGAATTAATTTAGGCAGTGTCTACAGCCCGTGTTCTGCAGGAAGAGAGAATAGCTAATCACAAGGTTGCCTGCTGGCTTTCTAATCTGTAAAGCTCCTCGTAATTAGAGAACTATCCTTAGCTTCAGGAAACCCGCATCCAATTCCCCTCCTTGCCTCTGACTTTCTGCGTGATGTTGTGTGAGTCACTGACACAGGGATCATTAAAGAAACTTGGGATATATCTGTGATGACAGTAAGTGTGAATCTGTGTCAGCTTCTTTGTAAAAGACAGGGAAGACAGCTTTGCCAGGAAACATGGGTGTTTGAAGAAGAGATGCTAGAAGTTATTCAGTAGTATTCAGTGATACTTGGGTATTTGGTATTGTTCCAAGTCAGCCCCTTTATCCTTCCCAGACTTCTGTAACTGGACAGGAGGCATCCCTCAGGCAAGATTGGGTATCCTAAGTTTTTGTGTTTATTTATCCCAGCAATGCTCAGCAGGCTTGCCAGTAAGACCAGACTGGAGTTTCTGAAGTGTGACTTGAGGTTTAACCTTTAGACCAATCCAATTAAAGATGGGACTTGGTTTCCAGTTTTTACTTACGGGATTGGAAAACAGAAGCTAGTAGAAAAACAAACAAACTATAATCCTGTATATATTTAACATAATTCCCTGCAATTACCTCTCCGTCTATCTCCTCTGATTGGCTGGGCTGGTTCTGAGGGACAGGAACACTTCATCTGTCCTAGTCCAGAGCTCCCAAAGCGCTGGTTCATTGCTAGACAAGTGTGCAGGGAGAAGGACTACCCTTCCAGTCACCTCTTCAGGTTCTGCTCACTCTGCCCAACTCTCACTTGTCTTCTTCATCAAGTACTGTAGGATTTCTTTTAGTTCCAATTTTCATGTTGTGTGAATGATTTACCCTTTCTTCAGTGAGATCCTGTGTTTGATTTTGCTTCTTTAGCTATAAAATGAAGATGATGGTGTCTTACACTGAAACAGAGCAGTCCATTAAGCAATCTGTCCTCAGCCTTTGCAGCTGGGCTATGGCATCTTTTCTGGTTTTTTTACCCCCAACTATATTTAATACCAAGACATGCAAGCCCTGTGCCTGATGCACAACTGGGTTTGCTACTGCTGCTGCTCAACCATGAGTGGTGTGGTGTGGAGTGGCAACTACCTTTGGAATGGTTGTTGTAAAGGATGAGAAAATACGCATATTTGTACCTGTTTGGACTGTGGAAAGAAGGCTATGGTGGGATCCTAAAGGGCAGTTTAAACTCCAGGGCTGCCAAGATCAAACTCTTCATTTAATTATATACAAGGTACTGAAATAATTGTTAATTTGATTTATAATTGCAGTCAAAAGTGTGTGATGTTTTGTGTCATGGAGCCAGTGGAAAGAAGAAGAAAAACAGCTTTTTTGTCCTCCTTCTTATTTTCTTCTCTCTCTCTCTCTCATTCATTCTAATAACGTTTAAATTTTGTTTCATATACTTTTCTCCAGTATGTTTCTTTAAAAATGCTTTCCCCCTTTGATGCCAACACTCTGTCATAGATTATATGTCCCAAACATGCTTTTTTTGGGACATTCTAGTTTGGTCTAGTGGTGTCCACTTATGTCCTGTAACGGTTAGCGTATTACAATAACTTACATATTTTTAAAATTTTCATTTGTCTATTTTCAGAAGGCTCTATAAGAGAGGTTTATAAAGTCTACATTTTCCCATCTTCCCTAAAACTGTGGCAAAAATTTAATGGATTACTAGGAAACTAGGAAAGGCCTTTGCACTATTACTATCACTGCTGCTACCTTGAATCTACTGTCTGCAGTTAAGCTATTCCTAGTTTAATTCTGAGCACATGTGAAGAGAAGCAAGCACAGTGAAGGGATTGTATCTCAAATAACAGGCAAATCTGGATGTGGAAACAAAAAGAGAGACAGGAATAAAGTATGTTTGTGAAGACATGTGAACAAAATTTGCCACTTCTGGCTTGCAACATTTGGAGATGTTAGCTAAGTTTCATGCAGTTCTCTGAGGTCTGTGCATGTCCTGTCAAGATTCTCTAGTGTATTTTTCTTGTAGCACTGAGGTTGCTTATAAGAAAGTAATATGTAGGGGTCTAGTCTTGTCAGAGCTAATATTTATGTCAGTTCTGGGTTCCCAGAGTCAAGAACATTAAGGCAATGTGTAAGAATAAGAGATGTGTAGTTTTCCACGGTGATAGATAAAAAATTATATCTTGAGGAATGTCAGCTTCCTCAAGGGAGAAAATCATTCATGTTAAGGTTAAGAATTAGTGATACAAATGGAGATCCAAAATAAAAACCTGTATAATGCAGATGAAAAAAATAGTCACTGTAGGAGAGAAAAGCTTCGAAATTGTGTGGGAGAGAAACCATATTTAGGCTGTTATTGGTACACTGAATGCTTATTAAATATGCTAATCGTAGTAAGGAAGAACAGACAAACATGGGTTACATAACTACGGTGAATGTTCATATATTCACTAGTTCTTTATTTGGGTTAGTGAATCCAACATGCTCAACAGCATTTGAAACAAAAGATGCTCTAGTAAAATCTTGCATCTGGTAGGAGCTTACAAGAGTGAAGCTGCAAAAACCTGACATATAGGAATAAAGGGGCTTTGTAGAGTGGGTCATGAAGTGTCATGTGTTGGAGTGAAAGGTGACTGTTAGATAAAGCAGAGAAGCCTGACAGAAGGCTGTGCTGCAGCACAAAAATAAGTTGAAGATCTCAGGACTTCAGTGTGCAGTGTGGTGGAACCGAAGGGAATTGCTCAGATCTCCATGGTTCAGGATGCAACAGTATCTGTAGTGTCAGCTGCATACCCTGAGGCCCGTGTGTGTCTGAAGTCTCATTCTATTTCAAGTAAATCTAATTAATTAAAATACTTTCTTTTCACTAATAAGTATATTTTTTTGGTTAAAATAGATATTCCCCAGGTATAACAAAAAGGCAAAGAGTTAAATTAGCCCTATCGTGAAGGATGTAGAGATCTACCCACACTATGCTGTCTATCCCATTATGCTGTAGTGCATCAGAATGAAACTTTCTTATGTAATGAAATCCAAACTTAGTTGTTACTGTGACAATATTCATGTGACCATTTATTTAAAATGCTGTAATTTGTATTTTCTAAGTGTTGACTCTGATTTAGAAATATTTCTAAGAATCAATGCTTTATTCCTGCAGGAGTTCTTAGAATGGCATTATCTACATATGCACATAAAAGCTTTTCTTGGCTTCTGGGAACCATATGGAAAACACTCTTTCCAGAATTTCTTTCATGATCCTTCTGATCTCCTTTTTGCCCAGGCTTTGTCAGTACATAAAGGGAAAAAAATAGAATCCTAAGATCTCAGCCATGTGTAATGCATACAAGCTACTAACAGCTTTCCTGGCATTGGCTATTGTTTTCAAAATACTACCATTGAACACTTTCACTACTGGAATGATTACTGAATTTGTTTTCTCTACCATGTTTGGGAAGTAAATTTGTAAATTTGTAAAGCAAATCCTCCCCAGCTGGCCAAGTACAAGAGGATATGAAATCCCTCACTCAGATCTAAGTGATGAAGATCTGACCTATTATCTGCTGAAGTCAACACAGCACCTGCTGCTGAGTTCAGGTGCAAGGGCTCTGGATCTGCTCCTGAGAGCTGCTGCACACCCCCCATGCAAGCAGACAGCATTTCCTCCTCAGTTTGTATACAGCTGACATTGGCACTTTATCCTCGGAGTAAACAGCAAATTGCAAATTCGTACCCAGCTGCTTTGCATTTCCACTACATCTTGGTCTGTTTTCACTCGACAGAACAATGTGATATCATCCCCGAAGTAGTTCCTTTGTGTTGCCTGCAGGAGAACAGTCCTGTGGATGTTTGAGACTGTGTATTAGCTGTGAGTGAGTGTACAAAGCAGCATTCATTCAGGCCACGGTTACTTTGTGCTAGTCCCGGGGAGGGTAAAGAAGTCTTGGTTTGGCCTCTTTTAACACAAGGCCCTCAGAAAACACACAGGAGCCTGTTTGCTGGGAGGAAAGGATGCAGAGCACTTGCACTGTTTGTATTTCATAAAG
>WEKY01022360.1:209690-271203 GCA_013390045.1 Picathartes gymnocephalus
TTAAGGCTTCATTTGGATATGCCCTCATAATATTTTTTTTAATAATACAGTTTATTCTAATTATACAGCAGACCTGTTGATAATGTAATTTGACTGCTCTGAGCATTTGGGATTTCTCTCCCAACCCTGCCGAATTTGTGTGAGAGGTTTGTCTACACAAGGAAATATCAGCACAAATTTGACAACCAGTACAGCACATGGAACAATGAGGGAGAGTATATAGATATTTGGAAGATACCATTTGTATGCGGATGGGCTCAGGAACCATTTTCCACCATAAACCAGCGTGTGTGCAGTGCACAAAATCAGTGCCAGATATCCCAGTTTGGACTAAAGTAGAATGAAGGAAAAAAAAAAGAAGGAAAGAAATGGAGGTTAAAACAGTAAATTAAACCAGAACAAATGCTATTTTAAGGACATAGGAAGATTTGTGGCATGTGCTGGGTTGGGGACTGGTAAAATGAAACTATTATATAACATACTGGCTCTTATTACTTTAAAAAACAATCAATTCAAATGGATATAGATTAAATAGTTTGGTTTTTTTCTCCATCAGTAACCCCTATAATTTTTCCTAGCTCACACATACTGCCTAGTGGTTGTCATATTTGTGAAAAAGCAGAGAAAATGCTGACATTCAGTGGAGAGATCCAAGATTTTTTATGCTCTAGTGATAATCCATCCAGAAGTATCATACTGTGTAAGTTTTCTGCCTTGATAAAACATTCATTGGTAGTAATTTCCCCTTCTCTTGCCTGCCCTCCCTTCCTGCCCAGCTCCTGCAGAGGCACAGCAGCTTGCACCAAAAATCCTCCAAATGGAGAACTGAGATTATAGTGTTACCAAGGGCAGCCTGTTTATAGTCACAGCAGTTTTTACAGTCTGCAGAAATTGCACATTCTCTTTAGATGCTTGTCGTTGAAAAGATTTGAGTTATAAAGTAATTATCAGATCCATTTTAACTGAATTATCTTGTGAACAATAAATTGGCTAAATTATTTTGTGACTTAGTACAATGGTGGAATTTGATGTCAAAGTCAGGTTTCCATTTTTTGTTTAGAAGCACACATCTTCCCAGCTTTCTCTTGTTAATGCAGTAATCCCAGTTGTACCATAAGCAGCCATCAGAGCAGTTGTGGGTTTTTACAGCTGTATGGCCATGCAGATGTTTTTTGCACTGTGTGATGGTGGGCAGTGCACAGATCACATTTGGAGATACTAATGGAGGAAAGCCTTAAGTCTCTAGTAAACCTGCCCATGGCCACTGTTGATAAGGGAAGGAGGTTTTTTAGAAAAAGTTTTTTTGGAGATGGTCTTCTTACCTGAACAAATCGAAATTCTCGCCAGTTGACATTGTTGCTGACTGAAGGCAAGGAAGTTATTCCCAGAAGAACAAAGAAAAAAAATCCTAAAATCCCCAAAGCCAAATAAGAGTCACTAAGCCAGGCATTAGTGTTGTTGAGTGGTTCTGTTCTGTTGTTCAGTACCTGAAGAAAAGAAGACCAGGTGTATTTTAGTGATAGCAGTTTTAGCATCAATAAGTAGAAAAAATTTTCTTACAGGTAAGTAGGACATAAATGTTATATATTAAAACTCTGAAAATTATCAGAAATTTACTTTGAATGCCTGATCAAAGAGCAGAAGAGGCATTATATTACATATAGGTTCCATGTAACTGTAATTGTGGTACATGTCTTTCCTATTCTTCTATAGACCTGTTGAAGAGAGATATGTGATCCTTTGTTAGGTAAGATCAGAAAGTCATAATATATTCTATTCTTGAAGGTATATGAAGAAATAGTGTTTATATTTTCCCTGATGATTTTATTAATATGTCAAGTATCTAGGAGGAAGACTGAGGCCAGAAATCCCCTCAGCTCAACATAACATCAACAAAATGTAGATATATAAAAGAAATACAAGCTAGGAATATTACTCTATTTTAAAGAACATTGGACTGTCCACGTGGATTTCTGAAGCTCAAGATAGAAGTTAGTATTTTAACAGGGCCAGCAGAAAGGAAGACTTGGAGCCGGGAGCAGAACTTACCTGAGAGATGATTCCTTTGCCGGTTCTCCAGCTTGCAAAGGCGCGCAATGGAGTAACAAGAGTGAACACAGCATGCAGGGAAGCAAATGCCAAGGCTATTAGTCCAAGTTGTTTCCTACACAGCATCCATTTGTCCAGCCAGTCTGGAAAACGGCGGTATTTAGTACCTCTGTATAACTGAATAATTGCAGCAAATATACCAGGAAGATAAACCAAGGCAAGAAGGATGAGTGCCATTACAGGGCAGACCCGATTTGGAATGGTAATTGCAATAAAAAATGAAAAGTTATTGTTTTCATAAATATAAGTGTAAATTACATCAAGAGCCAAACAGTAGAAGAAGAAGAATACAGTTAGGCCAAGGGACAAAAAGATGGGAAACTTCCACATTGGAAAGAGTTGCAGAGGGTAATTTTCTATTTCCTGAGCAGCCAAGAGGGATCCCTTATCTAGTGGAGTGAGACCCAGTGCGCGCACAATATTCATGACCATTTGTTTAGCTTCCACATCATCTCCACAGACAAACACCTGCAGACAAAAACAAACAGAAGTTTATTTTTTAGAGATTTTTGTGACATTTTCTACTGCCATCCTGCCTGGATATGGACAGTAAGCACAAGCTTCCTAGGCTGCTTCTTGGCTTCCCTGCTGACCTTAATTTATATAGGCAAAAAGTAGCCTATAGCTACTTTTGGCAAACAAGTGAAAGAACTTTGAATATGATTCTTTACTTTAGGAAAGGAGATTGTTTCTAGTGGCAAAATTTTACATCTGGAAAGAGCAATGTGTACCAGACAGTATATGTCTTTGAGTAGAAGACTTGACATACTTTTCTGAAGATCTGCAAGTATTTTGTAAGTTTAAATGACTATATTGAAGCAAGATTTGCAATAACAGTACGTAAGAGCAAAATTTTCAGTTGCTGCTATAGCGGTCCATAAATACTCCAGGGAAGTGAGGATAGAGGTCTTTAAAACATGATTTCCCTGTCACAAAAGTAAATAGTAAATAGTCTAGTAAAATAGTGAAGAAACCATCTTTTCTGTGAGTGTGAAAGATCATAGTCCTTTTGGAACTGGGAGAAAGGGGGCAATTTCTGTTCTTGTTGAGATGACGAAGGCTTATAGAGCCTAGGCTTGGAAGCCCTTGCATATCTAGTTTAGCCAAAACCATTTATCTGGCAGCGGCGAGCAAAGTTAGCAATGGCTTGAGTAGCTGAGTGATTTCATGTGTTGTACAAGAGCACTGTCCTTTGAAGTGGCAGAAAACAGGACCACAATAAATGATTTGTCTTCAAGTAAGCTGCTACGTTACTTCCTGTAGCCAGCTCTGTGCTTGCTGACCTGTAGTTAAGGAGCTGGTTAAAACAGTTTGCACACACTGTTGTTGTGTTAAACTTAAGTGGTGATGATTTAGAAGACTTTAGTAATTTATTCACCTTTCAGCATACTTCTTTTGCCCTTACTCATTGCTCTATCACATCCCTTGCCTCCCTTGTTTTGCTTTCTTCATTTTATTCTTGCTTTGGAAATTCTTTCTATCTCATTTCTGTTTAACTTTACAACCCTGATGAACAATTGATGTAACCCTTCTGATTTGTTGTCTCTCTTTGTACCTCTGCTGTCTTTCCTGCCTTGCTTCTCTAGTGTCTCTAAACACCTTACTGAATTCAGAGGCAAGCTACTTATATTCCTTGTCATACCATATTAAAAATCCAAAGTAAATTTTAGCTCACATTTAGTTTGAAATGGGTGATTATAGTGAAAATGCCATCCCAACCCTGCCTAGGTCCGATGTCCCAGGTGCGTTTTGTGTAGCTGACAAGAAGCCATGTCATGTGTAACTCTGTGGCAAAGGAAATCCCCATTGCTCAGCCTTACCTGCCGGCTTGCATCCAGCGTTCCCGACTGCAAGGCCCAGGCTGACACGGTGTTAAAGGCTTTCACAACCTTACTGCCAGGCAGCAGCTGAGCCAGGTACTCTGCGTTGGATTCAGGATACTGGTTTAATTTCAAGTTGTTGCTTATGTCCACCAAGACTTTTCCATGGAGAATTTCTGCTAGTGGTGTAAGAAAGCCGTAGTGCTGCCTCTGGATTGCTATAATGATGACGGCAGCTTTCTGTGCTGCCTCTGCATGGCCCAACACCTCTGCATCCTTGGGAATCAGGTTGGATATCTGCGTGCTCCGGCTTCCATACACCACAGGGTAGCCAGACTGAATCATCTTATGCCCCAGAGCTCGTCCAAAATCTCCTGTTCCAAATATGCACACTGTCTCTCTTTTGTTAGAAGTGCTAGGAGCCAAAGCCATTATGTTGGAAGAATTTTTATTCATCTGTTAAAAAAAAAAGTAATAGGAACAAACTAAGCAAAACATCAATCTCTTGAAAATGAAAGATTTGTACTCACTCTGGGTGTACAAAATATACATCTTAGCCTCTTGTCCTTTAATATGATATCTGCACATTCTTCTGAATACACACTCTGAGAAGATTTATGTACAGTTTTTAAAAAACCCTTCTGAATATTCAGTCCTCCATATCTTATGGCACCCTCTTTTCCATCTATTTTATGGATTTTAACATCCAGCTGAACTGTTTCAGTTTTCCTCTCTCAAAGAGAAAATAGGAGGAAAAGACACAGGAGCACAGAGAGCAAGGGTAGCTCACTTTTCAGAGTAATTGCTGCTTAGTTATACTATAGAAAAGCATTGAGGAGGAGTCTGTTTCTAATCAGATTAGAACCTGGAAGGTCTTTTTCAAAATACTTTAGGAAGGGTTATTATAAAAGGTAGCTATAAACATATCTGTTGTTCTCAGTATTTCCTTAATGCAAGTATTCAGTTTGTTTTATTATTGTTCTTCAATTTCCTGAAGAATGTTCCATGAAACATTTGGACAGTGGACTTGAATATTTCATGTTGAAAATAGATTTTTGATATTTATATATTACTCTCAGTAAAATTCTCTTTGATGTTTTATCTTTCTTCCTTTATCACTGTACCTGGCAACTTCAAAGTCTTTAATGTATTATCCATGCAATAGCAGTGTGTTCACTCTGTACTTGCAGAGTGAGACCCATGATACAAATACAGAATCTAAAAGGTCTGTTCCAAAGGTCTTGCAGTAGGTCCACACACTGTTCTCCCTTAACAAAAGGTGAACTCAGAGCAGAAAACCTGACATCCAACAGGAAACCCTGGTCTCAGGGTCTGTCCATCAGACAGACCTGTCTGACTCTCTTGGACTGTCCAACAATTTGGTACTTAGAGCAGCAGTTTAATTTGCAGGAGCCCTGATTGAAGCCTTTTACTGCCTCATAGCTAACTGTCTCAATTAGAGCTGTGGGAATACCAGGTTTTCCAATTTGTGGGAAAGAAATGCATGAAATGGTTAGCTAGAACAAAAGTATCTTCTTTGCTCCTGTTGTTTATGAAACTTTTGCTTACATTCTTCCGTGAAGCACCATTCAAAATGCTGCAATTTAAACTTGCTGCCTTTTAAAAACACTGAGATGATGTTCTTCACTTTCTTTTGTTTTTTTCTCTAGCCAGAACAGCTTTTGCTTTTTAAAAATCTGACATAATTTTAAATTATTTGTCCGAAAGCTTGCATTTGTTTGGTGAGTGAAAAAAATCAAGCCTCAGCTTCCCCCTTACCTGCCATGACTTAGGGATAAGAGCTGTGAGTCAAGAATGCAAACATCTGTGGCTTATACCGTAGGGTGCAAGCTTTGCTAGCAAGGTAGACACATATATTCTTATTCTGAGAATCACATGTGGACATTTTGGCTTGGACTACTTCTGTATGAAGCTATGTAGCCCGCAGGTGTCATCAATACCTGCCCAGCTGCATTCTTGCACTGAGCTGTGGGAGCCCTGACTTAGAGAGGTGCCAGGACCGTTGCTTGTGGTCATGAGGGAAGGTGAGGATTCAGGCAGAGAAGGGCTGAACACCTGTGTGCTGGAGGATCTGTGTGGCTCAGACAGGTCCCACGGGAGGCTTTGCAGTGCAGCAGGGTGTTACCCCTGGCTCCCTGCAGCTGGACACCATGTACCTTGACAAGTAGTACACTGAGCATGAAAGCAGATCCTCAAAGGGGCCCATCTGAATGTGTCTTGCATATTTGTGTGCTCTGACACACGCATAAAATTGCAAAGTCCTTTAACAGACTTGAAAATCATTCTCTGAGGGCTTTATTAATGTCCCACGAGACTCTAATATGACTAAAGCTATAAAATTCCTTTCTGGGGATAGTCTGTATTTCAAAAAGAACAGAAGGGTTGCTTATGTAATATTAATAAATGGTCCAACTCAGTACCTAATATATTTTTTTATTTTTAATAAGACTCAGCTCTCTTTCTTTAATTTTAGTTTTTAACAAAGTACTCTCCTATCTAAAATAAAAAGTAAAACTTATTTGTAACGTGCTATCATTCATGAAAACATCTGTATTTGTTCTCAAGAAATCCTCAAGTTATTGCTGAGTGAATTGTACAATTCATTCTCCTCTCCAAACTAAGGCTAGAAAAACCCAAAACTCAGATGGATGATATCAGATATTATATTTGGTAGATCAGTTGAGTTATGTTTTGTTTGGGCTAATAACATAGTTAACATAGAAATAGATCTACCAGCAAGAAATAAGTCTATGAAGTACTTCCATTGTTCACTTGTACTGGACACCTCATTTACTAGCGAACACTGAACTCGTTTTGCCAGAGAAGAAGAAAGGAGGGAGATGAAAAGAAAAATTAATGGAAAAAAAAATTTTTTTTCAAAATACGGTTTCTTGAAGTGCTATCTAAGATGTAAAGGGAATGTGTAAGGCCTAGAAAGCTGAAGAGGGTTAACATTTTCTTTAGTACTTGTGGTCTAATATAGCTTAATACCATTTTTAACAAGAGAGACAATTTCCTTGAATAAATTGAGCAGAATTCACCTTTTCTTTTTAAGAGATAGTTTATAAGGATGTCCATAGCTGTTAAGAAAGCACACATTATATATTAGAAATAAACTATTCAGCAATTAACTTTTTAGCAAATGAATTATATTGTAAAACTGATAGTGCATCTGTTATTTCTGAAAATTACATGTAAGACAAGGCAAGTTTACTTTTAAATTCCAGGTCTTCTGGACCATGCCTGCTTCTAAAAATACAGTAATTAAGTTAATTTTCTCCACAGAATCCTTCTTTTTCTTCCTTTTGACATGTCTTTTGTGTCAGCTGGCTCTAATTGAACTGAAAGGTTGTAGGTTTGGCAATGAATGTCTGGGGGTTAATTCAGGCACTAGGAGCATATAGAAAGTGTATAGACACATCCTGGCGCTGCTGCTTGTATTTGAAGAAAATGCAGGATCTCATGGCAACTATGTGGTTGTAAAAGAAAGGAAAAAAAAAGAAAAAAAAGAAGGAAATTGGACTCCCAGATTCATGATAGCAGTATCTGGTATGCAAGAAGATAGTAATTTTCTATAGGACAAGGTGTTTTATTGTCGTGTATCAGTGTGAAAGGTGAGAAGCAGAAATATATCACAAGGGACACAGGTTTGTTTGGAACTGGGAGCTCAGCCCACAGGCTGACACTGGGCTATCACTTAGCAGCCGGTGACAGTGGAGCTCTGCTCCATGCCCATGGGTTATGCTGGGTGCTCTCAAAGCACCAGAGGAAAGCAGAAATACCAGCAAAGAAACATACAGTAATTATTATGTGTTCTTTTACATGTGTAGCTGTATATTGTCTGAGAAAAAGCCATAGGGATTTGAAAGCATACATAATATTTTTGCTTATATCCATCCCCCTAACATTAGAGCACTAGTAATGCTTTTTGTTATTTGAAAGATAATCTGCGTAAACTTCTGCAATGATTAACTGTGTCCTTTATCCTCTGCATTGTTGTTGTATTCTTCTACACTGAGTTATCCTGTTTTAAGGAAAATGGTGGTAATCTCTGAGTTTGGTCAGTAAAGATAAAAGGAGATGCTGAAAGTAAAAAAAAGTCACCTGCAACACTGTCATTTTTCCTCATTGCATAAACCCTAAGGGGAAGTGAATGAAAATACAATGTTTAGTTTAGCAGTTATATGCAAATGCTTGATTATGTAGGAAATTTAATTAAGACAGGCACATTACTTTGCACATGGGAAAAAGGAGGGATATCCTAATAGAAGCAATACCACAGATGAAGTACAATGCCAAAAGTGGAAAGGTGGAGATGGGATGGATAATGGAAATATCAGAAAGATGTAACACTAAATGCAGATAGAAGATCAATGGAATGATTCAAAAGTTAGAAAGATAAGATGAAAGGAGCAGGAAAGATAAATTTTACTATTTACATTTAAAAAGGGAAAAAACCAAATTGCTCTGGTTATGGTCTCAAGAGGACCTTTCTAAGGCAGAATGAAGTGTTTAGACGAAGTCTGGCAGCTGCTTGTCTAACCTGTTTGTGACACCTTCCTCTATTGTAGATGCTGAAGTTCCTTGCTTACTGCTTTCTCAGACATTTTATTAAGCAAATTTTTGTGTGAGCAATCTGTATTGCCTCCCCCACAGTAGACACAGCTGTCAAAGCTGTCAATTTATCCCCCTTCTCTTTGCAGCAGCCTTTGTTGGACATGAAAGCTGTTATCATTTCACCCTTTTCTTCTAGGGATGAAACAGTCCCACATCTTTCCTGCGACTTGTGTTTCTGAGAGTGGTGATCTTTCTCATGGCTTTCTTCTGATCTTTTTAGGCTAGACTGCTCCAACTGTTAATTAAAAGTGTTCTGCTAAAACTGACTGCAGTACTCTCACATAGATCTTACCAGATAGAAAAGGATTGCTTTCTTTGCCTCACAATCCACATGTAATTCTGCCATCACATTTGTCTCATTCACAGCACAGCTGATTCAGTAGTCACCTTGTGATGCATTAAGGTCATGAGTGCTTTAACAAGGGGTATGTGGCAACAGGGACCAAGATGCGGAGTGCAACACCTGGTGCTGAGTTCATGATTTGCACACCATCCACGTGTCAGATTTCCACCTTGGACTGACTTTAGTCTAGCACTGCAGCCTGCGTGCCCACGAGCAGCTGAATGCATTGGATCCACCTAAAACACATGCTCTGGCTCACCTTTTGTGGTAAGGAATCTAGTTTCATAAATGTCAAGATAACTCTGTAGTGTAAAGCAAAGCTTGAAAAGTGATGAACTGCTTCTACATCTGAACAGAACTGAAATACCAATGCAAATGCATACTCTTACACCCAATTCTTTAATTGGACTTCTCCCACGCCGCTTGCTCCATCCTTCATTTTCGTAGTGTTTTCTGACTCAGAGCTGTATCGTGCACTTGTCCCTGTGGAATAGTACCATATTTTTTCAAACTCTAACTTCAATTTGTCAGGATCATTCGGATTTCCAGGCTGCCCTCTAACTTGCTTGCAGGCCTTTTCAACTTTGTCAGATTGTCAGTTTTAATGAGTAGAGTGTCTATTTCGGCATCTATGCCATTTAATGAAATTCTGGAATAGGAGTTTTGCCAGGAGAAACCCCATGCATATCTGCAGTAAGTGCAGTCTTCTATTTTGACAATGGTTAACTGAGACTGAAAAATGTTTCTTTTCCTAGTTCCACAGAACCCTGCCTTATATTAGTTTAATCTAAACTGCATTTTTGTAGTTTGCTTTTGAAATATTTTTCTAGCATTTACCATACTAAAAAATTTGCTCATGTCAAGTTGCATCACCTCTGTGACTCACAAGGCCTGTTGTCCTTTTATAGGAAATAATGGGGTTGGTTTGGAATGTCTTATTCTTTATTAATCCATGTGCCTATCATATTTTTTCTTATCTTTTTCTTATCTTATTATTTCTTTCTTATCTTCTATTTGCTTCCTCTATTCGTTTGAGAATTGTATTTAAATGGATTATTTAAATGGGCCATAATTCTACACCTCCTCTTTCTTCTTACATTTAAAAATAGCTGTTATTCCCTTTCCAGTCTTTCAAAACTTTAGCTCTTCCACACAATTTTTAAAGATAGTTACTTATAACTGTGGAAATGCTTCAGTTATCACCTGAACAGTGTGAGATGAATTCCATCAGCCTCACTGATCTCAGGTCATTTAACTCACATAAGCATGGCCTAATCTCATTCTTCTGTCATTTAGCAAGTATTTCCAGCTCTTTGCTGTTGGTGTAAACCCTTCTCTCATGGTTGACCCTTCCAGTGAACAAAAAGTGAAATAGCCACTACAGAGCTGGCTTTCTCGAAGTTACTAGTCAATAACTTTCTCTCAGTTGAGTGGTGGATCAATTCTCTCCTTGATTTTTCTTTAAAAGTTTATGTTTTTACAAGATACTTTTTGTTATTCTATATGTACCCTACTAATTATATCTCTTCTTGTGCTGTGGCTTTTCAAATCGTATCAACATATTGGCACAATTCCGTGCTTGTGCATAGATTTTGGTTTATGTGTGTTATTTGAGTTTGAAGTTTTGAAGAACTGACAGCTCCAGCTGCATGGCTCTCTTATGGCAGTCCTTGCTCTGCATTGCAGTCTTTATGCCTCTGCTTTTAACAGAGTTTCTTTAAGCAGCTGCCAATCTCCTGACCTCATTTTCTTCTCAAATTGTGCTTCTCATGTAACGTCACCTTCTCATCTTCAGAATCTAGTATACTCTGCTTGTTATTCTGCTAAGGGAACAAATCCATTTTTGAGCACTTGATATTTCTTGGTCACCTATGGAGGATCCAAGCTGCGACAGAACCTCTGTTTTTTCTCCTCTTTTTCCACAGTCTTCTACTGGGACTATATTCTTTTATCTCTTGATTCAGGGCAAAAAAAAGAAGACAAAGCAGGATATAAGCACTATGAGAAGAGAAAAGGCCAGAGAAATTTGACCCATTGCCATGTAAAAGAAAGGTTTATGAGTAGGTTATGGTAGATTATGGTGTTTTCTACTGTAGGAACTAGTGCCAGGATTTACAACAGTGGTCCATTTATGTTTTTCCTTTTTTTTTTTTTTTTTTTTTTAAGCACATTATAATAATCTTAATCCCAAAGGTGAACATAAGGATTATACACACAACAAATATTATGGGATTTTAACTTTAGAACTGATGGGTCAAAGGCCTCCTTTCTATGTAAACTAATTATTTTTACTTCTATTTCCATGTAAATAACATCAAGGATTCTGTTACTCTATGCAAATAATAGAGAGTTTTAGGGATGGACCTGGCCTCTCTGAAGCAGCTTGCCATTGCTCTAGTACAGCATTCTGGAGGAAAATAAAAGTCCTGACATAATATATCTTGCTCATTATGTAGCTGTGTATAGATTCAGATGTGTGAATTCATATATGGTTATACTGACTGCATATTCCAGCAATTCTGTGTAGTAGAATATGGGTATGAGATCTGTTTTATAGGTTCACCTGTCCAGAAAAATCTTGGTTTTCCATATTTCAAAAGGATTATTTTTCTATAACGATGGAGAGACACTTGGATTGACAGGTGGGAGCTTATTAAATTGAATCCATTGCACAGATGAACTCTAATAGTTCCTTGCTGCATGGAGAAATTAACTCTTTTCTTGGGTTCACTAACCTGTGATATTTAACTCCGCTTGTACAATAGTCAAACTGGGGCATCTGGGTAAATGGTTTGGGTTCACGCTATGCCCTCATTTTAAGCTACTCACATGACTTCTTACTTTGCACCATAACCACACTGCGCTTTTAACATGGAGGATTTAGGTGTTTCTGTTTCTGTTTTCTACTTTTTTTTTTTTTTTCTTCTGTGTTGCTCGTTTTTGTTACAGCAAAGATCAGCTGAGCTTTCTCACACAGCATCCACATAAATAAATCCTCAGGCCTCTGCTAGAGGCGTTTTTCAGTCAAAGTTCTGTATCTCTCTGGTCAGGAAGCACCTGGAAGCATTCAGTTCCTTACATGGATTCAGGAATTTGCTTATGTAGTTTAAGCCATTCAGGCAGGCCTGAGCACATGACAACTCATTTCAGTAACAGAGGTTCAGAGCATGTCTCTTCCAAAACATTTTGAAAACAGATTCCCACCACCACTATAGAGAGTAAGAGGAAAATTACACATAGTAGCCCATTAAATATAGTACAAAAAGAGAGAAAATATTACTTTATTTCTTGCATAAATAGTACTGCACCTTTGGAATACTTTATGAAGTATTTCACACATGCTTATTATTCAGTAATCCTGTTGTAACATGGAAAACAGGTGAAATGAAATTTAAAAATTCTCCTCAGAAAGACATGTACAGTACTCTGAAGCAATCCCATTTACTTAAAATTTCATTTTACTATTCCCACAGAGAGAAGAAGAACACACTCTGTAACAAATACTGTTTCTTATAAGCTGACAGCTGTGGAACCAAATCTGCCCTAAATTATAAATTGCATTTTCTGTTTCTTGATACACCTAAAACTAAAAGGCATGTGGCTAAACTACTGTCCCGTGATTAATCCAGTACTTAAACACATAAAGAAAACAGCTGAATAGCTACAATAAACATATTACAACAAATTATGCATTAATTTTCTTTCAAGCAAATGAATATCTGCTGTTTTTCTCAGCAGAAAATCCTGGGCTCCAAGTTTTGACAAAGCTGATAAAAAATAATTGTTTGAGACAATAAATCCTCCTATGGAGGACATTGCATTTCCCACATCTTCACTTTTTATCAGGAGTACACTAAAACTGCCTAGAGGCTCTTCAAACAGATGAAATATCGTCCTAAATACATGTGCTTAATGTTATCTAAATCATAGCAAAGTACTGAGAGGGCTGGAAATCTCACCACCTCCAGCTGCTCCCATAAACACGTAAGACCCAGCTATAACTTGAGTAATTTCCTCAGTCTCTTCAGGGCTGTTGTTCTATTTTGAGTTTTGCAGGTATTAAGCTTTAATCCAGCCTATTCAACTGCAAGAAGAATGAAAATATTTCTTAAAACACCTGAAGCTGGGCAAGTGTGAGGGAGAGAGAGACCTGCCTGCAGTGCAGGGGCACCGGGTTTACCCCAGATGGCCCAGGAGATGTTCTGAGGCCTTGAAAGACATGCTTCCCTGCCGATCCACTAGGCAGGGACAGGCGCCTCTTGGATTCCTGCCCAGTCGTTCCCTCGCTGCGAAGCTATTCTCTTGAGCATCTTTTATCTGCCATTTAGAGATGTTAACAAGTAGCTGTATCTCACAGAGAAATAACACTAGAAATAATGAAGCCTGGCTTCCTAGGGGGTTTGTGTTTCTTGGCTGATTACAAGCGCTGATTGAAACTGTTTCTAATCACAGGAGATGACTCCTATAACATTTCTCCTAGTGGATTTTAGGTATTTCGAATGTATATAGTCACATAGTCTTTCTTTTTTCAGGACTTTTTTCTGGGGTCTTCATATCTGTCTTTCATGCAACATGAGAAGAAGCGAGTGCTCTGCCCTCCTGGTGTATTTGTTGGAAATTATCACTAAAAAATCGCTGAGGAACACACATAAATGTTAGACATTCACGTACCCCTTCATAAGGAGAGAAATCTCACTTCCTACAGAAATCAAGCTAAAGTAATGGACACTCTAAAAATTTGTGAAGTACACACATCCAAAATGCATGTCTCTACCACCAAAAGAGAAGGAAGCAAGTGAGGAGTGAGCCAATGTCATTGTGGTCTTTTGAAAGTAATGGAGAACGATGCAGGGGATGTTATTTGGGAGGCATTTACTGACAGCCTATCCGTGCCTTGCAGTGAGACTGGAATTAGCTGAAATTACACCAGCAATCTACCAAAACCAGACCTTCTGAACACTAAAAATGTAAGAGTTCATGCCACATATTTATTATGAACTCTAGGAGAGCATTAAAAGCCTGACTCTCTTCCCATTTACACTAATGAATTGTTGATTTGCAGTTCACTTCTTTTTGGACTGGGTTGCACAAGTGGGGAAATGAAGCCCAGTTTTTTTGTTACACCTTTCACAAAAGAAAGGGCAAGGTGGCACCACTGGTGCAGTGAGAATGTTTTTGATTGTCTTATGCGCTTAGAAATCTGAGAAGTGAGAATATGATGAAAGATTTAAGGAAACAGAGCATGAATATGAAGTTTTTTTGCCAAAACAAATAAATGTGGATTTTCAACATTTCTGGAATGGGGCCAAGCAGATTTTACAGAAAATTCATGAATCTATGTTTAAAGACATATTATTGGACAATCCAAGACAGTGGATAACTTCATCAGTTCCCTTACTCACTTGATGTAAGGTGTACTAATTGTATTTACTTGCTCCTTTTGGTTTCCTTTCTTTATTTTCTGTGGACTTGAACATTTTCCTCACTCACTTGACTGAATTTGAGTGGCATCTGCAGAGACATGCCTGCCTCCAGGACAAAATGAACACTGATATTTTCATAAGAAATTATTCCTCAAAAAAACCCCTCCAAAAACCCAAAAACAAAAGAAAAAAAATAAAAGAGAGTGAGATATTTTTTATATGCTGTGGCATTTTTCAACAAGGAAAAATTCTTATCAGGCAATCTTTTTAATTCTTCTCAAGATGGAATAAGTTTCCCTTCTTAGTGAGCCACTGATTTCAAAACTCTAAGCAATAAGCTTAAATTACAGACTTTAAAAATTAATTGCTGAGAACCCTGAATTTAGAAATAGAAAAAAAACCCCAGCGATGGGATTAGTGCAAAATTGACAGAGCTGTTCAAGGCAGCATCCTATAAAGAGAAAAGAGAAGATCTAGTGGTTTTTTTTTTTTTATTTTATTTTTTTGACCAAAACTTCTTGGAGTTCAGCCCAGGTTTTGCAGATGCCCAAGCTGCTGCTGGTGATTCCTGCCTGGCAAGCAGGGATGGGTGTGCACAGCAGTGAGTCATTAGCTCCTCTCCCAGCCCAGCTATTGGTACATCTCTCTGCCGGGGTACTGCCTTGAGGCACTGCTCTCGGGGCACAGCACTGCCGCCAGCTTGCTTACAGGGCAGCCTGAGTTATCCTGTGCCGCTGCCTGGGAAACAGGAAACCTTACAAAACATCTCTTACAAACCCCTGCTGCCTGTGCCCTCTTACACAGGGGCCGCAGCCTTCAGAGGGAACTCACCCTGATTTCTGTCTTCTACTTGCTCCTGGGTCTCATCAAGGTCACTGCTCCTAGCCCTGTGAAATATGTGGGGTCAAGGCAGGAGTCACTTCGTTCTGCATATCAAGACCATGCAATAAGCAAGACAGGAGTGAAGGAAAAGGTGAATATTTGGAACAGAGACAGATGAAAAGCTTCTTACTAAACTTAGCTGAAGAGCAAAGAAGAAGGTGCCAGGAGGTATGAAAGAAAGTGTCATGCTGCTTTAGTAATTGCCTAATTGGACAAAATAATTCCCTCCCGCAGGGTGACCCTCTCTTCTATCTCCAGCAAGGAAATGCAATACAGAATAAGGAACTGAGTTTTCTGAATAAACCCATTGTCTTTATTGAATTACCATTTTATGCTATTACTATTATTTCATAATTATCCACTTGTTCTGAGTACTCATGTCTTTTTACATATTTTCTGCTCTCACAGTCATCGAAGCATGGGACCACCCCAGAGAAGTCCTTTGTCAAACATTCCTCTGCTTTAATGATGCCAGAAGTGTTTTGCTCTTTGGCAATCAACTTCTCCACTTAATTTCTTAGCTCTTAAGGCTTGTTTATCTAGAGGTCTCCAGAAACTTGCTCACATAGTTGGCATCACTAAAGGTGACAGGCAGCAGTAAAACACTTTGACCCCAGTCCTCAGGTGCTGTAACTTGTCTGAATTGGATGCCTGGGCCATTTCACCATTGATCAAACAATTTGTAACAGATTATTATAATTAAGCACATTTGAAGTGCCAAGTTGTATGAAACTCTGAAGCAGTTCAGGTTTCAGAAGTCAAATGGAATTTATTAATATTCTCGTTTTTTAGGGATATCATGCTGTTTATGGAAGTGGTTTTTCTGCACATTCTTATTTGTCCTGGTGAGGCTGCTCCACTTGTGAAAAGCACATGTAGGGAAATCATCCATAGCTAAGAACTTCTCCTCACTCCTGATTTAATCTTAGCCTCATGTTTTCTGAAGATAGTCATGGCAACTGCATGTCCCAGTGGAAGGTTAGGCCTAGCCTTGCTGCTGTACCAGGCTGATGGGTGCCACTCTGCCAGTGCAACAAATGAGGCAGCTCAGCCAAGCGTTGGAAGAGCAGTCCCAAGCCAGGTAGGCTGCGCCTGTCTCCAACATAGTGCCACCACCAAAGTTTGGGCATTTCTCTGGCAACCCCACCAGGAGAGACAGCACCTCAACAATTTAGTAAAGGAAAAAAAAAATAGCTGAAAGGCACCTTTGCAATTGTGCGTCCAGGACTGTGGTCAGTAGTCACCATGAAGCTGGGAGGAAGCTTTGTCAGTCCTCCAATGGATGCTTTTGCTGGCAGCTATTCCCTGTTTCCAAGAAGCACCACTATAACCAGTGCTGCCTGGCACAGTCCCAGCATCCTGCCCAGGCCTCCACAGCTGGGAGGAGAGAGCTGTCGGGAGCCCAGGAAGAGCTCACGAGGACATTTGGGAGTGCACCAATTTCTCACAGCCCTGCCTACAAACATCTAGTAAGTGAATTAAGTGAGTATTTTATTGACAGTGCTCTCACTAAGGGGAGTACATGTTGGAGAAATTTCAGAAAAGAAGACAGTATCTGGTTCTAAATGGATGTCAAAAGAGGACAAAAAAACCCACAGCATTTTGTTTTAGAGCATGCAGGGGAAAAAAGGCTCTCCACATCTGAACTGCAATAAGCATGCAAATGTGACATTTAAATACCTGTTCCTACGTTTTCTTCCCACAACCCGGGTTTTGAACCTCAAAGTCAATATACATTAAAATCTGAACAAAATAAAAATAAAGTCAAAATGCCAATGCCTTTAAAATGTCCCACAGAAAATGAGACATTGAAAATGTTGCAGTTTCACTCTGCTAGTCTAGCAGATGAGAATGGAAGAAATGTTGGCTGAAATCTTGAAGTTACTAAATAAGCAGGTTTAAATAAAAATAGACTGGGGAGCAGTGAAAGAGATATTAAAATATGTAGATTTTAATTACTCTGCCTGAAAATCTCAGTTGCTGCCTGTATTTTTGAGAGACTGGGTTTATAGGGGGCACCCAATGCCCACGTTGATGGGGTTTTTACTTTGGAGTAGCTCTGGTCTGGTCCTGCGAGCTTAATTGCAGTTAGTTGTGAGATTGTTTTGTTTCACCCATGAACAGCCAAGATTGCATGTTCCCAGCTGCTCTGCAACGTGAGACATGGAATGATACATGGTGGAGAGCAGCAGATTCATTGTCAAGGGAGCTCTGAAATCAGCTATTATGTAGGCTACACACTTTGTTAATAATTTCTTAGCACAAAGTAGACCCTTCATCTGGCTATCATTTCTGCCTGTAACCAAGAGAAGTGATTAAGAAACATACCATCTGCCTAAAAATGTAAAAATGTAAAAAGTGCTAAATATATTTTTATGAGAAAATTCCAGTATGGAGGAAGAAAACACAATGATGCTTGATTTCTCAATGACTATTGCAATATTTTGGTATGTAGTTACAGTGCTACTTCATGCTAATCTAAATCATTGCTATTAACAAATTTAGGAGCTTCAGAAAGGCCACATCCAAAAAAGAATTCTCATCTTCCACTAATTGCATCATTTTATGAAGTCTTAACAGACTTTAAAAAGTTGGCCTACAGTCTGAGTGACAGTTTGTGTTACAGATTTAGAGGGGATATGAATTTTTCCTATATCAAAGCTGAAGAGCAGTTCTGACAGCTGCAAATGTTCTCTGAATTAATAATGTGGAGCTGGTATAAGACAATATTTAAGAAAAATCCATTCCTTTCTGCAGCATTGAAGCCCCTTGCTTATAAAATATTAAACAGGATTAAAATTGGTATGCTGCTTGAATGGGAAGAGAAAACTTGAAATCCACATACGAATCCAAAAGTGAAAAGAATCATTAGTGATAACTTATAATTCAGGGAAATAACACCCTTCCCTTGCTGCTAAAATTCAAACCAATATTTTGGCACTGGCATAGGAAAGAAAATCCACTTTCTAGCTTCATTATTTAAACCCCACTGGCCAACCCTTATTTGCAGAAGCTTTCTTCACTTTAACCATAACAAACATCTCTGGAAGACTAAATAAGCCTGTTATCGGCTATGTAAACTCTCTGAATATTTATTGACAAATGAAGTTCTGGTTTGTCCTGACTTTACAGATAAAATTACTTTCTTATTTCTCAGTGCTTCCTTACATCAGCTCTTAGTTACAAATAGGTTGTATAATGTCAATAAAAACCCAGGAGACATGGCCTGGCTTTGTGGCTTTTTGTCTAGCAAAGAGAAAGGCTGGGGTAAATTTCATCAAGAGACTTAAATATTTAACTTCAAGCCCGCCTAAACTTCTCAGGCTGACAGTTTAGCCATTTTGTTCCCCATTCTCACCAGCAGAAACGAGAGAATCCTGTGTCATCTGTGTAAAACTCACCTGTGCTTTCAACCTGATGCAGTCCCCCTAAGCAAGCCAGTGCTTTCCCAGCTGGCGAGATGGGAAGGCTCAGCAGCTGCAGAGAGGTCCTACGGCCTGGAGCAGACACAGAAACCCTGAGAGCCCAGCTGGGATTTATCTAGTGGAAGCCAGGGTGAGTGCACGGGGCAGGAATATGTGAGGGGATGTTGCAAGGCTCTTCTGTCTGCGTGGGTTGAAGGAACTTCCCGTCAAAGTCTCAGGGAAAGTCCCAGCCCTTGTATTTACAGCTGAGGTGAAGCTGTGGTTGCTTTTGTCATGCGGGCACTGACTTGCCCCCTGGCTATTGGCCAGAGCTAAGCTTTGGCTGCCTTTCCCCACTCTTGGAAGACTAACCAGAATTGCATAAGCCAGAAATGTTGTAGAAGCATAACAGCAAACATTTGCCTGGAAGGAAAGCTGCTTTTTTGTGTCTTGGCTCTCCTGTGCCATTCCACCTGTAGGTAAGGGCAGTAAGATTGCCACATTGGGATGAAAGGAATTTGGCAATGGGAAGGTTAAAAGTAGCTGATCTCTGACATTCTCTGGATATTCTTGGCAAGTGCAGCTGTCCTGTGGTGCCAGAGTCTGTGATGGATAAATGTTGAGAAATGAGTCTTTAAGGCATAAGCCACTGTGTGGATGCAAATTTTGTGATGTTACATATCTCTTTGAAAAGGGACATAATTCAAAACAGATGACTTGAGCATCATTGAACTAGATCATAATCCAAATAAGAGCAAGGGCCTAAGAGAGTCCCACTAGCAAGGAAATTTTGTAAGTTCAAAAAACCACTTGAAGGGGATGTAAATAACATAGTACTCTAGACTTGCAAGCAATGTCTGACATTAAAGAGGAAGATAGTAAAAGAAAAATATTTTTACACAATCTTGACTTTGAGAGATTTACTGGAAACTAATTAGAAAAACACACTAAGAAGAAAGAGTCATAGAATATATAAAACACAGAGGTAATTTCTAAAAACAGAAAGAAAGGACAATAAGAACTTTCAGTCAGAGCAATCTGTGACTGCACTAGGGCTGAAGAAAGTATATTTGAGAGCTTGAGTTCTGGAGAAGAGATCAGGTCACGTTTGAGATTTAGAAGAAGCACAAGCCAATGTGATGCCTGAACTGCTGGAAGGGATCCAGGAACTGAAAAAGGTGATATCACCTTGAAAGAGCTTGGAAGATTCAGCAAGGTGCACCTGGCAAGTGCAAAGCGTAGGACCTGGCTCACAATGTCCACTGAGGCAGTGGATGTGTCTAGGGATTACCAGAGTAGTATTCCTTATACAAAGATGCTGCAAAGAATTGTGTTTTACACTTAAGTTAAAGGGAATGGAGAGTAAGATCATTGGCTTGTAGAGTTTAAAACCTCAAGGCTAAGCCTGCAGGAGATATGTGAGAAATAAATGTACAAATTCATAATAAATGGGAAAAAGGGCAAGTGCTATGCAACTCAGTGCATCACGTTGGTCTAAGCATTGAGTTCCTGTGTAATAACATGAGCAAAAAAACCTAAAAATAATTTGAAGCTATTTTCCAATGGATAAATACCTTGTGAATACTAAAAAAAAAAAAAAAAACAAAACGCAGGAAAGCACTGAATTGTCCAACAATTCCCACACCTATGTGATCCCTTCACATTGTAAAGCAATGCTTTTAAGAGGAGCTGGATATACTCATTGCTCTGGAATGACTGGAAGAACAGACAAAATAGGAAAGATGAATGACACTCCTTGTTTGACCATTGATAGGCCTGAAGAAACAAAACAGGTCTGTTATGGGGGTCCTGGTGGGTGTTCATATTAGCAAAAATAAAAGAGCGTTTTAAAAAAAATTTTTGAAACATTTGTGAGCTGTACTGCTTTCTCAGTTGTGTATTTAGGCTGCATTTAGCACCTGAGGAAGACTGTGATAAATTTTGCAAACTTTTCAGGTTAGTCAAATTTATACAGATGACATTTAGATTTGATGAAAAAATACTCTTTCAGAGCAGCCATGGAAAGAAACTGTGCTTCTGGGCTGAAGGTGGACTGATGCTGTAAATACCATGTAACACAAATAATAACATACTTGAAAAAAGTTAGCACAAACCCAAGTAAATCACCAGAAAATATTCAGCAATTTGTGTTCTCCAAAAGTATTTGGGTGCTGAATTATAAAGAGAAATATGTACCTAATGGAGCTTCTTGAGAGCACTGTCATGATCATCTCACATGTAATTATTGAAGAAAACAAGAAACAGGAGGAATTAATTAGACATTTCAGACCTTAAAATAAATTATCCGTGGAGGATTTCAGGGCAGATGTTGATGTGGTCATTTTAAACAGCATGGAAAATGAGAAAAAAAAAAAAAAAAAAAAAAGATATTGCAGTAATTTATGAGTTAACAAACTTAGGTGTACTCATAAGGGAAAAAAAAGAAGATTTAATCTTAGTCATGGAAATAAACAAGCCCATACATTTTTTTATACTGAAGGCCAGTGCTGTTTTAAACTGATTATAAATCATAAGGAATTACCAAACAAAGCCTGGCCAATGGCTATTTTTCATTATTTTTCAGTTATGGAGCGTGACTTGCAGCTTCAATATATCCTTGAAATTGCAAGCTGGATTTCTAGAGCATTTTACAATGGAACCAAGTTCAGAGAGATATTCGCTCATCACTCTTATTGCAACAATAGTTACAGAGCCTAAGATGCTTCAGAAAATAGTTTGTATCATTGAATGCAAGATTGAATTTAGCCTGAAAATATGAGAGTGGTGAACTTGAAAGTACTACTGGGGAAGATCTTCCAAAGCATATGTGTCAAAAATTTCAAGATTCAAATGTGCAAGGAAAAGGCCAGGGACAGGGGAGGGGTGTACTCTGTGTCCATCTCTGGAGTCCTTATCCTTGTTTGAGATCTCATCTCTCACACTTCACCCTCCCTTTTTTTTTTCTTTTTCTTTTTTTTTTTTCCCCTTTTTTTCTTCTTCCCTTTTTTTTTTTTTTTTCATTTGTTGTTTCCTATCATCACTTGTCTGTGCTCCTTTATAAGGGAAAAGAAAAAAAAAGAGCAATGGTGTTACAAAGCTGCATGTTGTTTGTAGGAGATTGTTTCCCCAGGCTCATAGTTACTGTGGAAGAAGAGATGACAACCTTCTGAAAAAACCCAGAAGGGAAAAAGAGGCACAAAGCCTGTCACTTTGTGCTGTGAAATCTCCATCAGCCAGCAAACTCACCCTGGGACCAGGGAGACCCAGGACACACAGCTAGGATGGCTGCCCCTGGGAGAGGCAGTCCTGGTGCCCTAGGGAGCCAGCGTGCCCACAGGGACACCACAGGACACTTCAAAGGCTGGTGGAAATTTACTGATAAGTGCAGCCTCGAGGCTGCTGATAAACATTTGTATCCCTCTGTTACATCGCTGTTTGAAATATATTTGGTTTTATGTTTTCCTTGGCAGGGAAGGTATAGTCTTGGGAATGTACATTAAAGTTTTAGCATCTGAGAAAAAAAATTTCTGGCTATAGCTTTCTAAAGCCCGCCTTTGCTATGTGGAGCCTTCACAGAGAGAGGAACATAATTTTGCTGGGGGTTTATTCTGAGGTCCAAGATTACACAGGTATTCAGGATGGAAGTCAACGTATCTTTGAGGATTTATGCATTAGAGATGGCAAAACACCACCAAGCACACTAGTTAACCCAGATCTCAGACATGCCAGAGTAAATGTATTTCTCCATGAAAACAGGGTACACAGTAGCATGGTTTAAACATCATCTTTGTCCTGAGTTCTTTGTCCCTATCATGGCACTTCTGCATAAAGCACAGTTTCTTGAGAGTGAAATACTGATTCCTCAGTGTTTAGGGGTAGCTGACTTGACATCAGCTTTCCAAGAAACAGGAAAAACAATCACCCTTCAAAAAAATCACAGATACAGGTGTCCCTTTTAAATCCATGGATTTCCCATACAATGGCATTGTCTTTGGCTGGAAACAATTCAGAGTAATTTCAGTGAAACTTGGTTAAAATAAAAAGCACAAATTAGATCATATTTCCCTTTCAAAGCAAGTCATCAAACTTTCTTTCTTGAACTTTGTTTGACACAGTTTCATGTGATGGTTCACTTGCTTCCTTGTGCTCAAACTGAAGCTGTTGACTGTAAGTGTTTGCTGTCAATTTCCACAGGGTGGGAATATCCAGACCACTCCTGAACATAAGCTCCAGAACTTTTGATCGTTTAAGATTTCTTTCTTGCACAGTACTTTATCCTTGAGGCCTGTGAGGGAAGCACTGGATATGCAAACAGGTGACCAATAAAGGTCACTTCAATTTGCAGACCAAAATAAACAGAATTTCTTAAAGTACTCAGCAAGTGAAAACAAGAGCCGAAAACACATACAGAGAGGTGAGCTGCTGTGTGACCAGATATTCAAAGTTAGGGAACAGGTGAGTTTTTGGAGGAGACAGTCATTTCTAAGTTCTTTCTTTCTGTATAAATCACTAACCTCATCCAGCCTGTCCATGCTTCGTTTTGATCATCTTCTAGGAAAGTGTTTGAGAAGCGAATGAACATGAGAAGGGGAATAATTTTTCTTGTCAGAAGCGAGACTGACAAGTGGGAGGCTGAAAGTCAGTAATGGCTGAAACACTCTACCAATTGTTCTTCTCGACTTGGCTGAAGCCAAATCCTAGCTTGCAATCATTCCTCTAAAGTTAATATTTTCAAAAGAACTACACTCAAATATGTGTGAGATATCTCAGGTTTTTATTGTCTCTCATTAGTTTTCAAAACATGTGAAGATCAGTAAAGATCCTGGAGAGACCTCTTATAGTACTGTCAGTAGGAGATGGGAAAATGTAACTGTATAAACTTTTACATTCTTAGTGTTATTTTCTATTTTTTGGCTACCTGCCATTTGATTTTAAGTGGGGATTAAAGGCACTGAAGACTCATGCAGCTAAAATATCACAGGTTTTTTATGTTATAAAAGGTAATTTTGTTCAGCTGGTGTTTATCACCTATTCACAGAGTGACACTTTCATTTCTGAGATGATGATAACCACTCAGTATCAGCATTCCTTGATGCTTCAGCAGATAAAGTTACCCTGTGACCAGAGATAGCTGTTGTGCATGCATTTGTGAAGGCTGCTCTGGATTCCTGTTGCATTCAAACTTGTTGCTTCATTTCTAAACAGTCTTTCCTTAAATTACGACAAAGAATTACGACACTCTTGTTCACTTAGTTTATGGCAACATACTCTGCTGATGACAGTGCCTACCAGGAGACCAAAATATCCCTCAAGATAGTTACTATCTGATGTAGAAAAATATGCACTATTTTAACTTCTTAGCATTTCACAGGTAAACCATACTGTGATTTTGTGTGAGATGGAAGGCAAAATACTTGTTACAATTATTCTGGGAAGAACATTCAAGTACTATTAAAAAAAAAGCATAAAGTAAAGCACACTGAAATATTTCAGTCAATGGCCCAAAGCAAAGGTTATGATCTTCTTACTGATCCATTCTGGACTTGGAAAGTTGCACTTTTCCTTAGGCTGCGGGGAGGCATTGACACTGCAGAAAAGTAATGGTGTCATACTGGGACTGCTTTAGTTCTGTAGAGTGTCCTCAACAACTGGAAACACCATAGTTTGAAGCTCATGGGAATGGGTGCTGTATTTTGTGTGTTAATGTCCAATACTATTTCAAAATGAGGCTAGGAAGAAAAGGTGAATTGAAGAAATATTTCTTTACAGACTGCAACACCTTTGAGCTGAAGTCTGCCTAGGCTTGGTTGAATAGATCTTTATGGTCTACAAGTCATGTGTGTCCAATAAGTCATTCCAGTACATCTTGTGATTTATCTTAAATGAATTTACAAATATCCATAAGTCAGCGATGATGATTCTTCCTGCTTCATACTTCTAGCTGAAATTGCTTCATGAAGCTGAACTATCATATTTAGAGGAGGTTAACAAGAGATGTTTGATATATCCTAAAAAGATTAATATATTTTTTGGATATTTATATACCTGAAAAATTTTGTAGATCCTTCAACTGAAACCATTTTTAAAATTTCCCTTAACCTCCCCCCTTCCCCAAACACTGTATCCTTTCCCCACATTTGGGATGTAACAATATTCTGAAATTTAGAACTACTTGTGAGGGAGAAAACTGGTTGTAGAACTTCTGCACATAACCATTGCAGATCTTTGTCTAGCTAATGTCTTTACAGCTACTGTCTAGCTAATTAAAAAATGAGCCACAAGGAGAAATATAAATCCTAATAATAGCAGCATAGAAATGTAGTCAATTTTATGGACTTGGAAAGAATACAAAAGCCCCAAATCTATATTGATGAGCTCACTCCTGCAGCAAGATACACCACCAGCGTAGCCAGACTTTTTACTGAGTTCCACAGCTGGCAAAATCACCTCTACTGCCAAAATACTCAAACATATGACCGAGTCGCAGGAGCTGAACAAATGACTCCATATCAGTTTAGCTATTCTATTTCTTCATGTCCATGCTCTCGACTTGCTCCAGTAAATACTACCAAATTAATTTAAATGTCTTCCTCTGACTTCTGCAAGCCTAAGTCTCCCATCTGACCAAGTTTGTCTGCATGTGTGTGGTATTTGTGTCTTGCTTTAATCTTTCCTGACACTTTGTAAAAATAAATTTTCCAGACAGACTTCTTAATATATATTCCTTTGTCTCATCCAGCACAGGAAGAGTTTGAAAACCATCATTTTTCTTCTAGGCTAGTTAGACATACAGAATCTATTTTTGTTTCCCTCCTTTTTCTTTGATTTCCTTTTGAAAAATGGGGACTTCATTATCATGTAAATGATAACCAACTGACACAGACAGAAATAAAAGTTAACACTTAGTCAAGGAGAAATAATTTTGATATTTTTATAGCTATGCTTCCTTTAGAAGGGTAGAACTCCTGTTTCAGTGATATTATAATTAATCAGAGAAAAAGAAATTGTACTGCTTTATGAAAGAAAGCAATAAGGAGGGGACATGAAGATGAATACCCACTTAAGTGGGTAAATGATTCCTGGTGCCAGCCTGACAATGACATAGAGGACTTGAATGTCTGTAGTGCTATCAGGTCCCTCAGACTCCTCAGCAGTTTTATTCAGGGCTTTTGAGAGCTTATGACATTACTGGTCATCATTGCTGTGCTTGGCCATGAAGCAGAAGACAGAGGAGGAAGTTATTTGAACAGCACAGGGTGCTGGTTTCACTGAGTAAGATGAGTTTCACTGGAAAAGATGAGTTTGAGTTCTTCAGAAATGATGGTGAGCTGTTATTAGATGACATAATTCTTCCAAAAGATCTTACTTTTGATCATGGCACAACAAACGTTCTATCCTTGAAGTCTCTTCTACTCACAATTTCAGTTCACTGACCTCACAGCACTGACCATTCTCTCTCTGCTCCTCTTCTGTTCTTCATTCTCTGTCCTTTCAACTCCTTTTAAAGTATGCTTATTACTAGCAGTAATCTCCCTGGTTTCTTTGTCAGACAGTATCCCAGCCTCATTAAGGTTACTTTTTGTGAAGATGGTGTTTACACCTAACTCAATGAAGTGGCAATGAGAGGTCTCTCAGAACAAGTAAGGATGCAGACTTTCGGGTTTCACAAGAAACATTTCACAGACAGGTGAATATGGACAGAAAAATATGCTGACAGCAGCCCTGTATATGAGAGACTGTACGTGAACAAGAGGAAAATTTCTGTCCTCCTTTCCCCCAGTCCACTTTGTTATTTAGAGAAATCAAAGCATCAACAGTCAGAAGGTGCAGGTAGACTGCATTTGATGCTAAATGGGACTGGAAACACTGGCATGTATTGCAGTAAAACTAGTTTTGTCTTGACCATTCTCATCTACATCCTTTTATTTCTGTGAGAAGTTATTTAAATGTGTGCATATACCTCAGACAAGTACTCTGTGTTTTGCATTTTTTTAAAGGAATGTCAGGAAGTTACAATAAATATCTCCATGAAATTTGCTTAATAAGAATTTTCAGAAGCATTTGTCATATTTCTGCTGGCAAAGTCAACTGAAAGACTAATTTTAGCAATGTGAAAAGCTGCTTCTATTGTGACAAAAATTATGGCCTAAGGGACAGAGCCACCCCCTCTAGAAATTAATACTTACAAAACCACATTTCTGTCAACAATCTGATGGTAATGCCATGGGAAGCTACTAATCAGAAAGCAGAGCTGTCAGAATAAAAAGTGTTCACCTTCTCTAAACCAAGGAGGCTTTATTTATTCTTCCAAGCAAAAGGCACAATTGAACTGTCTTTCTGAAATCTGTCTCCTGTAGATAATATGCTTTGTTTAGTACTAACTCATACTTCAGCTTCTGCCTCATGTACTCAGTATTTTTTGGCATCATATAGACCTTATGCTCTGGGAAATAACAACTTTCTTAATCTATTTTTGTGTTGCATCCACAATTACAACTAAACAGGATAGGTACCAAATACACAAGAAAAACCCCCACACCATGAATTTTATATGGGCTGAAAAAAAGAAAACTTACTTATCAATAAAAGTATTAATTAAGGTATTAACAGTCTAATCAAAGCATTCTTATTAGTCCCATTTTGTGAAAACCAACACTTCAAATTTTCCAATTATTTTGACTCACTCCCAGTCATGATGCAATTGATGCTACTCACCAATCTCCTCATCTTCCACCCCTTTCTCCAGAATTATGCTTACCCTTCTGTTGGTCCTCAAGAAGCGAGGGAGAGGGTTCTGGTGAGTTGTTGGTGTCCTGGGTTCTTCACTGGGAGACGTATGGTGCTGCTTAGGATTTCTTCCATCTTACTCTAGGATCAGTGTGTGGCTACTTTTATATGGTTCTTAGCACGTACTGCACGTTACTCTTTCCTCATTGGCCCACAATTCCTCTTTATATCTAAATATACTATATATAGTATGTTTTAATTACCTGTGTTGAATATTTGTTCTTTGTTCCTTTTGTTATCTCTAAAGCCAGTTTTACCGGCCTCCCAAAGGCTTAATGACCAGTAATTGATTATTCGTAATTTTTTTATAGCCCAGGAGCATCTGGTTTCATCACATCTCCACACTTTGAGAACCCCTCCCATAATCTGTTACTCCTATGATCCTCCTTACCACTTACATTTCAGATCATAGCTGTCTGTATGCAAAGCAGCTACTGCTCCTCTGCTATCTATTACATACAGAAATAGCAAAAGTATCATAAAAGTAGGCATTAAAATACACAAACCTAAAAAGGTAAGCTAAAACTTAAATCAGGTAATATTCACCTGGCAGGTAAATATTTTTTTGGTAGAGCTCACCTAGGTAAAATGAAGGAAAAGCCAATCCAGGGTAATATGAAGTCATCCTGACATGTCCTAGCTCCTAGGCTTTGGAGATGTAACACAAAGTTTTTGGGCTCCTACTAACAATGGCAATGCCCTGTTTGTCAGGCTGTGCTGCTCTGCCCTGCGGAAGCAGGCAAAGAAGAATTGGCCATGGGGCTCGTCAGCCTTTGGGTGAGACCCAAAGCAGAGACCCTGGAAGAGATGGATTCCTATGTTCTGGGTTAGTTTGTGTTGTCTAAGAACTGAGAGCTGTGCTTCCTCAGTTATACAGCAAACTGCGGGCAATCAAGCCCTATTCAGTGTAAAATCTCCTATGTGGAAAGAAAATAAAAAGAACTTGCTTCAAAGTAGCTTCATTTTCTTGCCTAAGTCCTACTGATATCTGCAGCTTATCTCTTCTCAGGAGCCTGGTCTGACTGACACACTAAAAAAGTGAATACAGATGTCACGAAAATGAGGGCACAAGGGGGATTTCTAACCATCTGCTTTATGGGACAGCATTCCTTGCAGGCTGGAGCTTTGCGTCCCAGTTTGGCAGGCTGGTTCAGTGCCTGCTCTGGGAGGTAGAAGGTCAAGTTCCAAACAGGGAAGAGGGAACACTTTCTGGTGGACCATAAACAATTCTTCTCTGTCAACACTGACTTTTCACTGGCTCCTGCCCAGAATTGTTGCTTGAGTCAAACACAAAAAGAAGCAGAGTTAAGTCCATCAGAAGTGCTTTTTTAACTATTTCCAAAAAATCATGTTCCTTCCCAGGGTTTGTGCTGTCTTAAATGCAGCTTCCTTTTCAGAGTTTGGGTGAGAGCAGGGGCAGGCAAGACAGTGGCAGGAGTGCTATGTGGACATACATTTGTGCATCTCCTGGTTGTCTGGATGTGTGTTGGATAGGGGAGCAGACTTCCAAAGTTTCCTCACGGAAGTGAAAACCCTGCTCTTTGCTGCAGAGCTTTGAGCTAAGAGCACTGTCAGGGAACCCTCATGTGGATTTCTTCCCTCCAGATATATATTGTGGCCTTTTCTGCAGCGTGCAATAGTACCTCACAGTAAAACTCCGGTGTAAAAAATGACATGAATCATAAAGCATCTGCCAGTAAGGAGAGTAACTGTCCCAGCTCAATATTGCTGAGACTCCTGTTGGTTTATTATATCCAGTTTACAGGATTTATTTCTGTTTGACACTGGGAATAATTCTCAAAACATCTCTAAGACAGAAGAAAATAATTAAATGTTAAATTACTTCTACCTTAATGGTTAATGTAATCTTCTCACATCAAGAAGAGAGGTTGAATTTAAACAGTTTCTTAAGTTCCATCTTGAATTGTCAGAACTGCAAATATTAAATATATTTTTTTTTGTTTTAAATAGAAGAATATGCAGCTCTCATGTAGATTTCTACATTCTGTTTCTCATATAAAATAAGCTTTTTTAATAAATCCAAGGCCATAAAATTGCCACAGAAAAAGGAATTAAATGACTGTTTAAAACTAAATGCTTCTTTAAAAAAAGCACAAAAGGCTTGGTACTCCAATACTTTACATGTCATGTGGTCACTTACAACATCCTGATAGCCACAAAAAATTACGGGTTTTGTCTGGCAGAATATAATATAGAATATAATTAGAATATAATTTCTGTAATATAGAATATAATATAGAATATAATTTCTATGCTATATTGACAGACCTGTGATTGTTTGAAATTAAATTTATAATAGCATTTGGGAAAATCTGATTTATTGTTACATTTTAGTGCTATGAGCAGATGTACACTTAACTGATGCCCACATATGTCATGTTGATATAGAATTGTTTTATGTGGACTTGTTTCACAAATGTCACTAATAGTGTTGAAAGATCTTTTATCCTAAAAATTTTTTATTCTGCCTATTTTAGCAGTAATTGGAAAAAACAAGAATGGAAAATTAAATAACCAAAGCAGAAATTATCTAGTTACAAGAGCAAAAGTTCTATAGGGAGGTGGTTGTTGAATGTGTGTTCATCACAGAAAGTTGTTAACATTGATCATCACAGAAAATGTTCACTTGAAGTGTGTTCAGATGTAGGACACAGAAGAGACATTCCTTTCAAGTTACAGTGATTGAACTGAAGATGAAAAATCCCATCTTGTTATGTATTATGAAATAATTAATTTTGCAATGATCCATTATAAACTGAGAAGTGTGTATCTGAATAATTGCTATTGGTGCACAAAAGGGCATGTTGGTCATTTTATTATAACTATGGTGTCTGTAGACTATTTTATGATATATATTTAGCTACATGTAGCTAGCAATCACAGAATAAAAATCTTCGTAATCTATCTAAAAATCTTGCACATTGGCCATAAAAACATACTGAACTGGAGTGGGATTATAAATCCAGATTACACTGCAAACTGGGAGAAAGCATGTCAGACTGAGTGGATCTCACTCTCCCCAGAAGATGTAAACAGGCAGAAAGCAAATATGGAAATACAGGCCAGCAGTGGAGCTGTAGGTGTGTGAGATGGCAGTGCCACTGAAGTAACAGCAATAGTGTCTTCAAAAGAAAGCACATTGTAAACATAAATGCAAATGTCTACAAAGGAGGCCATATGGCTGGTACATAAAATTGGTACATGGTCCTGCAGACTCAACGAAAAACGTTTTGAGAAAGTTTGCAGAGGTGTGAGTAACACTATGGTAGATTTATAGTAGGAAAACCAAGCACTGACAGATGTGATATTTTCTGTAAAAACAGAAAAAATGCATCACACAGCAGAATTTTCTTCACTTATAGAAGTTTAGTGCTTCTAATATATAATTTCATGTTGTAGACAACTCTGCTATCAAGCACTTCCTGGAAAACTCTTTGAAAGAGTCTTCAGTGCTGGATCACTTGGCAAAACAGGTTGAAGTACTTTGAAAATCACGTGAAAAGACTGAAAAAAGAGTTGAAAGAAGGCAATGTAGAACCCTATTATGGTCTGAGTAGTGTAGCACGCTGTTGTAAGAGCTTGTTCTTTTCCCAGGAACAAAGGCAGACAACCTCAGAGCAGTAGAAATATCTAAACCAAGAGCCACTTGTGCCAGTATTCTCTGGGTGTGACAAATACTTGACCTCAATCAAACCAACAGCTAAATGTAATATAAATCAGTATTTTATAGCTACTTCATAGTTGAAGAAAAATACTCAAAATAGCCACCTTTTCTTTGCATCATTTATACAATTTATTATAGGAAGTGCTTAGTCACTGTTTTTTAAGTATAACTTAGCAAGATACTTTCTCTGTGGTCTTATATTGCTCTGGGACCCTGACGTTTTTCACCAGCATGACAAGTGACAAGACCTAATTTTCTTAGAAAGGGGCCTTGTGAGATGCCAAATGTGCAATCCAACACAATGTACAATTCAGAATCAAGAACGGTCTAAATGAAAAAATAATTTCCATTTTCCATGACAAATAGAAAGCTTTTGGATCTCAGCATTTTAATTGTATGTGTTAGATCTGATGATTTAGTGATAGTGTCACTAGTACTTAAAACTTTGGTATACATTGGTATTTTTAAAATGACATTAAACTGTAACCTCTCAGTCAAAATTGCTTTTCCACTTAATCTGTGCCTTTTAGTATTCTAAAAATTACAGTGTAAGGATTGTCTTTAATTTTAATTACATGGATCTGATATATTAACATTAATAATGTACTGGATGAGTACTTATCTTTTAATTTTGGCCAAGGATGCCCATTGTCTAGAGGCTCCCATAAAAGTTCTTATTGACTTCAGCTGTATAATTCAGAAACACTAATATATGTATCCACTAATCATACTGGTTGGGCTTTTTTTCCCCCTGTGAGTAACTCAAAGGTTCCTGGATTTTTTTCTGTTCATGAGTGTAGGTAGGGCTGCAAGATCCACCTTCAGGTAATTGTATCATCCCAGCTTTAAACTGGCAGGTTAATATTAATCAGGATCCAGTTTCACACCAACAGACAAAATCCTACGGATTTTGCTGGGACTCTGTTAGCAATCCAAATAAGGATAAAGGATATATTTTTAAGTCATAGAGCTGTGTGAACAACTGAAATCGATTGGAGCCATTATTGAGCTAACTTGGATCCCTAGTCACACAGATATTTATGGAAACAATTACACAACTAAAGTAGAAAAAAAGCATTAAGAGGGATTATGTTGATATTCTGCTTTCACTGTCTAGGGGTGAAACCACATCTCTTACCCACTCATGAGAAATAAAACCTGGTCTTCTAGGAAAAAAGAGTGATCAATATAGAAAATATTTTATTGTATAATGTGTTTAGATGTAACCCAGAGATTTGGTGTGAAAAACGCAATAGAAAGCCTCATGACTAATTCATTAGAAGAAAAAGTCTTGTTATTTATTTCAGCAGGTGGGCCAATTGTTCATTCATTTTTAAATTGTAGATGAGACGATTTCTTATTTGTTTATGCTATTCCATTATCTCTCCTGGAACTGTTTACTCAAAGGCTGGTGTTCATTCCCCCATTTGCCTGGTCCCACAGCCTGCTGTACTCGATGCTGCTACTGAGCTTTCTGTTTACTACTGACTGAGGTAGCACTGTGGTGTTGATAAGAAGCAGGTTTGGGAGTGCTTTTGGAAGTGGTACAGAGATTTGAGAATATGCCACGTCAGAAGATAAAGCCCACATCAAATAAAGACTTTTTAAAGCCTCGGTAATCTATTTAAAATGCCACTCTGGTGGCTTAAGAGACTCTTATTGCCCACAGCTTAATTGACCTAATATGAAAGATTTCATTTCTGTTTATTGGACTGTTATAGGTGGATATTACTCGATCTGTCACTAATTAAGGCTGTTTGTGGAGTACAGCCAGTGGCTCCAAAGAGCCAGCGGGGCAGCCTGGGAGCAAGGGTCAGGGCTGTGATGGGGCGCAGGGACCGGGGTGGCGGCCAGATGTGCGCCAGGGCACGGCTGCCCCGAAGGCGTGGGCTGCCTTTGATTTCTCTCTACGCCTGCACGCAGACTGGCACGTCCACACCAACATCCTTTCTCCACAGAGGAGCCCTGTGCAGGGGAGGCACAACCTCAAGGATGCAGGTAGCCCTAACAGGATATTCAGCGATACATATAATGACTGTGTAACTGGAGAAGGTCTCCTGCATCTCTCTGTCCCGCTGAGTGCTGTTGCATTCAGCAGCACTTTGCCAAATCCCTCCGCAAACTTTTCAATCTCCATCTCCACCTGGCTTTGGATTTGTGTTTGCAATTCTCTATTTAAGGAAGCTGCTACAGTACCTTATATTCTAATGTGTGGAAAATTTGGCTCCTATTTCCAGCCTAGGCAGGCCAGAGTGGTTTCTAATCCTTAAACTGTTATCAGTTGTTAAGATATAAAATAGCAGTTCCTATATGTGAGAAGAAGCATCAAAAAAGAAGAGAATAATAAAGGGCCTGTGTACCTGTTTTCTTTTGAAAAGAAAAATGTGCATACCTCTACTGTGATTGATATAAATGCATAATACATAAATATCTGTGGTTCTAAAAGGTGACAAACTTGCCCATTATGATGAATGTTCAATTTCTGTAGAGATAATATAATAACATATTAGAAACATCCTTTAAAATAATGATAATGTCTGACTCAATTTGAATGATCTGAAAGCCTTAAAGAGGGAACAAATGAATACTGAAAACCCTACGATGCTTCTGTGTTCAACAGTTATGAATATTTTTTAAAGATCTCAACAACTTGCTTGTCTGACAATTCAGTTATTCAACCCTGTGCTGGAGAACATCATTACAAAATTTGTCTCGTACTGACACTGTAGTAAATCTGAAATAAAAGATGTCTTTGGAATGAACAAAGAATCTACTTGTTAATTTTATTTATGTGATATCAAAGGAAAAACCAGCCAATTCACCTACTCATATGATATCTCTTTCAGCAGTCTAGCACACTAAAATGTAGGATTTTCATCCTTCCATATTAAGAACTGCCTCTTTTCAGACTGCACAGTGATTCTTTGCATAAGGTTTGTACTGGATTAAAATTGGGAAATTAACCCTTAAAAAAGTCAGGAATCCCAAGGAGGACCTGAATGAAGCTGCTGGAGGCAAAGAGGTTCCTGTGGTGCTGTGGGGCCTGAGCTGGTGCCTGTCCAGCCCAGCCAGGAGATGCATGGCTGCAGCACTGTGGATATGGTCAGTGCAGTGTCAGTCCGGCAGGGTTCCCCCCTACAGACAAGTGCCCCTTCTCCATTCATGGGGCAGTGAATTCCTGTGTTTCTGAAATCCTTCACTCTCCACTAGTAGCATATGAGCCAGAAACAGCACCGATCACACAGCTTGGAAGACCTTCTCAGCGGCTGAGACACATTTTCTGTCAGTATAATATGTAGCCATCACTCTGCAACCTCGATTAGTTTTCCTGGCAGGACATAGTGCACAATCCTTAGGGATGGCCATCCCTTGCTCTGAATGTTGGTAGTCCACCTCTATTCTCCAGGTTCCTGTGGAGAAAACAAATGGATGCACTCACTTACCCTCCTGTGCTTTTGACTGTAAGGCTGGGAGGAACACTGACACCAGGGTGCAAAATTGTAATTAAAATATGTTAAATTCCTTAGAAGATTTAGATTCTGATCTTAAGTTCACAGATATGATTGGCTTCCTCCAATTCCTTCCCTTGCATTTATGTGGGGGGAAAAAAAGAGAAAAAAAAAGGTAAAAATTGTTCTTGAAGAGATGCAGGACTTTTAAGGGAAAAGCCTTAAGCCATTGTGGGGAAAATAAGAACATCAGATATTAATGTGCTCTTGATCAGTGCTCCGACATGCTCAAAGACCAAAAGAGGAAGAAGGGACAACAATATGTATCAGTGTGAAAGGGATATCCAAAAGAGAGCAGTTATGGAGAGGTAAGTAGCTGGTGACTGCAAGGAGTAGAGGACACATCTGAAGCTCAGTGCCCTTTGTGTGCTGTTTGTAGCAGAGCTTGCTTTACTAGAGGCAGCCTCTGCACTTCGCAGGGGAACGGGAAATGGCAGGTTTCCAAGGCAGAATAGACACAATGAAAGTGTCTTTGGGAAAACCATGCAATTGTAAAGATGAGGAGTATCTTTCTGGAAAGTTCTGTATTTTGACTGTGTATGCAAACACTCAGGCCTCATATTTGAGACTCATAACCCAAAGCTTCTCTCTCCTTTGGTGTCTCAGCCATGGGTCAGTGTTGCAGAGTGGTAGACCTGCAACAGGACATTACAGGGGGAATAGCTAATGAGTTTAGCTGCTCCTGGCATGAACATGGCAACATTTCTTGAGCACTTTTGCACTACTTTCTGTTTCCTGATATTACTGTTTCACTCACATCACTCTCTGCCAAGAGGTTTTCTTATTTGTATGGATATAACTCTTATAGCATTCTACAGGCAAAGATGAAAGGATTACAGTGTAGATGCGACAGGAGAAAGGAATAAAAGGGGTGTGTTGAGAAAAATGCCATAGCCCAGCCCAAGACATTGTCAGGGACTACTCGCACTGATAATTATATTTCTTGTATGCATAGCAACAGACAGTACAAAGATAAGCTTAAACAGTACTCTCCATGAATAAAAGTTGGACTTTAACATTCTACCATATCAGCAATAAATGCAGAAGCCAAAGACTGTATTTATATTGATTCCTGCCTGAGTCCTGGTGAGAGAGCTGCTGGTGGTTAACTTTACACACGCTGTCAGCTCTCCCTTTGCTGGAGGATGGAGTCTGTCATAAAGGCTGAGGATGAGGAGGAGGAGCATGGTATGCAGAAGATGAGGAATGAGTCAAAGGAAATGCTCACGTCACCACAGATGACTTTGTGATGAGTGTGTAGGTCTTAGTTCAGCTCATGAGCATGGGTGTGAAGGTGATGGCACAAAGACATGGGGACTCAATGCATGGGTTCAAGAAGTCCATTTATTAATTGATCAGTCTCATATACCTTTTAGCATAAGCTTAAGCAATTATCAGTATAGCAACGTTATCTATATTTCTTAATTTTACCTGTGAATAGCCTAACACAAATATGTAAAGTATTGGAAGCTAAGCATTCTTTCCAAAATCCTGCTTCCTTTTGCCAAGACTAGGCCCAAGGCTTGTGGCCTGGCAGCGTTAGCGTATCTGCTTTGGTCACGAGCTCAGCAGTGCTCCCAGTCCGGCTCTCTGGCTGTGTTGCTGCACGGGCACTTAGCGAGCGTGGAGGTTGGACCTGAGGCAGGGCAGGCGGGTGGGCTGGGCTCCTCTGGGTGCTGCTGCTCTCCTGCCTGCCCTAGGTGGGTGCAGTGGTGCAGGGCAGAGCTTCAGTGCAGCCACTTTAGCAAAATTCACAGCTACCAATGGCCTTGTTAATGACCTTTTTGGCTTTGTGAGACATAGAAGAGCTTGCCTTTAACCAGTACGGTACAACAGGGCTCTCCTGTGCAAGGCAGCAGGTCAGGTCAGGTCAAGACAAGCTGCAGGGAGTGGAGGTCACAAGCCAGGGAGTCTCTGGGCTGTTTTTCCATTGGACCTGTGTGCTTACAACTGTCTTTGGTGATGGTTAACGTGAATGACGCACAAGAAGATGAAGCACAAAGAATAAAAGACTCGCACATTAGCTGGAAAGAGAGTTTGGTGGTTCATTATGGAAGCAGTCTGGATTTCTCACGAGCCTCCTTGTTTTGTGGATGCAAATTATTCTTTATAAATCTTTTGCCGCATCACATAAGGGTAAGGGTAATTGTTTTTTTTCATTCAGCTGATTGCTAATCATTATAGAAAAGAAGCGTGGGATTGCTTAGAAGGAAATCCAGTCCCACTAATTCTTTACCTGATGGTGTTAGCATGTTCTTTATTTAGGCTTTTGTCAGAAACAGTTTTTTTACTTCAAATATTACTACATCCTCTCTCTATTAGTCTTTTATGACATTATCTTTGTTTTGATGATTGTTGTCATTATGTATCAATTCAAAGAGATCCTCAAGGAACATCATGCTCAGGTTGTTTTCTCTCATCACAGTGGGCAGCTGCTTTTCTTTTCTGTTTTCTGGTGAGGTGCCATTTCTTTTAGTCACAAGGGTGTATTTTTGCTGGTGCAGATAATGAGTGCGAGATTAACTCACAAGGCAGGCACTTGCTGAGAAGATTAGCATTAGCTCATGGAATAGGAAATCAAACACTGTAACTGCCTATCCTGTAAAAGCTGAAATTAAATTAGCTTCCATTGTTATGGGAGCAAAAGGACCATGAATTTTCTTGAGAAGTATATATTCACATTCTAATAAATGTATCATTTTTCTAATAAATATATCATGTTTCATATGCATATGAAGAATATACTTCGTATAAATATAAATATAAATATAAATATAAACAACATAAATATACCAAACCTTCTCAAATTTTACTGGCAATTTTGAGGTCTCAGGACATGTGACTTCTCAGTTTTCCTCAGAAAAAGCAGCTGACTTTCAGGAAACAAGGCAAACTGAGCAGTCTTGTGCCTAGTTTTCAGAAAATTCCACCTCCACACTGGAAGTCGAGCATCTGATAATTTCTAAAGGAAGTAAATTAATTAACCTGAAAAAAAATATAGGGAGATTAAAGGCTAAACTTTTCTTTTTGAAGCAGATAGCCTCAACCTACAATGTTTTACAGCAGAATTCCAGAGTTTTTGGACATATTTGTGAATAAGAATAGTATATTTAGTTATACGAGTTCAGATAAAATTATTATTGCTATTATTTCTCTAAAGCATCTGGTTTTGCAGTTCTAAGAGACTGGAAGTTTCAGAGACTGGAAAAAGGATGATCTGTTGTGTCATCATATCTGGTGCTGTTTTTACCTTTTATCTTTAGAGAAAGAAAACAGCAAAAAGCAGATTTTAAATTATCCTCACTAGCCAAAGTTAGCTGGGAGCTGGCTCAGTGCTACAAGTGCATATTCCCACAGAGGAAATCCAAACTGGGATATGGATTCTAAGGGAAAGTCTACCCCACCTTCTGAGAGTGTGGCAATCACGGGCTGAGGAAGGGCAGCTTCAGGTAAACCCAAATCAGAGTCCATCCCCCCCTACTCCTCTGGGCTGCAACTGTGATGCTACAGTCATTGATTTCCACTAACACACTTCTCTGCTGGGAGAGACAAACGTGTCTCAAAGAGGCTGAGCCACACCTGCAGGAAGTAGTTCAATTTCCAGCTGCCACAGCATATTGGTCAGGATGTCCACTATGGCATGAGCAGAGAGCCTGTCTGGTGCAGCCTGGGGTGGCCTTGCAACCACTCTAGTTCCCAGGATAGGGGAGATGAGTGCTTAGTGCTCCAAGAACTCTGAATGCAGCACAAAGTGCATGGAAATGACTGGTTTTTGTTTAGATACATGACTGGCAATGGACTAACTTATGCTTCCAAAAGATCTTATGAATTTTACATTGGAGGAATTGTTGGATAATGCACACAGATGCTGTTGGGAGCTTGGTGAAATATCAGTGTCCCATGTAACCCTGTCCAAGTGAAAGCAGATGTGGTTAGCTAGATATTTTTCTGAGTTTTTGTTGGTTCTTCCCAACTCATGCATTTGTATTGACTGAAGTCATGCTGACCTGCTTTCTTGGGGCTTAAATGGTTATATAAGACAGATGCCAAGGCTGTAGGATAATTACAATACTAATTACTACTTTCGACATATATTTCTAGTGATTAGGATTGCTTCCAGAATGCCTTTGATGCTGTTTTGCAAGGGCACTGAGCTTTTATTTTTCATATTATTTTTCAATGCTGATGTTTGCTTGTTCTGTTCTTTTAGATGTAGGAATATAACAGCTGACAATAAAGCAAATTCAGCCATAGGTTTTTTATGTAATAGGAGGCACAAAGTAAACCAAGCAATAGATTTTTGCTACAGGGAAAAGATATCTCTGTTTTACTCAGTAGTTTTGCTATGCAATACTCTTATTTAATTTACTCTTCTTGTATCCTTAAAAACTGGACAAGAATCACCTAAAGGTAAAAGTTGAGAATCATAACTAAATGTAATCATATATTTCTTGCCAGTTTCCAGCTGCAACCTCCTCGTCAGTAGTTCTTTCATGTCTTTGCTACTTTTTCTCTCTTTATTAAGGAGAGACTTTGCACACATGAACTGTACTTGTCCTGTGGGGAGAGTCTGAAGGACTGGCACTGGTTCAGCTGGCAGACAAGATGCCTTCAGGGGGGACCAAACTCCCCCAGACCTGACAAGGAGGTTATGGAAGCACATCATGGGGATGTGTGGAGGGAGGGCATGGGACCGTGTAAACTGAACAACCATGATCCAGACTGGACACAGTGAGAAGCTTGTTCTCCCTGGGGACAGTGGAGCTGTGGAAGACTTGGACAATATAAGTTGGGCTATCTCTGTCCTTGCAGGTTTTCAAGACCTTACTAGACCATATTGTAAGAAAGATCTTCTGATCTCATCTTTATCCTTCCCTGAGCAGGAAAGTGGACCAGAGACATTCTGGGGCCGGTTCCAGCCTGAATTATCTGTGAGAAGTACTTGATTCCTGTTCAGAGCTCAGTTATTTCAGAGTAGGAGAAATATTGTGAAATCAAGGGGTCAAGACAGATGGGGAGCATGTGGTGAATGCAAGGCTGGCTGTTTGTTTTAAAATTTCCTTTTTGAAATGGACTTGACTCATCTTACTGCTTTGAACAGCACTCATCCTTACAGTGTTTATTCCTCTGTAGGGCTTCATAGGCAGGTGAATATGGAGTGCCAGATGCAGCACAGTTTCTAGTGGAGCTGGGTAGAAAAGCAACAGATTGTCCATTGCTTATTTTTCTTTTGTAAATAAGTAATGGGTTTTTGAAGGCTTGACTTTTTTCCTAATGAGTCTCATGCAATAACATTTCCTGCCCTTTACTAATAGTGCTGAAACCCATGGCCTAATTGCAATCAAATCTGTTGGATCAGCCTCAAATATTACATTTCCATGTATTTAATGGAGAAAGGATCTGTTACTGTCTCTGTCATCAGTTTAGGGACTAACTGGGATGAAGGTCTTTGCAGGGAAGATCAAAGCTAAGAGATAAGAGGGGGATAAGAGCCCTACAGGTGATCTCAGGCAGACTTTATGTATCTCTTGGTACAGACACAAAACTATAGCAAATGGGCCCACAGTTCTTCTGCAGCTGGTGACGTGGACTATTTGGATGTAGAAAGTCCATACTACATGTCCCAGATGGAGAGTTCTTTGAAAATGGCATATTTCATGTTGCTGAGCTTTCCATTCCTCCTGGTCTCTTTCTGTAATGGGACATGTAACTGAAGAGTGTGTTAGTTAACTGAAATCAGTGACTTTCTCCATGGCTGCAAGCATATTTGGATTTTTTTCATTATGAGTCTTGGCACTGAGGTTCCCAGAACCCTTGACCCTAACAGGGTGTATGTGCAACCCAGGGCTGGCTGCTTGGTGTTCTTTGTTCCTAACCAGATGCAATTGGACACGCTGATTTCTGATCAGCTGAGTGGCTTTGTATGAGATGTGAAGAGTGAGAAAGAAATCAGTATTATTAATTTGGATCAGAAGTTATGCAGAACCAGAAGCCCCAATGGTACACCTTGTGGGAGGGTTTCTTGCCCCTGCTACCTCCATGGGACCTCAATCACCAGATACAATCCCCAGCATGGGGCCCATGCCATATGACACTCTCTCCATCCTAGTGAAAGGCTATCTTTAAAGGCCTCCATCCTGCTATTTCTGCAACCACTTTGCTTTATTCTGGGATGAGTGGGAGCCTCGGTGATATGCCACCTCTAGATGGCATGATGATACTATAAAATGTGCAAGACTTTTTTAATATATTAAGCAATCATTAAACTATTGCCATGGAAAGGACATATTCCAAAGACCAACTGTCAAGACCCATACTGGATGATACTTATTCCTAGCATGCCTGGAGTGGTCATGATGCTAATACTCAATATGGATTTAAAGAGCCAAAAGAAAATAACTGGAAATGTAGCATAGACACATTTTCAAATAGTACTTAGTCATTCATTTTTCAAGTGCTAAGAGGGAATAATCTCATAATTTATGAAAGCATCAGTTAATGATTCAGTTTTTGTAGCAGTTGTGTTTGCATTGCAAGAATGCAAAAAAAAGGCTGGTTTCGCTAACTTCTGACATCATTCTCTAGATCAACTTGCATTTGAAGAAGAATAAGATATAATAATATCTGTGCATACTGGTCATATAGATTCTAGCATGTCTGCAAATAAACATTAAGAGGCTCACAGAAAATTATTTACATTTTGCTGAGCATGTGAAACTCTTTACGAACTTCAGTGGCAGCTCTGCACATGTGTTTGACTGCATTCCTAAATTTTTCTTGTGGGAATGAAAGAAGCCTAAATGATCCAAATCATAATTTTAAAGATAAAAAAAATTATCCTTGGTTTTGTGTTTTGTAGGTTTTGTTTTGTTTTGGTTTTGGGTTGCGTTTTGATTTTATTTTATATTTTATATTGAGTTATTTTTCTGGATGGTGCTTTCTCTGAGCTCTTCAGTTTATAGCTGTCAAAGAATGCCCCAAATGCCAAATCCCAAGTAGTCTTCAGTTTTGAACCACCACTGAATTGAGTTCCACAATAAGAAGAATTTGCACTAGCTCAGGAGATCCCCTGTGGTTCTCTGCTCTGAAAACCAACAAAAACAGGACTGAGATAGGTAGACAAAGGTGTTATTTGACAGAGCAAACCCCGTGCTAGTGAGAAATTTCCTGTGGAAGCAGCTGAAGAAATGAAAAGTAATTATATACTGCAGAAGAGGGAATAGTTCCAAAAATAACTTTCTGCTCTGCAGTCTCCTGTGACACTAGACAGCCTCTTTGGGTCCTGTCATGTTTTGCAGAAGCCACTCTACATCTGCTTCAGCATTTAGATTGGTAGTTTTAAAACCAGATCTGCCAGGCTGGAGATGAGATGCCTGCTTTTGCAGACCACTCAGTTCCTGTATCTCAGGAGCCACTGCTCCTTATACCTTAAGATGACTTTGAAGAAGAGAAGCAATTCCCAGAAATGCTTAAAACTGTGGTGCACTGACTCTGAAAATGAGCTTATAACTTCCTCCTGCAGTAGTTCAAAATCTCGGTCTGCTTTGTGAAAAAGGTGATGAGATGATCCCTGTGGCTTGTGCACCACAGTTTGCATAATTCCCTAACTACATTACCCAGTAAGCAAATACTGAAGTGCAAGTCAAATTTGGGAGTTGTGAAATTCTGGATTGAAGGTTTCATTTGCAAAAGAAATTCAGCTACTTTGGGTTTATGCAGCATGTTACTGCCTTGAACCACATGGTCCTTTCTCCAATGGGAGCCTTTGTTCATTCCATGTGCATATAACTATGGAATATGTCTTTTAGCTTTCTAGAATTGGGTTTTTAATGCCCAACTGACTAACTAACAAAACCAAAACCCCCCAACAAACTGAATACACAGAAATTCAGTCATACAATATGTATGGACTTGTTCCTACGGTCTGCCAACATAAATGCATCCTCATTTGTCTTCAAGCCATTGTAAAATCCATTAATATTCTGAGAGCCTCGGTGATGGCAGACCCTCACAAGGCATAATCATGCGATGCAGCTCCCAGTGGCTCCCTCAGCTCACACTTATGTGATGGATTTCAGATGACTGGCCCTCAGGATAGGCCCATATGGTGTGGTACGACACGCTTTCTGTTTTTTCCAGCCTGGCTGAGAGAAACAGTACAGAAGAGGAATAAAGAAATTCAGAGCAAGTGTCTCTGGTTTGCGGTTTCAGAGGAGCATTCTGTGCTGCATGTCCTGCTCTGCCCCCTCCTCCCATCACTGCAGGATCCTGCCCTGGTCCCCATCACCTCTCTATAACTGCTCTCTTCTGCCTTCCAACCCACCTGCTGCCATCCCACCTGGCCTCCAGTCCCCTGCTTTCCAGACCTCTCTTTTGTTTACTCTCTCTCAAAACCCAGCTATCTCTTCCACTCTGCGAATAGATTACCTTTTATTTTCTTTCCAGGTTCTTCCCTATTCCCAAACAGATTTCTCTCTGCTGTGAGCTCTTGGTTACCTCTTCTCTGAAGTGCATGGAAGATGCCTCAGGGAACACAGAAACCAATCCTTAACACCCTGAGTCCTTGGTGCTTCCTTCCCCAGATGGATCCCCCCTGACCCCCCTGAGATTGTCTCCACTCTTTACCCAGGACCTTCATAATTTTATGTAAAATAAGATTTGCTTTGAAGCCTTGTAGTTTTGGTTGACCTTTGAGTTCTCACAGGAACAATGTCGTTTCTAACACCTCAGTAGACCCTCTCATGCTAATTTTCAAAAACTTCATTCAGATCTTAACAACAAAACAGATGAGAATCATGTATGGCCCAAGTGTTATATATTTTCCTCATGCTCATGGCAGTGGTGGGAATAGTCTTGTGGTCAGATCTGTGAACCCGAAGGTTTAATTGCCTTATGATGCCTTATCATGTCTGTTATTCAGTAGTAGCTGATGGTGCAAGCTTTGATAATGGAAACATGTTGGAGAGGTTATTTCTCAGACCACCTGAAGCCAATTCCACTCACTTCACTGGTAATACTCTTGTTCTGGGAACAGAGAGAAACATTTGGTCTGAAATTTTAACGTAAGACAGGTGTCTGGGACAGAAAACCTCTGACTCAGTAGCAAAATGATAAGCAACTGAATTTGGAGCCTGATAAAAGACCTTAACTGCAGGCACTGCTCACATTTCAGCTTACATTTTGCATCCCTAACCTTCCTGTGCAGCTTCACTGGATATATTGTTCAGTGTTTGATGCCTATCACTACCTTGTAGTGCTGGTGTGAGTTATGAAAAGCTGCTTTGCTGAGCTGCAATGGTGGTAGAAATTTCTATAGTGCTCTCTGTGAAGGTTTGTGTATGGATAGAGTTTGTTGCAATTTGAAAGCATTTTAGGTCCCTGAGCCTGGGCAAAGCTCAGTTAAGGATGTCAAAATTCAGGTTTTGTAATAACACCTAAGAAATGGCAAATCATTCATCCTGTTTAACTAATACATCCTGTTCTTCTGCTGCTGGGAATGTAAAATTTACAAAAGCAGCAAAAACAATAACAACACAGTGTTTCCTACTAAGAATAACATAGATTGAAGTAGTGATTTTCTTGTTCAGGGAGTCAAACTGTAGCATGTTGTCAATAGTAACATATTGGCCTATGTGGTACTCTAAGCAGATTCAGCACTAATATTAGGAAGGGCAGAAAAGTGTGTGGAGGAGGAATGTGACTGTTATTTCCTTCTGCCTTATTTATAAGGGAATATAATGGGATTCCCTTTACATTCCTGGTAATATGCATGTTGGTTTAGCTTTCTAAAATAGCTGCAAACTGACGCCTAAGAAACCCCTCTGTATGTATTTTTCCCTGATTTATAAATTCTTGGTTTCTTTTAAAGTCTCACATGACTTGAAAACTTTCGTAGTTAATAAGATGGGTTTGCAACTACGCTGTCTTATGAATGCATGGATTTGTACAGCTTCCAGAGGAAAAGCTTAATGCACCAGAGACAGTGTGGAGCTGGGGGTGGCTGTCCATCTGCCAATCACACTCCAGGCTAGAAGTTGGGAATTTCTTTTTGTAGAGAAATTATCCAGTCTCTGATAAGGTCCTAGTCTTGTGATATCTAATACCACTAGACTACTTTTTTCAGGCATGAAGAAAAATTATAGGCCCTGGAATGGATTCCAACCCCCATTCACAATAATTAGTTAAAATGAATTATCTCTTCAACATGGATTTCCACTAGCATAAATTAGGTCTGACTCTGGCTATATTTCTTTAGAGCAGAGTCTGCAGATTGCTAGAGCCTGAAAATAATGATATCTCTCTGTGCTGAGGCTGTTTTTTTGTGATGATGTCCCTGTAATTTTCTTTAGTTGAGGGATATCTGTTATCTCCTCAGTGCGTTAGTGATTCTTGTAGCAATGTTTAAACCAAGGGGAGTTTGAGTGGAGAATGTGCTTTGAGTGCATCTACCACCTTCTTAATTCCTTAAAAAAATCCTATATCCTCATCCGTATTTATTACTAAGGTCTTTATTATGGCAAACGTAAACCTCTTTTCTTCATAAGATTTTCATCTCACATTACTTATTTTAATTTAAAAAAAAGAAAAACAGAGGGGGCACATGATATTTTTCTTCACTAATTCACTCATTAAATCGCTAAGGCAGCTATTTCACCCCATTTGGACAGCACCCCCCATGCTGATCTTTCAAACAAGCTTGTACCAAAATCATAATCTTAGTGCTCTCTCTTCCTCCCCTTCAGCTAGAAATGCCTGAACAGAGTAGGGGCTTGTTAATTTGGATGTGGGTTTTATGTCTTATTTTAATTTTGCCTCACTGGAGGTCAAGGAGTTAACTGGACACTCCACAATATCAGCTCCATGAAATGTCAGAAAATTGACTGCAGCTGATGGGAGTTGTGAAGTATGTTTACATTCTGCCTCTGCAGATTTCCCTAGCCCTCAAAATCTTCCTCCAAACTGACTGTTGTTCTACAGAACAGCCTGGTAATGTAACCCACACTCCTTTTTGCCACTTTTTTTTCCATGTGGGGGTTGAGTAAATTATTTAACCTGCCTGGGGTTCAGCGTCCTCTGTCAACATGCTACTCATATCAATACCATGTCCACAAAGAAAATCACCACTTCACTATTTATTATTCATACTTAATTAAAAAATGATCTGATATACTCAGTAATAACTTGAGAACTCTGAAGTTTTTTTGATGATTGATAAGCAAAAGTGGTAAAAACTGAAATTAAGAAAAGTTGAAAAATATACAGCTTTAAAACCAGCTTTTGATTTTTTTTCCCTGTGGTAATAGAATTGCACTGCTCTTGCCCCTGTAGTGTTAATTGTTGTCTAGGACTTTAAATTTCTGTCATCAGGAAAATTCAGGAGGCAATATACTTGTGCATTTATGAGAAATATAAAAAGAAGGAATCCAACTGTGAGTGCATCTCCCACTGAGCCAAAATTTACTGTGTTCTTCTCTCTTTTCAAATTGGTCTTTTTGCAACATCAAGGAAAAGTGGCAAAAGAAATGAAAGTAGCTATATTTAATACAGTCTTCATTGAAATCCAAAGAACAAAAACTGTTCTTAAATTAATTCAGGACAGATAAATAATGCTAACGGAGCAATTAACACAAACAAACCAACTTGCAGTTTAGCTACTGTGTAGCACACTCTCTGTCAGTGTTAATTAGTTAGGACAAAACTGCATCTTTTTCACAGGATAGTAGATCTTAGGGTTTTCATATTTTTAAAATTCTGTCCCTGCCCGTTAATTACAAGATTCTCTGTCAGCAAGCCCATGTATGGCAGGATAGTAAAGGACCTCAAATAATGTGCTGAAGATTGGATAACTGCAAAATTTAAAATATTATTTGGATGGAAAGTTAGTACAAGATGGTGAGGAGAAATCTGAGGCTCTCATGAATTTTGTTTTGGAGTAAAAGTTTTGTGTTAGAACATAGAACATATTGATGGATCAAGCGGGATCTTTTGTTCTCAGAGAGGCTGGAGTTTCCTGCAGTAAGTACTCACACACACTGTGACATCACTGGTTTTACATTTATTGGAAAAATTAATCTACAGGAATTAACAAATTTCACACTGTTTGACAAGGAGAAATAGGAGGTTACAAGGTTCTTTCCTAAAAGAGAACTTGTCTGGAGACTAACATCAGTTCTGGATGGAAGACTATTAAATGTGAAGAATTATCACAATGTGAGTTCTTGTTGCTTGATTAAAAATGATTGAAGAAATTATTAGTGATTGAAGTAATCCCTTGGCACTTTCCACAATATATTTCTGCAATTCTTCTTGTGCTACTCCCTCCTTCCCTCCCTTCCCTTTCCTTATACTTAGGAAGGGAAGTAAAATATAAACTATGTGGTAAGAGTAGGATGCAAAGGATCCTGAAACAGGGAGAAAAAGTAGAGTTAGCAATAGATTCAACTGACTTACGTTTTCAGTAGGTGGATTGAGTAACTTTGACAGTTTAACTCAACTATTATGCACTCTGAAGTGGTGCTTATTCCTAATGGGCCACAAAATAAGTAGCCACATATTTTAAAAAATTGGCAAATATACACAGTTGCAAAAACCAAAGATCTTTGAAAAAATCCCCTCAAAATTTAGAGATAAAAAGTCAATGCAATATAAAAGGGCTATGTCAGCTGGTATATGCCATGCAAGCAATGTACTCATCAATTCACCTTAACATATATACTGACTTGCCCAGTCCTCTCTAAAATATATCAGTTAAAATTTGACTGTGTGTGCAGCACTGGGAATATCAAGGCAAGAAGCTGATGTGCCATTTAAAAAGTTTCATACATAACTTTAGATCTTGTATAACATACCGAACACGTGCTCCACCTCTGCAGAAGATTTACAGCATCAGTCCTGTAATATCTGATATAACATTTGATTCCTTGCAAAGTTGAAATCGTGAGCTTGTGATAAGTCCTACAGTAACCAATTATTGTGCATGACTTCACCATTGTAGATCACATGAAACAAAATTGTTAGGTGGTATTTCTAGGTTGTCATCTAGAAGTATTTTACAGTCATCTTTCTAGAATTTTGGGATGTACCGAGGTTGTGAAGTTGATTGGGTCATGGCAGATTTAGCCCTGTATATTTTTACAGGTCCTTCTCAAACAAATCTTGATTTTTTCATCTACAGCTGTTATTTCTGACTATCTATTTACCAGGTAGTCTGAACAGAGTGTTTCAGTTCATAAACTTTTCGTGACTACTTGTTTCAGCTATTTTCTTTTTGCTAATCATATGATCTATATGCTCACTTAAGTAACTTACAAAAATAGATTGATTTTCTTTCTCCAATTAGAAAGTTTATTTACTGTACAGTGAGATCCAGTAGATGGTAAGGATTGAATAAAGGTCTTCAAATACAATAAAATTTATGAATGCTATGATTTAAAACCATAAAGATACAGAATGGTGAGCCTCATGGATTAAATTTTGATCCTCATTTAAATAATTCAGTATCCCTTTGTGCCAGCTGGCTGTAGGAAATGGTCCATCCTGAGAAGTTTTAGCACTTTGTGTTCTACCTTTCTGACTTCATCCACAGTTCAAAGTAAGCTCTTTATTTTAAATCAGTTTGAGTAGATTTCTACCTACCAAGCCTTAGGACTGACACATTATGCAAAATTTGCTTTACTTTTATGTCTTTGCTTTTTCAGGCTTTGTTTTATGTTTCACACAGGTGATTTCCTGGTTGCATAAAGACTCTCCTCAAATATACTGGGCACACTTTCATTGTCCTTTCTCTGGAATTTATATGAAGCAGTGTTGCTTTTTCTGCAGCTGCGTGGTTTCCCCTCCTGTGCTTCCTTCTGCTTTCTTTCTGCTGACATTCATTCTTCCTTGCCTAATATCACCCTTTACAAAGCTGGACAGTTAAAGGAATGGTATTTCCAATACCTGAAATGTATTGATAGGATCAAACTCATCGCCCCAGAAAATCCTATTGACTAACCTTATGTGTTTAGGTGATAGGGGAGAGTAGGAATGGTGGCTGCAGTCTGTCTCTCTGGTACACTGCTTCAGGCAGTTCAGACTCAGTGGCTGCTCCGTGCCCTAAGCAGTAGCAAGCTCATCTGTCTGTCTGCAGCAGAAACACTCAGAATCCTGGATTCCTCTGTGTGGAGGAGGATTAAATCTTGCTGCAGAAGGACTAGAAGATGGTGGTGAATTGTGTGTGCTGTATTGGTATCTGACAGAAGCTGCTGTGGTTGCCAAAACAATTTGGCAATTGTTTTCTAATTAGACTTTGCTGTAGCCTTTTCTACCATGAGCGAGCAATGTGTGGGTCTACTGCCACCAGCTGACTCTTGGTCTGTGTCACTCGGAGAAGTCCTCATGCTTCCTTCCCTTTTGAAAAAGCCTTCTGCTAGGAAAGTCATGAGCATCCCAAAACACTGGCAAGCAGGGTCAGAAAGCTTCAGTGAGAAGGGGATGGGGGAAGAGCCCTGCTGAAGGAAAGGTGATGGTTGGTTTGGCTCAGCAGGACTCTGTCGACACAGGAGTGTGTGGATTTGGAGCTCCTGCACCAGGGGTGGCTGCAGAGAAACACACAGGGCTCGAGAGAAAACATTACTTGCTGGCACATGTACTTTTCTTTATACACTTGTATTTTATTAAGTGATTTGCCACCTAAAGAGCAGTGATTACAAACAACATGGAGGGATTAGGGACCATATGTTCAGAGCACTGATCCACCACACAGTTAGTACAGCAGCCCTTCCCTAGGCAGGAAAAAAGAAAAATAAAGTATTTACAATCTTCAGCTGTAAAAACTGCTGGGAAACTTACAGAATCTATGCTTTTGCTGTGAAGGTGAGGCAATCCCTGTTGTCCGGTGATTTCATAAGCACCAGGTTCATAGTTCATTCTGCAGCCTAACTTCCCAAGAGAGAGCAAATTACAATAATAAAATCAGTATTGAAAGGATAAGATGCTAATGCTATGTATTCATAGAATAATTAAGTTGGAAGGGATCTCTGGAGGCTATCTAGTCCAAGTTACTGCTTAAATTTAGATCAGGCTGCTGGTGGATCTGTACAACTGACATTCAAAAAGCTTCAAAGATGGAGATTTTCTATGCTTTCATTAATAACTGCAAGATATGTCTTTGTGTGGATCATGAGAAAAATTAATTTTCTGCAAACATTTGCCTATAAATCAACTAATAAATGTTATAATTGGTATATTTTGACCCAAACTCCATGTCTGAATAAATATAATTGTGAAATAAATGAAAAAAGTTTCTCAGAAAACTGGATAACACACCACAGTTTGAACCATGTGGAGGCTGAAGACTCTTTTGGTGCTACAAGTGTGACAGGGAGTCAAACTCATGAAGCAGACCCAAGACAGGAAGGCAGACTCAGTTCTCAGGTTGAGACTGCAAATATTCAGCACATCTATCAAACCACTCAACCCCAGGCGGTGACATGCGAGAACTAAATTGTGTTGATTTGCTTTGGTAGGGCTTTCATGCACACTCTGCTCAAAGGATAGTAGCAACAATATTACCTCATAAAATGTATCATAAGAACCATTGTCAATATTGCAGCAAAAGTTTAGAGACCTGACAGCATGAAAGGAAATGTGATATTTATTAATTTCAAGCTGGATAAGGATATAGCGCCAGCAGCTGAGATATTACTTCTGAAAGAAAATCCACAAACAGTAGAGGGTGAAGAGGTAAAAATTCATGTTTGCTGAGGTGACCTCATCTCCATAAAGGAATATATGAAGGAATATATATGAACTAAATTTACCAGTAAATAAGATCAAGCAGATGCAATTTTTAATACAAACAGGAAGTAAAAGACCCATTATTAGTTTAAGAATATACAAAATCCTTCCTTTCATTTGAGGGTGTGTTCACTGAAAAGGGATCTAAATAAGTGATGAGAAAAATTTTAAAATATCTTTCTTGAATAGAAAAACTCTTAACAGAATGTGGAAGATTACACAGGAAATGTTATGCATTTCTGATGTTTTTAGAGAGTTCACCGTAAGGTAAAGACAGAAAAAGCTTAGTAAGTCTCTTTCTCTAAAAATCATGGAGCCAGAGGGAGGAAAAAAAATATATGGTGATGGTTTCATTGATCTCTGTATTAGCAATAACTGAGACCTCCACTTGAGATTAAACCTCAGCCTAAAAAAGGAAAAAAAAGAAATTAGGCTGCATATGCTCAGGGATTTATCAATAGAAGAAAAAGCTTTTTCTTTTCTTTTTTTCCATTTTCTTCATTGAAGAACCAGGTGGCCTCTGACAATTTCCATTAGAGCAATCAAATATATTTTAATGTACTGTCAATATTTGTTTGTCAGGGCACATCTTCTGCAGACAGTGCTTTTTAGGTGTATGTTTCCCAAAATGTACCACAAGGTGATGTCAGAAGTGCAGACAGCAGACATTAAAATTCTGCTCCAAAATATATTGTGTAATTGTATAAAAATAAAAAAGTGGAGAAATTCCAGCAGGAGAAATGAAAATGTATTTAACAGTCAGGATATACTTGCTGGAAGTCTGTGTTTATATTGAGATTTCTTGCAAGGCAGAGGAGGAGGAGGGATTTGGATCTGGCACTTTTATATCATTGGTGAACAAGACACCACCAACCTGCCTGGCATGAGGGAAAATGTTGTTGTTGTTGTTATTCTTATTCTTATTCTTATTCTTATTCTTATTAAATGAAGCTCAAGGTGGTTGATGCTTTCTGAGAGTCTGATGGGTTCATTTCCATGGGGTGAGCATGGAAGGGGTGGGAAAGAGAGCTGTGTTAGGGTAGTGTGAGGCACATGCTGGCAGCACACACATCAGCAAGGAGGCATGGATGCCTCCACAATTAGCTGAACATTCAAGCCAGAGACAAAACTTCAGATGAAGTACCACGGCCTTTTGTCTGCATCTAAATCAAAATGTGCCAAAATTTCCTCCAGATGGAAAATTAGATGGGCAGGAGGAGGTTAATTTGGGATAGGTTAGACAAGGAGTAAATGTGTGCACTTCCTATCAGTACTGCAGTTTCACAGGTGGTTTTTCAGAGTGCTCAAACCTAATTTAAGCTCATGATGAAAAACTGCCATTTCTCTCATTTATAGAGCAGGTTTGTCAGCTCCAGGATTTGAGCTATTGGGAATTTCCTCTCTCAGCCTACAAATTGTAGCCATGAGCTGTGCCCACACTTGCTCACAAGCTTGTGGAAATGAGAGGAACAGAGGCTGAGAAGAACAAAGTTGGTGAAGCCATGAAAAATACCTTTGTCTTAGTGCAAACTGCAGCTTTTTCCAGGCTGCTCCTGTTGGTGGGGCTGCCTCACGTACAGCAGTTTAAAGCAACAAGTTTCAGTGCAGCTCAGCTGCATGATGAGTTGGATGTGTCTGGAACTACATGGCCACATTGTGGGAGGTCAGCCTGCAGCTGGACAGCAAGTCTGGTGGGCTCTGGGGCCTCAGATGTCTCCTGTGTATCCACGGAGCAGCTCTGGGCAGCTGTGCAGCCTCTGCAGAAACAAGAGAGATTCCATCTTGGTCGGACTTTTCTAGTGATGGCAAGTATCTTGTAAAGCAAGATATGAAAAGAAAGACATGTAATTTTTATTAATCCTGGAGTTAACTTTATTGGAATTAGTCTTTTGGGGAGGGCACAGCATGAGATAGGCCTCATTTACTGGGTATCCTTGAACTTCACAGTGCAAGATGAGAAAGGTGAGATTTAGACATGAAACACTTGCAGTGTTGAAAACATCCCTATATTCTCTGACACTGTCAGTGCCTGCCTGCCACAGTGATGTCTACTTCAGTTCTCTGTCAAGCCTGTGTTAAGTGAGTTACAGTTTTAGAGGATATGCATGTCAAAGTACTTTGGGGACACCAGACTGCACAATCCTTTTGCAGAGGGCTTGGAAAGCTGGTGCCTCTGGATGGAGGGGATGTTTTCGTTGTTGTGGTGGTGATTTATCACCCTCCTTTGCTTCTTCATTTAGTAATGAACATTTAGTTTGGCCACAATGCAGAGCAGATTACAATTTCTATGGATTCAAAGTATCAAACTTATGTGATAGTTCATTTAAATATTTAAATTGTTCAAATACCTGATATAGGGGTAGTTGCTGTCCAATTCTGTGAACTTCACTGATTCATCAGGAAAGAAACCTGCAGATATGGAACTTCCAGTCAGATGTTAAAAACAGGATAAGCATTTATTTCTTTTTTTTTTACAAAGCCTTAAAGAGGAAAAGCCATTTAAAATAGAACATACCTCTTCATTTGTCATATGTTGTCATTCATAGAATAGCTTTTGTTATGTCTGTAATTTTAACCTGTCAATAAGTAAATAATTAAAATGGAATAAGAATATCCCTAATGAGTCATGAACAAGAACTTAACCATTTATTGAAAAAGGAATATTTATGCTCAAAATTTCAGAAGCAGTCAAGAGTTAACATCTGAGGCTTTTCACAAGGGAAATGCTGAAACTGGATGCACACATCAAATCCCCCTGGCATTGACTCACACATTGTGTGGCTGTAATGGCTGAAGGGCCTCAATATCCTCCATACTTCTTTTTGATTGATTTTGTGATAATGCAGCTGCATATGAGGTGCTGGCAACCTGGGGTGAAATAGTAGAGGAAAGTATGGTAGTATTGTTATTTTGCCCTATGACTCCTTTGCAGTGTTAAATCCTTTAAAGCCTGTCTTCCTGGAAAAGAAAGGAAACTCACCTCGTTCCTCACGCTGTAATGAAGGATGCATACTGTTAGAAGCAAGAATTTCTCTGAATACTTACATGTTCAGTCAGTACTTAGAGAAAGGTAGAAATGACTGTCATTAACTCTTGCCCCCAGGTTCGTATTAATGTATTTTTAAAGCTGTAAAATTTCTGCTTCTGGTAGATGGTTTGAAAAGGAAGAGGTAAATCAAGTTTAAAATAAGTTCTTGCTCTGAGTAAGGGAACCTGTAAGACTGTTGAATTGTTGATTACTAATGGGACTTAGAGAGAAACAATAGAAAACAGGGAAAAATGTGTCATAAATTACTGGTATTGCAGTTGTATATCTTATTTCTGATTGCCACAACAGCTGGCATGCAGTTATAAAAGAACTGAGTGATCTGATGTCAAATACTGTTCCATCTTGCTCACCAGTGGTAATTTTTTATGATATTAATAAACAATAATCTTGTTATTCAAACACTTATCTATCTAGCTCAGTATTTTGCCTCCAGTAACAGGAGGTACCAGATGTGTTACGGAAGTACAAAGTTTCAAGTTATTTAATATTCTGATCATACAGAAACTTTCTTTTTTGTCTCCTTGAGTGAGAAGCAGTTTTGTACCTTGAGGGAAGAATGAGGAGACATATCCCACCAAAGCTCTTGGCATTATGATACCTCTGGGTATTTTCCTCATCAGTACAAATGCATAATCATTTGGGAGATCTAGGAAAGATGTTGACATGGAGGAATACTGTGAAATAAGCTGGCTACAGGCTATTCATGCTTTGCCTGGGGAGAGTGTTCTTCATCTGCCTTTCAGTATTAGGAAGTGCCCTTTTCTCTTATATTAGGGGAGAGGACAACAGAAACACGAGGAATCATTTTAGATGTTGTGTAGGAGAGAAACACGCATGGTAATCAGTGGAAAACATCAGAATGGCTCACAATCAATGCCGAAGCCCTGCTGCTGCAAACCCCAGGCTCAAGCCTATGCTCATGTGCATTTTTGTGAAGCATCCTGATATTCCAGGGGAAAACAAAGAGATTTTGTGAGTGAGGGTGGAAAGCAGAAGGCACAGATGTGCCAATGGCGACAACCCATAAGGCATGTTGGCTGAATGATTTGTATGCTGGGCCTAGCATGGCCCTGGTTTTCTAATCTTCCCTTAGTTTTGTTTTGCACAAATGCTGACTTTTACAGAATAATTCTGAGAAAGACAAAGAACTGTATTAAACAGACAGCATGTGGCAAGCATGTCATCACTGAAACCCTGGAGGAGTATAATAATTCAGGACATAAATCAGGTCAATGACTTTTAGGACTACATTAATGCCTTTTGCTTGGATCTGAATACCAATGTGTGTCAATTTGGTTTCTTCTATGTTCTATTCACAATCACTACTACAAAAAGGCCTTTAAGAAACTTTAAGAAACTATTTTTGGATATTGTTCATGTTCAGAACCTGACTATGAATTACAACCAGACACTGGATAGGTGGAATACTCCAGTACACTCCAGAATTCACACGAGAAGTGGGATTTAAATCCAGTGAGAAGTCAATCAAAACAGGCCTAGTGGTTCAGTTGGCCTGCCTGGTCTCAGGTGTCATTACTGTTCTCCATAGTGCTGTTACAAGACAGAAGTATTTATTCAGATGTACAACAGCAACACAGTTCCACTCCAAAAACTTCTCTGTGATGGGCAGATTGTCACTCTCAGGTCCTCTGTGTGATAACTAACCCAGTATGAGCTGTTTGGATGCATGCAAGAGGCTGCTAAGAGCTTACAGTGGCCCTGAACCTTGCAGTCGAGGGTGGGTGGGATTGAAAACAACCAAAAATTACAAATTTAAGAGCTCTGGTGATCGTTAGCTGAATATGGGGAAAAAAAGGAAAACTTTGAACAAAATTATCTGATTCCAAAAGCATGTAACTTATGTTAATTATGGGAGGAAAAGAAACGGGCATAAAACAGTCATCAGTGAGAACGTGGACTGTCTCTGGCATCTGAAAGGAAGACTGGAACAGAAATGGTGTCAGAACTATAAGTCAGAGCCTCAAGGCAAATATTTTTGTCTGAAAATACATATTGCTAACATCCCAAAATTGTTAATTATCTTCTCTTTCTCAATTTGGCACTAGTCTGGCTGTGCAGATAAACCCATTGTGTACCTGCATCTCCAAGGAGATTTTCTGTGAACTGTCTTGGGTGTGTGGTTCTCTCATGGGCACCATGGGGAGCTAAGTAGCTGAGGCAGCATGTCAAACTCTACTTGAAACTTTTTCAGACCTTAGTGAAAGCATTTTGAGACTGAGGCAAGGCTTAAAATGATACTGAATCCGGATCACCATGCTGCCCTGGAGAGGCAATCCATCCTTCTCTCACAGAAGACCTTATAGGCCTCAGTAAGTCTGTAATCTTCTGTGTGCTACCAGAAACCCCTGTCATGCTTTATATGTGAAGAGGAAAGGAGAAAACGGTTGAAGACCAGCATTTCTTGCTCTAGTCGTGTTATCCCTCTGTTAGTCCAGAAGGAGCAATTCCTCAAAATCAACCTGGAGGAAATCTGGGGATTTTTATGCTCATCCATTGCTGCCTCATGTTGGAAGAACATCAGGTCCTGTAAGAGACTGATCAAAAATCCCCAATTTTTTGCCTCACGACTGCTGTAAAACCTGAGACCCCCGAAACAAACCCCTGAAGGCAGAGGCCCAAGCCTGGCCAAGGTAACTCACCGGCCCACGGTGACCCGTGAGAGGACAGTGGATCAGTTTTGGCAGACTGCCTGAGCAGACTGGAAGAACCTGTGTCTGTGCCAACGCGAACCAACCTCTGAAACCTCGGACCACAGGAGGGGGGGGGGTCTTTTGGCCCAGGCAGCATGTCGGTGTGTGTGTGTGTGACTGGACTGAGAACTGGCCAAAGACTCTTGCTAGTAAAGCTGTCTGGGACAAAGACTGGGAACTCTAAAAAACCCCCAAACTGAACCTCTGAAATCCTGGACAGGGGGGGTTTCGGCCTGGCCTTGCTGAAGTGGAATGTTTGCCAGAAAGTCATTATGCTGGTGCTTCACTGGACTGAGAACAGGTTAAAGCAAACACAGCTTCTCACAGAGACTGGCGAAGAAAAATGAACAAGTTACAGAAGACTGCGCTNCCCCCCCGCTCTTGGGCAATGCTCTGGCTGTAAGATCAAACAACTGACCAAAGAAGACCTATTCTCGTCCCAGAAACAATGGTTATTCTCCCCACTGGTCTGGTCAGCTGCCCTCCGCTTTTGGGAGAACTATAAAAGCACCCCCAAATTCGCCACGACTTTGGAGGCCCTCCCCACGGAAGAAGACGCATCTATTAGGCTGGAGACTTCTCCTTCAGATCTACGAGGATTTCGTCTCATCTGTTGGTAGCTATTTCCCCTATACCCTCTTTCCTAAATCTTTTTCTTATTTCTCTCCCTCTGTTGCATTGAGTTTTTGAGCATAAATAAACTGTTTGATTTTTAAGTTGAAGTTGATTTTCCCTTGTTACTTTCGCACTCTGAGGTCGAGTTAAAAGAACCTACACGAATTCTCGCTTGTAACTGAGCGGATTGTGACAGGTCCACATGACAAGGATGGAGCAGATGTTTTCTCTTTCGGTGCTGCCTTGACAGAGTGATTCTGATCATACACAGCACACCTGGAGAGGTGTGTGTGTGCACTTGAAAACACTGGGATTATAGAGGGACCACTGATGGAGGAAAACTGAGTCCAGGAGGCTTCATGGCACAGCATCATTTTCCAGGCTGCAGTGGGCCCCTGACACAGACATGAGAAACACAATTGGTCCTTTCTTGTTGTTTAGTTGGGATCCAGCTATGCTAGCAGATGTCTCACACAGACACACAGACACACACGGATCTCTCTGGTAGCGGGTCCAGCTCTATGGTGTCCCCCACCTCTCAGGTCCTGGGATTGCCCAATAGCTGGCTCAGACCTATGGTCCCTCCCTTAGTCACCTCTCAGACTTCTGATAGATTTGCATGGACTGGAGAGGACCCTCATCCAGGACAATATTGAAGAATGGAGTGTTGCAATGACAGACTGCAGTGGTCAGACACAGGACTTGGTGGCATTTATGTGCCCTCCTCTTGTCTCCTTTTTCCCATTATATGTCCTCCTCTATCTACACTGTTGCATGTATTTACCCTTCCCTTAAATATTTAATTGTAAATTTATTGCATTCCCACAATTTCCTCAAATATCCCATACTAGATTGGCTTATGCCCTTAAGACCCCTGGTAATCCTGCTTCCCCCTCCTTATCAGTTAAAGAGTTTGGGTGGAATTCATCAAAGCTTTGTTTCAGCAATTTCTGATCAACAATGTGAGAGCTCTGGTCTTTGGTATAAGTATCAATTTTCTCCTGCTCTTTTTGGATTCTCTGACTGGGTTTTTAATGTCTTGTCTTCCTGTCTCTTGTCCCAGTCTTTTATGCTCAACAGCCCTGAACCCAATATCCTCACAAAGTAAATATAGCCTCTCAGTCCTCACAAGAATATCTTGCAGTCTTCTGTAACAGATGTTTAGAGTATCTTGTGGAGCTGGAGTAGGACAGGAAATGGCTATACTTAATTTTGCTCTTGTGTGAATTTTTTGACTAAAAATATATATTGTCTCTATAGCAGCCAAATAACTTTAAATATCAAGAAATCAAGTTAATGGGGGGAAAGAAAACTAAACATAAGCTTTGTATCAAGGCTCATTAAATTACAAATCATTGAACGACTTGAAATAGGATTAAAATGTGAATTCTCTGGTCTATTTTTAAGCTGTTCTACTATTATTTCTTTTTTTTTATTATATAAAAGTTAAGTTAGTAATTTATAAAATAATCTAAATGCACCTTTTTCACCTTCTGTTCTCAGATTTGGCAGTGAAAAATTGTTCTGATTGTGATTTCTTGAAGTGTAATTACTTTGTCAAAGGAAAATATAATTAGAACTGATATTTGAAATGCACTATAATTGTACTTAAGCCGTTTGATAATTCGCTCACGTACTAGATGTTTTATTAATTTAACAACAGCTAACAATACTGAAGTTGGAGAATCATGCGACTGTTTCTCTTTCCCATTTAAAAGAAAGCGTAATTTGCTCTAGCCTTCCATCTACTCCCAAGGAGAAGCTGTGGACATCCACTTTCTGTGAGCAGTTTCATTTACTTCACAATGAATTGTTCACAGTAGTACTCCAGCTGACAGGCTGACTGGATCAGGTTCTGTTTGAATGATTGAACTTCTATTTGACCACTCTAAGATTTTAGAGGAGAGAAGAGTAATATGAACAACCAGGTGGGGGCTGGGAGCTGATTCTTAGTGCCAGCTTAGTCACACAAGCAAGTTCACACTCTTCAGCTTTACCTTTTTGTAACACAAGGTTGTTAGAAGCTTGCCAGCTTCTTCTGCGTGGTGATAAGAACTCAGCAGACGGTAGCTTGAAAGCTGAAAATAGTTATTCTTATATTAGTTATTTTCTCGATTTGGAATGGACTCTTGATAATGCAAAATAAGGATTTCCCATGACTCAACTGTAACATGTCAAAATACTCCAAGCAGAACTTGCCTTTCCTTGCTAATAATGGGCAACATCCATCACTCATCACTGGCTCATGCAGATCCATTAAACCTTCCTCTCTTGGTGAGGAGCTGCCTTCTCCCATAAAGTCAGTGACATGTCCTTTGCAGTGACAGCAGCCCTGGGACAAGGAGGTGGTAGGCACTACCCTGCAACTGCAACCATGGCCGTGGACGTGTAGTGTCCTGATCTGGGAAATTCAGACCTTTGCACCTCCTAATGCCTGCACTGCGACCAGAGACATGTCAGATACAAGGAATGACAGTGTCACATCCCAGATGGATAGCAGTAAGGTCTTGGTGGTGGGCACTCTCCACGGGAAGCACCAGGACATTTGGTGCTGCTCAGTGCTGCCCTGGGCAAGTTTCCATTGTGGTGGAGGGCCATACATGTACCTACCCACTTCTGAATCCAAGCTGACTCTATTCAGAATCAGAAATAACATATTCACCTCAGCAACAGAAGCAAGAGAGGGCCTGCAATTCCTAGACAGCTGCTGTGTTAGCAGTTGTGAGCAGAACCAGAACAGGCTTTGGGAGGGAGCTGAGCAGAAGCTCAGCAAGCAGTGATCATGGGTGGTGAGGATGGCTGATCGGTTTCTCATCTTCCAGTAAAAGTGGATATGGCACAATGCAAGTCTGACATAAGGGTGGTGTTCAATGTAGCAAGGAGTGAACCTCAGATGCTATTTTTTGTAAAAGTATAGAAGAGGCCCTCATGAGAGAGCTTGCAGCAAAGATGGATGTTTGTGGGTATAGGTGTCACCAAAAGAAAGGGACTGGCATATAGCACTGCCTCATACTCAGAACTAGTACCAGTTAGTCTTCTTATCCTGAAGTGTTATCTTTAAGAGAGTATATAAATATTCAGCCAACTTTTCTCAAAACTCTCTTGAAAACTCCTGTAGAGAGTATGTAATTCAGTGGCCGGAGCTGTCTCATGTGGAACTCATTATCCAAGAAGGAATTTTGCTTTCTGGATGTGTTTTTCCATTCAGCCCACAGGTAGAAAGCTATAGCCACATTCAAGAGACTATGCTATGAAGACAATGTTTATAGAAGCTTCACTAGAGCTCTTCCAGATGGTCTCTCAGCAGCTGATGAGACTCAGAAAAATCCTGTAAGAACAGGCGGGGCTGAGGAGAGCTGTGGTCAGGGATATTTATTTGCCTACTTTTTTTTTTCTTTTTTGTATAAGAAGGTCCAGGTGTCTTTTTGTACTAATGTTCTTTGTTGAGGAAAAGCCACTAACTCACTCCCTCAAGATAGTCTTTTTCTTTTTTGTCACTCTGTAGTATTTTGCTCTTTGAATTTTTTCAAAAGACTTTTCATGGTGCCCATTAGTCTTCTATTTGCTTGAGTCTCAGGGTATTCCAGCCTGTTATCACTCAGTCTAGTTTTCATTTCAGGCAGCGAAACAAAATTTAGTAACGCTGCAAATGTGTTTACTGTTTTGCTGATAAAGAGGTCTGGTCACACAGCCTCTTTGCCTTGAACAATATTAAATGTCAGCAGTGGAAAACCACTCACCTGAACGTAAGATTCAGGAAAAAACACCTCTGTGAGCACAGGGAGAGAGGAGAATCTGGTCTTAATGTGCTGAAGTATGAAGGCCAGCAAATTAATGATTCTAATGTATCCATGAGAAAAACTGCTGCTCCTCAGCTGAGACCCCTTCCCATAAATGTCACGGGGTGCTCTGCATCTTACTGTCAGCTCAAACTACCTGTTGATCCTTGGGGAATTTTAAAAGGAGACTGTAGCCCCAGGAAGTTTATGATACTTTCCTGCACAGGTTGGGTTTGTGGTTCTTTTGTCCTTCAGTCTGTTTTTTTTTTTCTTTTCCCTCCCCCCAACCCCTTTTTTTTTTTTCTTTCTTTTACCACTTTTCTGTCATCCAAATCCCTCCTTCCCATTTATGCGCCTCATTTCCATCTTTTCAGATCCCTTCCTGCTGTGTGATGAGCTGTTTGCTTTTAACTAGTGGTAGGTCTCTCAGCAAGACCTCTCGGGTCCCCAAAGCCCACTGGGATCAAACAATTTCCTCTGATCTCTGGTAAAATCTGTCACTCTCCTCTTATCAAACAAGAAGAAAGGAGGCAGCGAGGGGCTGATGGGCTGGTGTGTTCCTCTGGTCTCTAAACAGCCATTGCTATTTGGAAAAACAGTTCCTCAATATTCATGTTGCTACCTGTGTTCCCACAGCTCCCATAGCTATTGCTTTAACTAGTGCTGCGGTGCTTTTTTACTGAACAGGAGAGATTTCAAGATTAGGTTCCAGTAAATGTCAAGAAATGAGGTTTTGTTCAGACAGAGAGCTCCATTAATAACTAGAGAAAAGTAAAAAACCTAACGAAGTAATTGTTTTGGCTTTTCATAACACTCAGAGCAAAGGGACAGAGGGGATGTAGACAGGTGAAAACAAAAAAAAGAGGAGGCAGGAGACAAGGTAGGCTGGTGTCAGCACAGCCCCGTGCACCAGTGTCATCAGGGTAACTTTCTGGTCCCATTTCTAAAATTAATCGTTTATTATTAAAATTATTATTAAAAT
>WEKY01022362.1:0-30777 GCA_013390045.1 Picathartes gymnocephalus
AATGTCCAACCTAAACCTCCCTTCAAGAAGCTTAAGACTTCTTCCAATATTCATAGCTGCCTGGGAGAAAAGGCTGCCTCCCACCTGCCTACAACCTCCTTTCAGGGAGTTGTAAAGAGTAATAAGGTCACCCCGATCCTCCTCCTCTCCAGGCTTAATGACCTCAACTCCCTCAGGCACTCCTTACAGTACAAGCATTTCAGACTCCTCACCTACTCCACTGCCCCTCTCTGGACTCATTCCACCACCTCAATGTCCTTCCTGAACTGAGGGGCCCAAAACTGAACACAAGATTCAAGTTGTAGCCTCACCAGTGCCAAGTACAGAGAAAAAAGTCCTGCCCTGGCCCTGCTGGCCACACTATTGCTGGTACAGGCCAGGATCCATTGGCCTTCTTGGCCACCTGGGCACACCCTGGCTCACGTTCAGCTGCTGCCACCAGCACCCCCAGCTCCTTTTCCTGTGGCAGCTTTGCAGCCACTCTGCCCCAGCCTGTGGCACTGCCTGGGGTTGTTGTGACCCCAGGGCAGGACCCAGCACTGGGCCTTGTTGAACCTCACACCACTGGCCTTGGCCCATGGATCCAGCCTGTCCAGATCCCTCTGCAGAGCCTTCCTGCCCTCCAGCAGATCAACACTCACACCCAGCCTGGTGCCATCCATGAGTTTGTTAATGGTAGACTCAAGCCTCTCATCCAGATCACTGATAAAGAAGTGAACAAGACTGGGCCCAGCACTGTTTCTTAGGGGACACCACTAGTGATGAGACTGAATATGCTTGACTGAAGGAATCAGTTAAATTCTGAACACCTGTATAGTGAAATTACCCTAATTGGGCAGTTTGCAAGAACTCTTTTTCTAATGTGATATTTACTGAATGGAGCAAACAGTCACGCTTTTCTTTTTTGTTATTTTTCTTCTTTCTTTTTTCTTTTAGTTTATTTTTCTTTTCTTGACTATCTTTTTCTCAGTCTGAAAAAAACCCAAACAACTAAACAAACCAACACGTAAATTATCCTGTAGAAGCCATTATTTGGCAATGTGGTTTGCAATTCGTAGTCTGAAGTGTTTTTCCAGTTACCATTATATGTCATTTTAGCTATGAGTTTGATGCTGAAAGTTTGTTGTTTGCAGTTTTTCTGAATTCTACAAAATATGACATGACACGACATGACATGACATGACATGACGTGACGTGACGTGACGTGACGTGACATGACATAGAATAGAATAGAATAGAATAGAATAGAATAGAATAGAATAGAATAATGTATGTGTGTATTAGGCCACTTTTTTTGTTCAAATTTAAGTCTGGAAAAAAACCAGCTATAATAATCGCAAGTATAGTCCTTAAATGGTTAGGTTTTTCTGTGCTAATTTATTTCTTGTTATTTCCCTAAAATCACTTCGCTTGTATAATTTATTTTGATGAATAAAAATAATCACAATAACAAGTAAAATAATTTCAATGCATTTGTGCAAGCATGAGATTTGTATAATCAATCTCTTTTTAGGCATGTTAAAATAAGGCGACTTCTGATTGTTTATATTAATCCATATGATTTAGTAGACTCTTTACTGCTGAATGGTACTCTAATAATTCAGTTTTTTGGAATTGTAAGTAGTTGGAAAATAGGTGGCCAATAGTTCAAAATTGCTCAGGTTTTGTGGTCTCAGCAGTAAGTAAATTGATTTGATTTTTGTCATGCTATGTTTGCCTCTGACTTCCTCATCTTCAGCACTTTGAAAACTCAGCTTCAGTAGCTCCAGATGGATGCTCCACATCACACTTTGAAAATGTTAGCCTGATAATTATGTCTTGACTCATTTCTGAAAGCAGTAAGGATCATCTTTAACGCTGTATTTTCCTCATTTCATCCACCCATGCCTATCTATTGTGCTTTCATTTGTCGTTTTATTTGCATGTGTGGTAGTTTTTCAGCATGCTTTGCTTTGTGCGCTGAGGTCTGCAGGCTAAGGGTGATGTATTTGTCTGTCATACTCTCTGTGCCCAGTGAAAGTGTCCTTTTATCATCAAGCACTCGTTTCACCTTGCTGCATTGCAACAGAGCTTACACAAGCAATCGTAATACTAATGCTGCTCTAAGAAATAATTGCTGAGGCATTCATCTTTAAAAAGAGATACTTTTATCCAAACGTTTTAGAGACAAGGTAGTCCTGCGCTTAATTTTGTCAAGGACCCTCTGAAGTCTCTGACTCCAGCAAGCTGGATTATGCTCTGCTATTACTATTATTCTGATCTCCTTTTTTGCCCGAGTGAGACACTTCACTTTTCAAAGGTCTAGAAAGCCTTCAATGACACAGTGTAAAATTCTTTATTCAGAGAGACATGAGAAAGATCTCAAATATTCATAAACATTATAAGCCATGTCTAAATTTATTTAAGGTGATATTGGGTACCTTGCATTTGGCAAGGTAGGAACATTACGGAGAAATTGAATTATGGAGGAGTTTATTTTCATAGAATGGTGCTTTCTTGCCCCTTTTTATTCATTTTTGATCCATGTTGTTTTGGAAAGAGAGAGAATCTGACCATGAATGATCTATGGGTTCAGTTACAAAGTACTTGAAAATGGCATCTGATTTTGGTAGAATATCTGATGTCATCTGTATGTGCTCTAGACTTGAAAAAGGAGGACAAATGAGAGGAAATTATGTTGTGACTAAAGAGTCAGTCATGTTACTCTTGTCAGATCTATGAACTGTCAACCTTCTTACAAAACCTTTGCGATCATGCTGATAAACTGTGAAGTCATTACTGTGTATGTAATCTGTATGTATATCAACTGAACTTATTGCACAATCTACATATCATCCATAAGTAACATTCTTCCATATTTTCCATGTATGGGAATGTTCCCAGATTTCAGAAGTAGATCTTTTTGTAGAAATACACAGTCCACACCTAAGAGAAAAAAAACCCCTCTGACTCATTCAGGTTTTCCTTCCCACATTCCTCCACACAATGAGTAAACCTCAGGTTCAGTCCAAGCTGGCTATTTTCCAGGTAAGTGCAAGTTATCCTATGCTGCCCCGAACCACATTTTCCCTTGAAACTCTGTTAGGGAAGAGTGATCCTGAAGGTGTGCCGAGAGGCCATGATCAGTGTGCACAGGGTAAGGTGTATGTTGTGAGCAGGTGGGCAGTCACTGCACTTCAAACTTCCATGGAATTCTAGATTATGCCCCTAAAAAAGGACAAATTTTATGTGCGTGCAATCAGCATAAGTAAGCACAGCCTTGGAAAAGCAGTGAAAGATCTTTGTTGGTTTTTTCAGCTTACTCAGCAATTCCCTCTCATGGTTTAGTCAAAAGACTAAAAAGACTATAAAGACTGGATGTGGTACTCAGTGCTGTGGTTTAGTTGATGAGGAGGTGTTAGGTCACAGGTTGGACTTGATGATCTCAAAAGGTCTTTTCCAACCTAGTTCATTGTGTGATTCTGTGAAAAGACTCCATATCTACATTTTTATATCAATATGTCTCTTTTTAAAGATGCAAGTAGATAAGAAGAAAAGGTATTATGAGCTCCTGAGTACATTTTTACTGAATGGTTTTATTTGTTTGAAAAAAATCAAAGACTTGCTATTCATTACTTAGAGAAGTCAAAAACACTCCAAACAAGGGTTAAAGAGGTATAATGAAAGGTAGGTTATCATTAAAAGAGTTTTCTTTAGTCAAAGTGTATTATGTTTTCTCTTGGACATAGAATACAGAACAACACTGTCAGATTTTATAGAAATTGAACAACATTATTTAGTGGACATGGTGGGAAAGGAAAAGAAAGGGAAGGGAACAATCACTAAAGTAGCTTTTGAGGGTTTTACTCATGCATCCTCTTAATATCAATGAACTGTAATATATGTAGTTTTCTGACTGTATCAAATAGTGGAGAAAAGGGACTCTTTCTTGAACTTGCTGTGGAGAAGAGGGACTGTTTATTGAAAAGGCAGATTGCAATTGGCCCTCTTGGCCACCTGGGCACACCCTGGCTCACGTTCAGCTGCTGCCACCAGCACCCCCAGCTCCTTTTCCTGTGGCAGCTTTGCAGCCACTCTGCCCCAGCCTGTGGCACTGCCCGGGGTTGTTGTGACCCCAGGGCAGGACCCAGCACTGGGCCTTGTTGAACCTCACACCACTGGCCTTGGCCCATGGATCCAGCCTGTCCAGATCCCTCTGCAGAGCCTTCCTGCCCTCCAGCAGATCAGCACTCTGGTCCCACTTACCTGCAAATTGCCTTAGGAAGCACATGAACTCCTTTTCCAGGTTGTCAACAAAAAAATTAAACAGAACTTGCCCCAATATTGAGTCCTGGAGATTCCCACTGGTGACCGAACATCAACAGGATATTTGACTTCATTCACCACCACTCTCTGGGCCTGGCCATCCAAATGATTTTTTGCTCAGCAAAGAGTGACAGAAAAGTATAACTGCATAAAGAAAAATAATGAGGTATTTTAAAAGAAAGATATAGGAAAGACATAATAAACGTATTTCTGGGCACATGCAACAGAAGAAACCAAAATATATAAACTCATAATTAACTGTGAGTAAATTAAAATTAACCTCTTTTTTTTCTGAATGCTGTGATCTGGTAAGGAATTCTTGTGCTATGGAAACTGTCGTATTTGTGAACAGTGTTTAACAATTAATTAGGATGCAGAAAGAAATCCATGAATCCAAATCCTCTCATAGGACACCATTAAAAACCTGATATCATAGAATGGATACCTCACAAACAGGATGCAGTGCAACAAGCTTATCCAGGGATGGATTCAGGCTCTGAGTACCTAAGGCAAAGGAATGACAGTTGAAAGACCACTGTGTTGCAAAGTATATGGAAGGGTGGATCTAGGATTTTTATTGCTACTTATATGTTTAAGTGGGATAATGAAATAAATGTGTGTGCTTACCACTAACAAGGAAAGTCACAGTTTCTACAGATTCAGTTAGTTTGCATATCTGTATCTCCAAGTGGTAGTACATAGTGTACTTCCAAAATTGTCAATTATAGTTATGCCATGTTATCTGACAAGAGTTTTATTAGAGTGGTTTAATCAAATATAAAAGGACGGTAGCTTCCAGGATTATTTTTCACTCGACTTTAATTCCTTGCTTTTCCACATATATATTGGCACATACATTTAATTACAATGGCACATGATATTTTCTTACACAGTAACGGAGCATTGATTTCACAGAAAAAAGCAGATTCAAAGAGGGACAGGGAATTACGTAATGCTATCTCTGCACTTCCAGTCAAACATTCAGATATACATTGCAAGCACTGGCCTGTTCCAAACCAAAAGCCTTCTTTTGCTTTTTCTGAATTTGCAGTTATGATTCATAAAAGGCAGAAAGAGTATCACACTGCTGTGTGTTAATAAAGGCTTTAATTTATCTGATGTATTTAATTTATCTGATATATTTATTTCCTGTTATTTTTGTTGCCCATTTTCTGCATACTAAGGAAGAGAGCATTACCTGTCTCTCAGAGTGGAAGAGGAACATATTAAGACAGACTGGAGCAGGGAAGGTTGCTTTTCCTACTGGACTACTGGTCTAAACTGTGCCTACAGCCAGGTTAAGCTCTTCAGCCGCAGATGTGAGGATGAGAGAAACTCTTGCACCACCACAGTGCGTCATCAGGACTGGGAAACAGACTGACAGTTGCTTTTGTGACTGTCCTCTCTTCTGATGCCATTAGACCCACAACATCTTAATTTTCTACCCAGTTTAAGGGGGACTTTAAAGTTTCTCATGGATGCATTGCTTGAATTCTTAACTTCAGTAAAGGAATGTATTCCGTAGGCCTGTTCTTATAAACAATGGAACACTTCCAATAAAATCTTTTTGATAAAATTAGGAGAAATTATCAGTCCTTGATAAGCAGCTGGCATATACAGTTTCAGCTTGGATGATTAAGTAAAACTATAAAAACTGGACAGGCCATCCAAATGGAAAAAAACGTGCTAATTTAGCAAGTGTACAAGTCCCGATAAAATAGTTTTAGCCACTGTTATGTATCTTAATATCTTTGCAGCATTAAGAAATATATCTATTATGGAACAAGCTTGTAGCAAGAGTGAACTCATCAGCTTAGTTGTAAAATGCTTGAAGTACAAGGAGTAGCTGGTGAAAGCCATTTAAAGGAGCTGATGATTTGACAGAAAATAATATTGGGACAAAATTGCATAAAAAAAGCCCCAGCCAGATGTACTGGACTTTACTAAGGTCTTTTCTGAAGGTTGGAGGATGTACATTCATCTTTTTCTCTGGCACTGCAGTGGTCTCTGCTCAGTTCTCCATGCCAAGTATTCTCAATCTTGTAAGAAAACACTGTACCAGAGGGTGGTGTGCATGGCTGATTTTGGCTCAGGCTGACATAAATTATGATTGCTTCTTCATCTACAGAGGCATTTATTTGAGATAAACTTTTCTTGTATTTATAGGCACTGATCAAAATTCCATGGACTGGAAAGCAGAAGAAAAGGTCAGTATATGGTAAACTTCAGTCTATTTGTTTCTAAGCCACAGGTAGGTGTGTTGTGTGGAAACAATGGAGTGTACAGTTTCCTCTCTGCATCCCTCAGCTACCTTTGAGTGGATTCCAAAAGGTCAAGGCAGAAATGTGGCGCTTCTACTGTAGAAAAGTAGTACTGTCTCATGGATGTTTGGCTGTTATCTGACATCTGTAATGTCTCAGAGTGGTGGGCAGGCTTATTCTGCACTGCAATATTTAGAAGAACATATACACATACTGCTTTGTCTGAAGGTTGTAATTTAATTTATGTATTGAGGGAAGTGCCCTAGCTGGATTTTCTGATCCTCTTAACCCAGGGGGGTTGAATGATAATTTTGGAGTGGGAAGGGGTTTCAATATTTTATTGTAAATATGATCTCTTCAATAAGATGTTGAAGAGAAAACAGCAGTAAGAACAAATATTGCACAGCCAAGTCATCTTACCTTTACTATGGAATACCAGACCTTAGTACGTATTCTTTGTCTGCCACCTTCTGTATTGGATCTTGGGCTTTCTGTAATCACATCAGATAAATGAGGACTACTGGATGATTCCCTGAATTTTAAATGTCTCTGTGCTTCAGGAGAAGGAAAAAAGAAAGAAGGGGTAGCTGTGCTCAGCTGACGAGTGACAAATATATTCATCTGCCTACTGCTGGGTCAGGTGTTCTAAGGAGAAATTGGATGCACTGACTGAGAGACAGTATTTTCAGTATGGAAACCACAAGTATTGGAAAGGGAGTTTTCCACCGACAGCTCCTCTTTTCCACAGATATAATTATTTTTATCTTTACTGCATCTTTAATGTGTCACATATCAGGAATTTTTAGCTGACTTTGCAGGAAAACCAGTTCAGAAACCCTTTGCAGATTATTTTAACATTTCCATTAAATATAACTCCATTATATATACCAGACCAGCAAGAGCTTTTTAATTCCTAATTCATTTTGTTGAGTTGGTTATCTGCACGGAAAGAAACTATGTTGCAAATACTTACATCTCCTGTTATATGTAAATTATTTTAGAAGTTTTAAATTCCAGACCAAAATAAGGAAAAAAATCTAGATAACAATAAACTTACCCCTTCTCAGTGCAGAAGAATGTGCAAAAATATTTGCTTAATAAATTTAGACTCCTGAGGTGTGTACACTGAGCAGAAGGAAATAGATCCTGTGCTTAGATCATGTTTACAAAACTGACAAAGTGATTCAGTGCTCAAGGTCCTTTAGAGTTGCTTGAACATGTGAAGACAAAGCAAGGAGGAGAGATGTTTATTTTGGTAAAATATTAGAGAGTATAATTCTGTGATTTAATGAAAAAAAAAAATGAAAGGCAATGCAGTCATTGGTCCAGCATGTATTCATGAGGGGAAAGTTCTGCTTAAAAAGCTTAATTTCCTTTTACAACAATGTTACCCACCTAGTAGAATAAGGGAAGCCAGTTAACATAATCTTTTTGGATTTCAGTAGAGATTTTAATGTTGTCTCTCACAATATCCCTGTGGACAAAATGTCCAGCACACAGCTGGAAAAACACATCATATAGTGGGTGAGCAACTGGCTGATGGGCCGAGTGAAAAGGGCTACAGTGAATGGGCAGTATCAGGCCAGTGACCTGTCACTAACAGGGCTCCTCCTTAGGGCCAGTGCTGTTATATATCTTCATAACTGACTTGGACATGGCCCTCGAAGGGATACTAAGCAAGTTCATAAGTGACACTAAATTAGGAGGAGCTGTTGACTCCCATAAGGACAGGGATCTTGACAAATTAAAGGACTGGGCAATCACCAACTGAATGAAGTATAACAAGAGCAAGAACTGGATTCTGCACTTGGGAAGGGATGTACAGACAGACTGGGGAATGAGAGGCTGGAAAGCAGTGCCACAGAAAGGGACCTGGGGACCCTGGTCCATGGCAAGTTGCACATGGGTCAGCAGTGCCCTGGCAGTCAGGAGGGCCAAGCATGGCCTGGGGTTCATCAGGCACAGCATCACCAGCTGGGCAAGGGAGGGGATTGTCCCGCTCTGCTCTGCACTGGGGCAGCCTCACCTCAAGTGCTGGGGGCAGTTTTGGGTGCCACAACATATTACAGAATCAGAGAATGGGTCAGGTTGGAAGATGTCACAGCAGGTCATCTTGTCCAATCTCCCTGCTCCAACTGTTGTGAGAGTCCCACCTGTAGTACTATATCCAACTCTGGGGCCTCAACATAAGAAGACATCAACATGTTGGAGCACGTCCATGGGAGGGCCACAAAGATGATCAGAACACCTCTCCTTCTGTAAAGACAGGATAAAAGGGTTGTGACTGTTTGGGCTGGAGCAGAGGAGCCCCCAGGGAGCCTTCCAGTACATAAAAGGAGTCTACGTAAATCTGAAAAGAGACTTTTTACAAGGGCATGTAGTGATAGGACAAGGGCTGATGGTGTTAAAATGACAGAGAGAAGGTTAAGTTTAGATATTAGGACTAAATTCTTAACTGTGAGTGTGGTGATGTTGCCCAGAGAAGCTGTGAATGCCCAGTCCCTGAAAGTGTTGAAGACAACTTGGATGGGTCTCTGAGCTGCCTGGTATAGGGAATGATGCCTCTGGCCATGGCAGGAATGGAACTAGAAGATCTTTAGTGCTGCTTACAACCCTAATAAGCCCATGATTCCCTGATTCTGTATCACAGATTTTTTTAATAATAATGTGTTTCTCTTTCTTAAGGAAAACAGAAGTATCCCAGCTTCTACCTCTGCTTTTCAGATCAGTATCAGACAACTTAGAACCATTTAATTGCAGCACACTCAGATAGTTCCTTGAAAGTGTGTTTCTTCTGATTTTCTGCCTTTAAAGCCACAGAACAACTCACAACAATACAGTAATTTTCAAGTCCTTTTTTTTGTTTGTTTTTTAAAGACTTTTCTGTTGATTTTGTCTGAAGTCAATGTCTGATAGACCTCTGTATGTGAAAACACACTCGAATTTGGAAATAGAGCTCTCTGGATGTTTTCCTCTAGAATGCTTCAACTATCATTACCTTTTCTACAGAGTGAGTGAAAGTGTCTGTAAGTGCTAATTTTGTGCCCAAAATAATTAATGAGGATAGTGTAAATTTAAAAAGAAACAAATTATCTTATTTCAAGTCAATATGACATTAGCCTGAACGTCATTATTTTGATGCATTGTCTGAAGGGAATTGGAGTGCAGAGTCCTGACACCTATCATCACTTGTATGTGCCAAGGGTACCTGTAGATGGCTGCAGTGCAGCTTGGTCTGCTGCTTATTCAGAGGCCAAAGCAATGCCTCCCCTGGCTGAAAGGCAGCTGTACCCTGCAGGACAGAACCTGACAGAGCCAAAGCAGACATTACTGTCTATGGAGACAGCCTTAAGAACCATAAGTGTCTGGGATGCAGGGCTGATCACAAACACCTGTCTCTACAGATCTACTGAAGAACATAAGTTACCTGTAGTTTCTGAATGACATTTTTAGCATTTCACTGTGCAAAGAACTAGCTGCTTAAAATTTTCATTTCAGTTCTTGACAGAACCTAATTTATAATGAACTTTATAATCAGAACAAATATTTGTTTTAGAGCATCATCCCTTTTACTGTATACAGAAACACAGTAAAGGTTCAAAAGCATACTTCCCTGCAGTCAAATTCTGCTCTTTGCTATAATCCAATTGTTCTGAAGATTGTGAGCATGCATCTGAAACCAGAAACTCTGGCTCATGCTCATTGAATAATAGTAAATACTGATGTAGCAAACTGTGTTGATCAAGTGGTTTATGTGGCACATTCCAAATTCCCTGCTCTCTCAAAGCCTAGAATTGTCTTAATTTACTCCAGTGTGGTGAAAACAGAATACAGTTTGGAACAAATTCGTCTAATTAAGTTAATATTACAATGTATTTGTTATTATCAGAGCAGCAGAGCATGCAAAATAGAACTACAACTACAGTGTAACAACCACAGAGTTAAATGGTTTCAAGAAGTTCATAGAACAAGATAAAATAGGGATAGAAGGAACTCTGAGAAATTTAATCCATTTCCCTTTTCTAGTTATGGTTGTCATCGCTATCTAGACGCTATTAGACGTCTGTCTAATCTGCTGGTGAAAAATCTCCAGTAATGTCGAGTGCACTGTTACATGCAAGCACCATAGCTATCCTTTTATTTATTGAAATTTCTAACAGCATCAAAAGAGAAATCTGTTGTGGCCAATTATTCCGCCTTCAGTGCTCATTCTGATCTTGAACTCCGCCAAGGGAAGACCTCCTAATGTACACAGATCATCTGTCATGAGAGAGATTTAGCAGACTCCATGCCAATCTCCATGCTCCATTTTGGAGGACATGGGAGGGCCAGTTACTGCTTTCTGCTGAAACTTTGTGCCTGATGTCTCTGTCCAAAATTATATACACCTCTGCTTGGTTCAGAGTCATCTGCTATTAGCTGAACACAGAAATTACTTGTACTCCTAGGACCTACTCTGTTGGGTTTTTTTTTTTTCTGATGTAGCTGAAAATCTGGGCTGCTAAGCTTCTGATAGTTTTTTCATATGGAGAATCCTCGTCTACATCCATCTGTCAGTGGTTGTGTTAAAAAACAGGTATTACCATTCTGAGTCAGAGTTGAGGTCCATTTAGGCTCATATCCGGTCTCTGATAATGATCAGTACCAGAAGCATCTTGGAAATGAATTTGCATCCCATTCCTGTGAACTCTCTCCTGCCCTTAAGCATGCAGTTGCTTTACCTTCCAGTCTATTGTTTCTATTGTCTTGTTTTTAACTTGCCATTTTTTTTGGTTTTGGTATTGATGTTGGTTGGCTGCTTGGTTTATTGCTTGATTTATGCTTTTTTTGTGGTTTTTAAAATCCTAATTTGGTCTCACCCATAAAAACACATTTTGATAGTTACCTGGTTTCTCAGTAGAAAAACCTGAAACTAGGGGAATTTTGCTATATGTTGGTGTTTGAAAATAAATAAGGTAACTGCACACGTGCCAGCAATGATCTGTTGCTGTAAACGATAACAGTGTGAGAAGACAGATGGAAGGAGAGATGTTGAGGAAGTCTAAATAAAAATGTAATGTTTTACCTAGCAGAACTCATTTTTTAAAGTGCAACTTTAAAAGCATAGATATGCAACGTCTGTGGTCACAGGGATTTTCTATGAGTACCAGAGCAGTGCAAGGACAGTGCTTTATTCTGACATACTAGGCAATACTAATGCAAAGGATGGAATAGGGGAATCATGGAAGTAGGAATATCTTTTCTCCTTTGCTCCTCACACATTGCTGTTCGTTGTTTTTCTGTCTGTTTCTGTTCAGATACTATTTAGAAGGTGAGCAGTTCATTTTGCTCAAAAATGAATGCAAGCTTTTCTTTCATTCTGCATCAGTTCTCATGGAAGATACCAGGCGGATGGATGTGGAAACTGAAGCTCTCCACCTACAACAAAAAAAGCATACATCAAACAATGTAAGCAATACTTTGCTGCCTGACGTGTTGGGGCAAAGGGGAGGTGAGTTCTCACTGCATTAATTTTCTCTTTTCTGTGCCATCATTGTTCACAGGATACCTATGATAGGTCACTATTCATTAGGAATCAGCTGGAGGCTACTAAAGAGCTATCAGATGGACTTGTTTTTGATCAAATCAGGTTATTAAAGTAATTTATTTAAAAGAGCTTCTGTGGAGTTTATCATCAGAACATTTTTGGTTGCTCTGTTTCCTGGAGGAGGAGGCTTATCTGACCCTGCATTCTTGCCTGTGAATGTGTTTGTGTATCTGTTTGCTTCCCTCTCTTCTTGGAATGACTTTTGCACCTTGAGAATACTTAAGTCACATTCAAAGACAGTCTCAAGATACAAAATTTCTGCAAGTCACCTAAGAGAGAAAACATATAAACCCTGCTCAGGAAACAATGTATGACACAATATCCATAAGAAAGATACTTCATTAGTTACTCAAATAATTGAATTTTTTTGGTTTTTAATGTGCTCATTGCATCCTCTTATTTTCTTTGGTTTATGCTATGAAGAGAAGACTCCTTGGTATGTGACATCCCCTTAGTGGTTTACCTTTGGAGAGGGTAATTAATATGGTCCTAGAATTGCGTTCATTTTATTTCTCCAAGGACCTTACGCATTTTCCTTGAATTTTACACGATTTTTTTTTTTTTCCACAGAATCATAGAAGGTCCTGAGCTGGAAGAGGTCCAAAAGGATCATCGAGTCCAACTCCTGGCCCTGCACAGGACATCCCAAGAATCACACCATACGCCTGAGGGCATTGTCCAAACTTCTTGAACACTGCCAGGCTGGTGCTGTGACCACTTCCCTGGAGAGCCTGTTCCAGTGCCCAACCACCCTTTGGGTGAAGAACCTTTTCACTAAAATTCAACCTAACCTCCCCTGACACAATTTCAGGCCATTCTTTCAAGTCCTATTACTGTCACCATAGAGAAGAGATCAGTGCCTGCCCCTCCTCTTCCCCTTGTGAGGAAGTTGTAACTGCAGTGAGGTCTGCGCTCATTCTCTTCTTCTCCAGGCTGAACAGAACAAGTTACCTCAACCACTCCTCGTGGCTTTCTCTATTTTTTGTTAAGTAACAATTATTTTTGCTGAAATTATCAACTCAAATCACTTAGACATTCAAAAACCCTTCTCCAGTATAAACATGTAGAACCCCCATTTGTAGGAATTTACATCTTTAAATTTTTTTTCAGTGAAGGAAATAGAGTTCTTCAGATAATTTGCAAAAGTAATAGTCAACAGAGTTTTGCTTCATCATATATTGACTCTGTCCTACCTTGCAAAACAATTTTATCTCATAAATTTTGCTTTTGTGCACAGAGTGTTCACTATATTTCATGTTATTATCATTTAAGTAAGAATAAATCGTCAACATTTCTAAACTACATTGCCAACATGGAAAGAAATACACCTGCAAGTAAGGTCACTTAGAAATCTACTGTCCTGTGGACAGTATTTTTCCTGTTGTGTGTGCATGAGGGGAAATATCACTGTTTTTTTAAATACTGTTATCAATCAAATGCCCTCACCTATATATATTTTTTTTCCTGGAAGTTTACTCTCTGTGGTTGGAAGGATTGCCTGCTGCCCAGAGGGGATGCTACCACCCATCACTGGCTAATACAGCTTCCACTGCTAGAAAACAATTTCTACTAATGATACAGGGTAGTACAACAAAATTGGTGACTGAATTTGTGCTGTGAAAGTTAGCTACACCTTGGGAGTGATTCTTCTGGTGGGATTTCTCTGAGTGCAGGTATACATCATGCTCTCACCCATGGCTGAGAACCACAACCAGCCTTTTTGTCTTTTGTTCTGTTTGTCCAGGCAGACTTGGCACAGCCGGATGGTCCATGATACTTATCTTCAAACCCCATTTCAGGAAGATGGCTACACCACATTCTTCTCCAAAAGTATGAAATTCAGGGCAGAGAGGCAGAAAAAAATACTGCTGGTTTCATGCAAAGCTATTTGGGTGGGGATTTTCTTAAAGTACAGATTGAATAACTGGGGGTAATGTGCAGAGTATACCTCTTGATGCAACATCAGAAGAATTGTGAAGAGAAGGGAGGAAAACCTGTTTTTGTCTAAACTGGAGAGATGGTGACCACATAATGTCTCAATGCAATGATAGCAAAGGAATGGTTTGAAGTGAAGTGAGAGTTTGTGCTGACTAGGTGCTGGTCTGTAGGGTGGTGAGAGATCTAGTAATAATGAAAGGTGATAAACCTGTATACGGGAATGAAACAAATGAAGTGAAATGAGTACTGTAAGTGAGATTACAACAGGGAAGAAAGTAATACCAGATAATGAAAATCAAGTTAGCAGCCATTTTCTAGATTTAGAATCCAGTAAGTTGAGTAAGCACTGGGTTTCAGATTTGTTGTCAGTAGTCTAAATGTTACTTGAATATTTTTTTCTTTTATTTAATGGTGATTACATACATGCTGTGAATGAAAGCCAGGCTACTAAGAACATGCAAACATTGACTGTGTATGATGAATTTGTATCTTTCCATAATGGACAAGTCATAATAGAGCAGTCAAGATGTAAAAGAGTCATGCACCACAATTTTAAAAGCAATGATTAGATTCTCCTGAATATTTGGTGTAGGAACTGAAAGCCTTTTTCATTGGTTAGAGTAGTTATCGAGGTTGTATTGGGTCAATTGGAGAGATGAGAGTCTCTGCTTGTAGTGAATTGCATAGCACAGTCAGTCTTGCAAGGGTGAAAAGTTACGGCCTATGCCATTATGTCAAAGCCCTCAGTATCCTAAGCAGAAGTTGAAACAGGAGCAAAATCAGCTGAAGAGATGGGTGCAGCCCAAAACAGCTTCCTTTTCTTCTAACAGCACCTGATACAATACATTATATTCATGAATTATCCTACCAGCTACAAGCATGACTCTATTGCAATCCTTTCTGTACCTATCCTGGTTTAACACAGATGTATGACAGTAGTTGTCACTTCTTACACAGAATCTGCGCACATAGTTTATCATGGTCTGTCTTTCTATCTAACAACACTATGCTATATTTACGTTAAGTCTAGAGTTTACTTAATTTTGTAAAAGGTTATGCTACTGAACTTTAAACTGGACTTCAGGGTTTTTCTACTAACTAATAAAGTTTCTTATGTGCTTAAGGCACTTTAAGGCACATTTCTATTTGCTTAAAACTAAATCTACATTCTTGTTTCATGTTGGTGTGGTTTTATGTATCTCAGTTTCTCTGAAGGTTTCAAATCAGCCCCTGCATTCCTCTCTGCCTCCAAGCCTGTATGCACAGGGTTCAGAGAGATTTCTATTCCATTTCCAACAAGTAGTTAGGCTTCTTAATAGGGGCCTGCTGTTACAGTGACTAGTTTGCACTGACATCACTTGTCAAATAATCTTATGCTCAGCCCTGTATTCTAACAGTCTCTTAGGTGTTTGATTTGCACCAAGAGTGGGGGAAGTTATGTGTGCCTTTGTGGAAAGAACAGTGCTTCCAACATAATGTCCTTTAACAAGAGAGTTTGCTTTCACAACACAAGTCTGGCAAAGATCCTTTCTACAGTGCTTTAATGTGTCCATCCCTTTTTCTCTACTAGGACATCCTGCATACAGCTGACAGTCTTGATGGGGAATTACTCAAGGAAGGGTTGTTGGGAAACAGACTGTTCTCTGAAGGAACTGATGGCACAAAAGCATCTTGAAGTTTCTTGAAGTTTCAGAAGTTAAGACTTCTCAGTCTGCTAGCACAGTGCTCTTCAAATTCTTAAGGCTTCATACGTCAAGGGCAACTTTTCAACAAAATGAGACAGAGAAGGAACAGACAAGTATTGCTGCACATCTGGAATGTGTGGACCATTTATAAATTTTCAGATGTGCTGCATTCAGAGGCCTAGATGCTGAGATTCTGAGCATGTCCTTGTCATTTGAGATATGTTCTCAGGATAGAGGTCTGTTTTTCTAAACATGCAGATGAAACAGCTGTTGGAAAAGTGGATTCCAGAGAGAACTCATCCCTGTGTTTAGCATTCCCCTACTTCTAGATAGCAACGAGGGGACCCATTTTACTGAGTAATCAATGCAGAAAAATTGTACAGCCCTACAGATAGACCTAATGTGTCTTCTTGCCCACCACCTCTAATGAAGTGCGACTGTAGAGAGAAAAAACTCAGATTTTAAAACCAAACTATCAAAAACCTTGTGAAGACCCTAGTATGAAATGTCTGGATGCATTTGCCTCTCCCAGTTATGTAGACAAGAAGCATGTGAGGTATCCTACCTAGTTCTTCCTTGTTTCTTCTGCAGCAGAGAACAATCAAGCACTATTAGTATTTGGAAAGAACCTTCAAGTTTGTATACACTTTCTGCTGTCACAATTAATTAGAAAGTAGCCTTCCATTATAGTTTGGCAGTGCAAAAAGCAAATTAGATGATGTTATGGTTCTCTTGACATAGCAGCAGAGAAAAAGAGTTTGTATGAAGCTGTCATTTACAATATAGTGCTAGCTTTGGCTAATCTGCCTCTCCTGCACTGATTTCCAAACCAAATACAGAAATGGGAGGAGACATAGTTGCTGAGCAGATCTGAAGGGCTTTCCCAGGTATGACTGTCAATTCTGGGAATGGAAAACAGCACGGGGCACTGATTATTCTTTCAAACTTTCTAAAGCTATAGATCTGCAGAGTTAGCAACTTTTTAACACTAGAATGTTTTGTGTGCTGTTTGGTGTGAAGAGATGTAGTTAACAGTCCACAGAGTTCAGCTAAAACTAAAATTTAGCTGGGAAGCCACAAAGCCAATGGTATATATTGTGATTCTAAACAGTGAGTAACTGTTACTGCTTTGTAGCTAAAACTCTCAGAATATGTGCAAATGCAAGTATGTATAATTGAAATATAAGAGCAAGGCAACACTGTCAAGGTTTGCTTATTTGTTGAAGTGGCTCATTGCGGATCATTGCACATGGTGCACAGAAAAATGTACAACATATTTGGCACATTGGGACACTTCCACACCCACATTCTTGGAGGAGTGCGTGGGATTTGAAAGGAGGCTGCAGCCAGGGCAAAAAAGCCTAGGTAATTTTGTGCCTTCAGTCACAGTGTGGATGGGGTGCTTTTTGTTGGTGTGAATTTCCACAGCAAAGTGAAGCAGGACACAGAGATAAGTATGTTCAGTGTATTTTTTAACTTCTGATTGCCTAAGATTTATTGTCAACCCCTTTGATGGAGAGTTCTGTTGTGTTTTCTGTATTATAGCTTTGTGTTACTGAACTGGTCCTGCATGTCACTCCAAAAAGACATGTGGGACCCGCCTCTATGAGCAAACAGAAGAGCAACACCCTGCACTGAGTCACTAACACTGCTTCAAAATATTCGCATCAATATCTTTGGAGACATGTTTATCTCCAAAGATGTATTTATCTGGAACATGAGAGTTTACTAAATTCTTTATCTTTGTGTTGATTAGCTCAAAAGCAGGGCAATATCAAAACATTCAGTCATGTATTTCGTACCTCAGAACTTTTTATTCATAGTATTCATACTTCAAGTTGCAAAATATAACCCTCCAAAGTACAGTACTGCCATATTTTCTCTTGTATTATCACTAAGATTTAACTCTGGCTATGAGTGGTGTATGATAGGAAGGAGTTAGAGTGGGTGACGAGTCTGTTTGGCTCAGTGCAGTTACTCATCACTGTGGGAGGCTGCATTCAAGCAGCCTGGCATCAAAAAGCACCTGGTCTCAAACTTTTCATCTGTTTTCCAGAAACAGCTGCCAATGACACCAGCTTGAATTTAATTATTTCCTGTCTTTTGAAGGCTTGACTCTATAACCTAACAGACTTTGTTTTTTGTAGCTCTGTGAGTAATGTCACATCAGTACAAAACAGTGCCTTCAGGCTGGGAATAAAGAAAAGCCAGTTCTTGTTTAGGCAGTTGTTTTTTTGAAAAGGTTTGTTGTACAACTGGCCTTTAAAGTAGAATTTCATAAAAGCTTGATACACATAAGAAAAATGTGATTTCTCAAATTATTATAATAAAAGGCTGTACTGTCACTTAGTGGTGTACAGCCTCAAATACTAGGACACTACTTGCATTTCATTTCTTCAGTCTTTTACAGAGTCATTTTTCAACCTGAAATAAGTGGGGTGTAATGTCTGAAATCAAAGTAGTGAGATGAAAGGTCAGATATGACCTACAGTATTCACTTCTGGACAATAGCGGGTGTGTGAAAGGCCTATTTCTGGTTTGCTTGCATTGTAGAGCTTATTGACTCCCAGCAGCAAAATTCTGCCTTTCCTGCCTAGCTGATGAAAAGGAGGAGGAATTGCTTTGGTATAAAACAGAGATGTACTACTATTGTTGGAGACCCTCAGACTCTGTTGAAATTATCTGCACTTTGCCTTGGACTCACTCTTACCATTTTGTCCCACAAAGCCACTTGCCTAGCCCCAGAGTTTGTTACAAAGCTGCAAAGCTACAACCTGTACTAAACCCATGTTGTGATACCTCTGAAGTCCACACAACCCTTCTTCCTCACTGAAGTGAAGTTGATGGTGACCTTTATGAGCATGAACACCTTTCATGGTGCACATAGTAAAAAGAAGTGAACAACAATCTTCATAAAGAAATTAGCATTTTAAGCTCTCCACAGGCAGCAGGTTTATAGTAAAGCGAAGTTGCTAACTCGGTGTTGCCCAGAAAGTAGTGTAACAGTTTACAGCTACAATACACAGCTAAAGATGGAAAGTACAAACAGCCTCATTATGAAAAACTGGTCACTGACTGAGAAATGTTTGCTGCAGGGATAAATTAGGTATGGTCCAAGTACTTGCTTGTACACTCAACCAGAATAAGCATATGAAAAGATTGATCCAGTCTTGGTACTGGACCACCAGGCCAGTGGTCTCAGGTCATTTTCCCAGAAGAGACTATGTGGTCCAGTCTACATTTCTGTTCAGACAGGTGTACACAGTCCTGCATTGCTGAACAGGGAAAGTGACAATGTTAGTCAGGGGGTTTTGTTAATTTTTGCTTCATCTGCTTTTGATCCTATGTCTCTCTTCCTGTTTCTCCTGTACTTAATAACTTGACATACTCTGAAAATAGGTCACAACAGCAGCACTTGAAACAAACAATGTTTGTAATGCAAATGTATAAAAGGGATTTTTTGCTCTTTTGTTTCACATTTTTATCACATCATTTATTGCTAAGAAATCTATTATTACATTTGGGAACACAGGACACACTCTAGACTGAACCTTTGCAGTTGGCTGCAAGTCTCTGGGTGTAGTAGAAACCGGTTTAGCCATTTGGGACAGGGATACATCTGCAGATGAGCAGTTTTAAACTGCTGTTGCCAGACATCCACAGGCGGTATGAATAGAGCAGTCTTAACTTAGCATGGGACTGATGAAGAAAAATTTGGGCTTTTTTCAAGGACTATGGACAGAGGTAGATTTGAAAGAAACTGTGCTGGGAGTTAGAGAATTTGTACTTCCTGTCTCAAGTATTTATTATAGAGCACATCTTTGAAGCAGAATTGGGTGTTGATATAAAATGGAGAGTACTGCTGCAGGTGACTTAGAAGTAACCCAGACTCAAACCCCCTGATTTGTCGCAGCTTGGGAAATTGACTGAGAGAGGGGGAGAGGAAGGAGCCTTTGTATTTGTGCTGCCATGGTGTCACAATAGGAGCTGAAGGAAGAAAATATATCACACTCAGAAAGTACTTTTCACTCACTGCATTTGTGCTTCATGGTAGGCCTGGTGTCATGACTACTCCCATTTTGTCTCTGAAGCCTGCAACAGCCAGCCAGCCCAGTGTCTCGGGCTGGTTTTACAGTTGCTGGGGCAGCTGTGGGTACCTTGGTTCTCCCGCCATCACACGTCTTTTCTCCAGAAAAGAAAGAAAGGAACAGGGGTATCAGGCCTGTTGGAAGTCTTTTGGCACCACTACAAAAAGCAGTTGGCACCACTAGCCTGCCTCCCTATTTGTGCTTCTTTCATGTACTGAAATACAGGAGGTTCCCTCTGGACATGAGGAAACACTTTTTTACTGTGAGGATGCTGAGCCCTCAGCTTACAGCTGTCCTCTGGTAGACCAGTGAGCAGATGCTTTTCTTCCAAGCATTTCTGACAGACACGTACATAGGAAATGACGCTTGCTCCCATTTCCTTGCCAACAGACGACAGTACTTTCATGGGGCAGTAGCCCACCAATCTTTTCCCCCTGGCATGAGCAATAGCTTCATGACAAGAAACTGGCTTCCTGAACTTTACTATTCACTTGGCTATTACATTCAAAGGCAAATGAGGAAAGCAAGGAAGAAGGAGAGCAGAAATGCCCAAGCTTTCTCTGCACTCACAGCGTGTCAGCTCTGGGATGTGTAGAGAGCACTTTAGGAGCTCCCTAAGCCTCAAAAGTGTGAGACAGAAAGGGCCCCACTGGAGGGTGCTCCAGTGCCTCTCCTTCGCACTGAAGCTCACATCTCGCACCATAATCTGTACCATAATCTGTATTTCTTTTTCTTGCCAGTCATGTACTGTGGGATCTTCAGGCAGATATGAAGATTGCTGGCTCTGTAGGCTCCTATTTTTTTCAGATACTGTATTTCTGATTCCTGTTTCAGTGAAGCTTCTCTGGCTTTTTGCCTTTGATCATCTTCTCTAAACGGTTCACAGAGCTATAAAATTAGGACAAATATATCAAGGCTTAACCATTACATTTGAAGATCATCACAATCATATGATAACAACGTATTTTAAAATAATTTCATATAAATGTCTTGGTGTCAGAAATGTGTTTGGCTGAAGCTCTGTTTGAGCTGCAGTATTCAAGTGTCTTTTGAGAACAGTTTTCATGGAAAGTGCACAGCTCCATCAGAAGTTGTTTTCTAATGTGCTTTCGAATAAGAACAATAAGAATCAAAACATTCCAGAGGGAGGAGTTTGAAAAGACTAAGGTTTATTGAGATAAATATGACTGGATATGGACAAGTATGAATGAAAAGGAGTTTGGAGTTAATGTAGAACAGCAATATTAGCATTCCTGGCAACTTTGTTGGTTTTGCCTACTGAAGACACTGGTAGAATAGGAAACCCTCCCTTAAAATCATTTGATGGATCAGTGCTCTGGACAGGGTCCAGTTTCTTAGCTATTCAGGATCAAGCTACCTTATTTTCCCTATTTTTGTATGCAAACAGTGATAAATGGAGATGTCTGTCACTAAAATGACATCACTAAAATGGTGATGACACTTCTTAACTAACAACCCTGTAGCTGAAACAAATGAGTACAGTTTTGAGCTAACATCTTGAGCTATCACAACCTTACATCTTCATTATGTTGTCTTCTCTGTACTAACGCAATGTAGATATAAAACAATAGCAGATTAGAGGGATAATGGAGTAAACTGTGCTGACGCAAATTATTTAAAAGGCAAGATGTCAACCAATGTCTCCAAACATAGCACACATCACGTAAAAAAAACCAAAAACAAACCAAATAACCATAACACTCTGAAGAAAACGACAAGAAAAGAGAAAGTCTTTCCAACTATGAAATTACTTTGGAAACCCTCCTAACTTAGAATCTTGCACATAGCCAACATTAAAGAAATTAATTCACTGAAAAAGCACACAACATACAATGTTCAGGAAAAATACTGGCTACTCAGAGAACATGCATCTCAATATTTCAGTATTTAATTTTGAATCTATATTTTTAAAAGTGTTAAAAAAGTTCAAAATCAAACCCAAGAAACTGGTTTAGATGCAAGCAACCACTGCAAACTAAATCCTTGTATAAATCAAGCTAAAAGATTGGTGTAACAGCAGTTACTTGTAAGTATTATAAAAATTCTTGCTTTAACTGGACAAATTTTACAACAGTGGTGATTTTTATAGGGTGTGTATTGGATGTAAATCAGCTTTGATAACACTTCCTGAATAAGCCTCTGAAATACTCTTTGTACTTTCTTGTATTTGGCACTGGTGACATCTTGTGGTAATTTTAGTCAAGGTTAAATAGCACCTGTTGCTTTTGCCATCCTTACTCTGCAGACTTGCTTACTGCTGAGTGATGGAGTCCTCCAATTGATAAAAGTGCAGTGTATGGCTTCATGCTGAGGAGGTACTACATATTTAAATAAAACAAAACTAGCCTAAGTTAACTGTCAGAAGAAACCTCACTCTAGCCACAGAAAGGAGAAAACAAAATCAAACCAGTTATAACTGTAATTAGTCTGTGCCAGAAAGGTAATGATTCCTTCTGGAAAAGACTAAACTCTTTTTGCTGAAGAGGGCTAGTTAATAAAGCTACAGGACAGATGGGGAAGTGTGTATGTAGCTCTAGATAATGGGAACTGCAAATGTCACAGTCCTAAGCCTCCCCTCCTGTATGTGTTCTGACTACAACAAAATGACACGGGTATTTTGTCATTCCCAAAGTTACAGTGAAAATCCACTAATAAATAAGAACTACCAGTATTAGCACAGTACAAAGAAAACAACTGATGAATCCTGTAAAAATCTGACAGTTTTATTTGCCCTTTTAAACCAAAATACCTTATCCTTGTCACTAACAAGGAAGAGAGTGTCACTATAAGGCAAGTAATAGGCCAAATTGTCAAGGGAAATAATTTTGTGGCTGCCTAACACGGTCATAGTGACAAGGACAGTTTTATCTGTCCTTGCAGGAAATATGGTTGAGGTTTTTATGTTGTTGTAATTTTCCCTGGCCCTCTATGTGTTTTGTTTAAAGAGGGGTATGTTGCAGAGCTAGGAAAGGAAACAGGTAGAAAAGGTACAGCTCCCATGAATGCTGGCCAAGGATATCGGACCTTGTGCATTGCTTAATACAAGGGCAGAATATGTGGTTTTGAGGAGGGTTTGTAAGAGTCCCACATACACATTATACTTAGCAATGAAATATAATGCCTGCAACATCAATGTAGTCTTGGATTTCAGTTAAGTGCTGAAATCTAATGAGGAGGACACTGGTAATTCCCCTTCCAAGGAACAGCCCAAGCACCCATGGCAGAACCAATGCAAGTGATCAGTTTTGGTAGAAATCAGCAGTCTCCACTGACACAAGTTGCATCACAACAATAAGGAAAGCATTGGTGCATCGAGGGCTGAAATTCTATAGCCTTACTAGTAAGAGAACTGTGATATATAGAAGCAATATGATGAGCAAGTACTTCACCCTACTCTGGGAATATCAGAAGGATTAAAATACACATTTGCACAAAAGCTTTTAGATGATCACAAGAAAAAAAAAAGTTAGAAAAATCAGGACTTTCACATCTTAGAATTTGTGTGTAGAATACTAAATGTCTGAACTTCCCATGTTTTGAACAATCTGGTCTAGGTCTGATAGCAGGAATAAATTACGAAGTAGGGTCTCAGAGATGCATAGCTAAAATTGCATTGAAAGCAATGGCAAAAACATCTGATAAGGATTGTTAATTGCCTAATTCTGCTCTCTCATATAACACTTTAAATTGGCTAAAAGGCTTTATCCTGGTTACTACTAGTATTTCACCACTTCAGAGACATTTTCAGCAGGACCATTAGGCAATTTATCACCATGTAAGATCTAAGTTTGAAAAAGAATTGGAAGTTTTTTCTTTTAGTGAGATATACAAATGATAGGCTATATGAAACACAGAATTACAGAATGACTGGGTTTGGAAGGCACCTCTGGAGGTCCTGTGGTCTAACCCGCTGCTGCAGCAGAGCCACTTGGAGCTGGTTGTCCATGACTGTGTTCAGATGGCTTTTGCAGATCTCCAGTGGAGGAGACTCAACAAACTCTCTGGGCAACCTGTGCCAGTGCCCAGTCACCCTCACAGAAGGAAAAGTTTACTGTTTTTTAGAAAGTACCTCCTATGTTTCAGTCTATGCCCATTGTCTCTGGTCCTGAGCACCACTGAGGAAAGGATGGCTCTTTTTGTTGCACTCTCTCCTTAGGTATTTTTAGGTATGGATGAGTTCTCTTTCCTGGGCTGAACCCATTTCAGCCTTTTCTCACAGGAGACACTCTCCAGTCTCTTCAACATGCACTAAAGATGGTACAGGCCAGTTAACTCAGCACTCATGGGTGCATCCCAACAGGGCTCCAGTATGTTCAGATTGCTTAAGTGTTCCCTGACCTGTTACTCTTCCACCAAGGAAGAATTCTCTATGCATTTTCCTTTCTCCACAATTTTCACGTGTCTCTGAGTTTTCTAAAGGATGGGATTGCTAGTAAAGACTAAGGCAAAGAAGGCATTCTGTACCAAAGTGTTACCCATGTCATAGAATCATGGAATATAGAATGGTTTGAGTTGGAAGGGGCCATAAAGGTCATGTAGTTCCAACCCCCCTGCTGTAGGGAGGGACACCTTCCACTAGATCAGCTTGCTCAGATCCCCATCCAATCTGGCCTTGGACATTTCCAGGACATCCACAACCTCTCTGGGCAACCTGTTCCTGTGTCTCATCACCCTCACAGTAAAGAATATTTCCTGTTATCTAATCCAAACCTACTCTCTTTCAGTTTGAAGTCATTCCCCTTTGTCCTCTCACTACATGCTCTAGTACAAAGTCTCTCTCCAGGTTTCCTGTAGGCTCCCTTCAGGTACTGGAAAGCTGCAACTAGGTCATCCCAAACAAATCCAATTCTCTCAGTCTTTCTTCACAGGAGGACACTGGACTCACTCCAACAGTTCCATGTCTTTCCTGTGCTGGGACCCCAGAGCTGATGCAGCCCTGCAGGTGGGGTGTCACCAGAGCAGAGCAGAGCAGAGGGCCCCTCCCTGGCCCTGCTGCCCACACTGCTTNTGCGGCCCACACTGCTTTGGATGCAGCCCCAGGACACGTTTGGCTCTCTGGGCTGGGAGTGCCCATGGCTGGGTCATGTCCAGCCTCTCACCCACCAGCAACCTCAAGTCCTTTTCAGCAGGACTGCTCTGATCTCCAGTCTGTGTTGATACCTGGGGCTGCCCAAGTTGCACTTGCACTTGTTAAACCTCACGAGATTCCCATGGATGTTGTGGTGGGTTTTTTCTAGTTTTATGTTAAATGGTTTGTTCCATGTACCCCCCTCTGCTGGTTGTTGGTTTCCCCCATTCACCCCAGTTTGATTGATGTAAAACTCCTTCCCTGTTTGCTGTCTCCCTCCTCGTTCTCCTGTGTCAATCCCCTGTAGCCTCACCCCTCCTGCTAGAATGTTCTTAGTTACTCTGTTGCCAATTGGTTATAGTTATTGTATCCCCTCCCCTTTACTCTGCAGTTGGTCCCTTGAAATGCCTGTCTTGCCGATGTACCTCCCCAAGGACTCCCTAACTGGTTGTGTACTAGCCTCCACCCCTGTTCTCCTCCCCCATAAAACCCTTGTACTCTCTGCTCCCGGTGCTACTTGATGCTGGTCTCCTGTGAGTTCACTTAGTGTCTCATAGGAGCTGGTATCTGGTGGTCTGGATTACAGTTGTGTCCATCAGCCATTAAGTTGGTCTGGTATAACAGTTTGTAGTCCCTCCTCGTTTCTTTTATCTTCCTTGGCACCTTCTCATCGCTGTCAGCTGCCTCAGGCATAGAGTGGCATCCCTTTAGAGAAGTCACCCACGGACCTTCCCTATTGCTGGCATGTCTGCTGTGCCGGGTAAGCAGGCTGTGCCGCACATGGACACACTTATTGAGCTTGTCCAGGTCCCTCTGGATGGCATCCCATCATTCAGGTGTGTCAACTCTACCAGTCAGGTTGATGTCATCTGCAAATTTGCTGGGAGTGCACTCAATCCCTTTGACTATGTAATAAACAAAAATATTAAATAACACCGGTCCCCTTAGGGACACCACTTTCCCCTGATGTCCATCGGGACTCTGAGCCATTGACCACTGCCCTCTGGATGCCACCACTCCATCAATTCTTTATCCATCATGCATGAAATCCATCTCTCTTTAAGTGAGAAGGATGTTGGGGACTGTGTCAACGGCTTTACAGGAGTCCAGATAAATGACATCTGTCACCCTTCCCTTGTCCCCTGATGCTGTCACCCCATCACAGAAGGGCACTGGGTTGGTCAGGCAGGACCTGTCCTTGGTGCAGCGGTGCTGGCTGTCCTGAACCACGTCCCTGTCCTACGTGTGCCTTAGCACAGCTTCTGGGAGGATCTGCTCCAATGATCTTCCCAGGCACAGAGGAAAGGCTGACAGATTGGTAGTTTCCAAGGTCCTCCTTTTTCCTCTTTTAAAAGATGAGTATGACGTTTTCTTTTTCCAGTCATCCGGGACTTCACCTGATTGCCATCACTTTTCAAATATCATGAGGTGTGGCTTGGCAAGTATATCAACCAATTCCCCCAGGACTGGGATGCACCTCATCTGGTCCCTTAGTCCTCTGTACATGTAGGTTATTTTCCTTTCACCAGCAGGACTGAGAACACCATCCGGGCCCAAGAACCAAGTTTTCCCCAGCAGCATAATTTCCTTTCCCATGGAAGAGCAGCAGGGGTATTAGCCAGAGAGTCAGACAAGTACTGCAGTCCCTACAAATTATCCTGGACAAAGGACCTGGCAGGCAGCAAATCTCTCCAATTGATATGTCAGGTTAGCTGATGGTTTCTTCTGTCCCCTGCAGCAAGGAGTCACCCACTGCAATTAATCACTGTTTCCTCCTGGTGGTATTACACGGTTTAAGGTCAGGTGGACCAGATCACTTGCTTGAAGGCACATGAAGCTCCTACTCAACTTTGAGGATAGTGAACCTATTGTGTAGCTGCAAGCCTTTAGGTGACATAAGAGCCTTCCTTGTTGTGCCATAAGTCACCTGCTTCCATCTCTTCCATTCTCCAGAGGTTGCACTTACCTTCATTAGGGGTGAACACTGACAACTTCTCAACTGCAGGTGGAGTTGGTGAATTTTCAAGCTGTTGAGTCTCAGAGAATGTCCTGTCTCCCTTTCCTCTTCACTTATGCTGTGCAGCCTGATAATTTCCTGCGGTAACTCCTCATCTTGGCAGCAAAGATCCTCCAAGACATTACAGCTCCTGCAACAAATTAAAATGAAACAACAGATTTTTTATGGAAGAACATTAAATGTCAAAGTAGCTGCTGAAGTACAAATGTCTCTTCAGGCTGAACATCCTACTGTTATCAAAGAACTCTTTCACTTGCCAGAAATATCTTTCCCAAATTAGAGATCTCAACCTTCTGCCACCACTTGTTATCACTATTTGTCCATACAGGGATCCTCCTTCACACCACATCTAAGGTGTAGCTCGGTTTCTGTGTAAAGGTAACTTACCATCACCTCTAACCCCTTCATGCAAAGACAGCCTAGCCTTACAGCCATTAAGTCAGTGCAGGGCATACATATACAATTGAAACTAACAAAGAGAAAAACCCCTACAACAAAACAATGTAATGCAAGTTACATTGGGATTACAAAGGGCTTGAGAAAGGTTGTATATAATAAATGTTTGACAAGTTACAAAGATTTTCACACAGATCTGCTGTGAAAATGACGATTAAGTGTAAGTTTGTCCCTGGGAACGGCAATGCTCAAGAAAAGTTCTCAGCATTTAGAGAAGGCTTTACTGCCTCACAGAGAAATATCTTCTGTGAAACACTGTTTGAAACAACTGTTTTGAAACAACTACAGATATACAATATAAATATGATCAGGGCATGGCTAGGGGAACAGGCTTCAGATACTTGTGAACTAGGGCTTCAGGTTTTCTTCAGGGTTGTAAACAGTGATTCAGAAACAACTGTGAAAAACTGCTGCGGGATTAGATGAATGGTTATTCCACAGAGCAAACTACAAGTAAAGAATTTCCCAGTCTCAAATAACGTGATCACTCTAAGCTCTTTGTGAAGTGCTCCTACCTACAGGCTATTCGAATGCCAAAGGAAGAAAATCTAGTGCCTTCATATTTTTGCGTATCAGCTCTGGTAGGGTAATATATTAGTGGATCAATTGCTGCACTAATGGGAAAAATCCTGCTCAAAGATCCAAATTATTTTCTCAAGACACTCTTGACCTGTTGTATAACTTGATTGATAGAAGCACATCTTGCTTTCAAAAAAGTAAAAGGGGCAGCTCTGAGAGGAATGGCTTGTAAAAATCAGTGGTGAAAGGAAAGGAAATGAAAGGAATATTTGTGGAAATGACTGGATTTCTAAATTCCACTTCTTTTATTATTATATTAATGGGGTTTATAGATACTGAGGTTATGGTTCTGGACAAATAAGCTTTTCTCTCTGCACACTTATTTTTCCCAATCATACTTCCAGCCTACTGAGAACACTTTATGCTGAAATTGTTGCTCACATTTGAAGTTCCTCAAGTCTTTCATGCTGATCTAGTCATGCCATACAGGGCATATTATGTGCCATACAGGACATGTTGTTTTATGGCACATTTTCCCACCTCTATTTCACTCTTGTAGCATCTGTGCCATCCAGAGCTTGGCTGTTCCTGAGTCACTTCTTTCATACACAACCTGGGACATCCTACTCCACTGGTCAGTCCTTGTCTGTGAAGCCGTGACTAGCTTGTGAGAAAGTATGAGGAGGTGTGAGCCCGTGTTTTATTCAGATAAAAAAGTCCTATTATTCAGCTGGCCTGGAGGTCTCCACGTAGGTGAGCTACAGCTGTGTGAAGAGTTTATTGCCTGTTCAGTAGTGCTACAGTTGGGTGCAGCACCTTCTGCTTCCAACGGAAGAGTATGGAAGAGAGGAATGTGGTTTGGCTGGGACCTGGACCTCTCTTGTCCTATACAGGGACTGGAGAGTAACAAAATGTCGTGAAGCAACTATGCTCATGCAGCACAAGCCATGCAAACCGACTGTGTTCAGTGAACGATACTATGGGCTGCTGCTTTGATGGCTGGTTAGGAGGTTGTAGTTGTATGGATGATATAAGTATTTGAGTTGTGTCAGTAATACCCAACTGGGATGCTGGGTACAAAGGAAAACATGGTAGGCTGTGAAATCCAGATTGCTGGATGTTCTGTGCTGCTTATTGTGGAGGTACTGAGACAGGGTTTGAGTCAAAAACAGATACATGGCCTTCTCTAACAAGATTCAGGCACTAGTTTTCTGTGTGGTGCAGGAAGCACCTGTTCCTGGTTTGGCAAGAGGGTGACTCAATATTCTGTGGGAATAGCAATATATTTTGTGAAGCATGATGATGTGAACTTGTGAGATAAGTGCTGATGCAAGAAAATAGCTTTTTCTGTTCCCACTAATCTTCCAGGTGACTGCTTAAGTGCTGCTCATTGGTAGCACTCAAGGCAAAAACTGCATTTTTAACCTTTGGGTTGCTGAGAGAGGCTGTAAATACATCCGGGCTCAGTCAGGCTCTTCAACTGTAAATAGAGAACATCCTTTCACCACCTGTATTGCCATTAATTGATGCGATTTCCACATAAAAAGCACTTAAATACACCTATGAAATGTGTTTTTTTCAGCACTGACATGACTTATCTTTCAAGATAAATATTGTTTGAAGTAAAGGAGCTTGATAGAGATGTCACAGTTCAATACCAGTTTCTCAGTTAATTTTATCTTGATAGTATCTTTATGGAAATTGAGTGCTTGTTCATGGTAATTTCAGTTGGAAGAAGTATAAAACATTTTTCTCTTAGTCCTCTACAGCATCAGAATTTGTACTTCTGTCTGAAGCTTTTGCAATTTAAAATCATGAGGCATGTGGTATTTGCCAGTGGAATGTTTTTATTCTGAGAGTTTTTTAGGAGCTGAATAGTTACTGCTTTTTGTTAGTTTGAGCTAAGCAGCAGCAAATTTAAAAAATGAGTGCTGAGTTTCTTGGCATGATCTTGTGTAGAAGACAATTGAAAGAATCACAAGTGGCTGAACCCCATCAGCATCTTTGGAGATCACTCTGTCCATCATCATGGTCAACAACAGCAACTTAATCACAGCCTTGAACAGGCAGACAGATTCTAAAACCTCCCTGTTCCAGAGTGTTTAACCACACTCATGGTAAATAACATTTTAATATTTCTAGACTGAGATTTTCATGCTCCAGCTTGTGTCTCTTGCTTTTCACCTACTGATGTGCACTTCTGAATAGAATTTGTCTTACCTTCCCTATATCATCCCATGAGGAAGCTGAAGCTAAGAGAAAGTGTAACCCCCTGATGAATAAAACTGTCAAATTCATAACAACAGATGAGGAGAAGGCTCAGGGACTCAATGGCTTTTCCCCCTCAGTCTTCACTGGCAATCTCTTCCCACAACTCTGGAGTAGGTGGGGCGCAAAGTCCTCCCACTGTAAGAAAAGATCAGGTTCAAGACTTTCTTCAGAAATCTGAACAGACATAAGTCTACAGGACCTGATGAGATACATCGCGGAGTCCTGAGGGAATTGGCTGATGTAGCTAACAGGCCATTCTTTGTGATATTTGAAGAGATGGTAATCAGGTGAAGAGCCAGGTGAGTGGAAAAGGAAACACTGTACCCATCCTTTAAAAGGATAGAAATGAGGGAACTGAGAAGTCCTCCCCTCTGTGCCTGAGAAGAGCATGGGACAGATCTACCTGGAAGAGGTGCTAAGGCACATGGAGGTGATTCAAGACAGCCAGCACAACTCCACCAAGGGCAAGTCTTGCTTGACCAGCCAAGTGGCCTTCTATGGTGGAGGGACCAGATCAGTGGGCAAGGAAGGGATAAAGATTCTCGGCGATGGAGAGAGACG
>WEKY01022363.1:0-16538 GCA_013390045.1 Picathartes gymnocephalus
GAGTTCATTTATAACAATTCCCATGGGAAACACCCACCCTTGGCTTTCCATGAGGGCCTGGCCTGCTTGTTTCCTGACTGGGGCACCCAGATGGGCAGAAGGCGCTTTGGAATGAGGTGGACACCTGTATCCTTCTCCAGCCAACAGCTACAAAAGGGCAAAGGGACTGGAGAGCTCCTTTCAGTCAATTTTTCTCCATATCTGATTAAACAAAAACCATAAGCAGACACAACAACTTAGCAAAGACACTGGCTGGGAACACCTCCCAAAGCAGTTACAAGAGACAACTCATCAGGGGCAGGATTAAAAACTCTTTTTTATTAAGTTCCCAGAGGGAAAATGCTATTTGGGCAGTGACTCCTGCTGGGAATGTGCAGCCACCACAGCTACAGGCTTTGGAGAGCAGGAATGGTCCAGAAGATACTTGCTAGAAGGAGCTGGAATTACCCTGCCCCAGAGTTTGCAGGGTCTTTTCCTCTCCAGAACCACTGGAGCTCCAACACCTCCTGCAGCCTGCCCAGAACAGAGCACTGGGGGCTGAGCAGCCTTGGGAAGGGAACGTTACTCCCTCTCTGCAAGATACCACAGTAAAGCAGCACATTCCACACTAAAGCAGCACATTCTTGGCTCTGGTTTCTGAAAGTCTGTGGTGAGGTACCACATTTCAGTTTGGCACCAGGTGGAAGACAACCGTTGCTGTCTCCTCCTGTGGAAGAGCAGCTAAAGGTATGCATGCCATGGGTACCAGGGCAGCTGAGCCCAGCTTCCTGCTGGGTTATCTCCAAACCATCAGGAAGGCACAAAACCACCACTGGCATGCCAAAACATCAGCTCTGCCTTGGCACATCCCGTTCTTCAAGGATCCTTTTAACTCTTTCCACAATGGTCCACACTTCTGCCATGGCACCTCGGCCTGCAGGGCGAGAACAAAACCACATTGCCAAATCCAGGGTGGGGGCAACCTAAACAAAATGGTGTGGAGCAGAATTCCCTGTCTTACCTCCTTCCTCCAGGGTAAACACTGTGTGTTTTCAGTATCTGTCTGAAATGATCTTTGCCTATACAAAAGACTTGCCAAATCCATGCCATTCCCATGACTCTGCCTTAGAGAAATGACCTCTTTTGGAGAAAGCTGTCCTGGATTCCCACCAGCCTGAATCTTGGGAGCAACTCTTGGAGAAGGCTGAGTGCTGGACAGAACAAAACAGAAAGGCTTTTCCTTTTGGCCTGGTTATCTGCCAGATGAATATCTCATCTATGCTGTGCTGCTGCTTCCCTTTGAAACAGTTTTTAACTCGGGTTTAGAATTTTAAAGCCAGAGATGATTAAATCACCTTGTCTAACCTTGTGTGCTGAACTCAGCACTGGGAACTGAGTCCATTTCACTCTTCTAATTTGCCTGGAGCTGAGGAAAGATGCTTCTCCCACAGGTATTTGTCTCTTTGGGAAGACTGAAAAGGACTCTCTCTTGATATTTTGTCCTGATGGCTCATTGACCTCATAATTTATTGCTCAGCAGAAATTAGTTGTGGGAGGTGTCATTTTCCTCTTTTTTCAGACCTGTAAATCCCAGGATGTCTGGAGCATCCTGTGGACAAGCTGCAGGCAGATTTGGACCCTTCTGCTCCCTTAATCCCAGGGAGAAGAGCTGCACCTGACAAGAGACATTCCCTGACTGCCTCTGCATGGTTTGGCAGAGCTACACCCTTCCAGAACACTTCCAAGGCCTGCCTTCTTCCTCCACCACCACCTCTGGCAATTCACAGCTGGATTTTTTAGGTTCAGCAAAGCAAACTCTTATAGCACAGCTCGTGCCTACAGGTGGAAATCTGCCAGTGTGCCAGGCTCTAGAAATCCAGCCAAGGATGATGAAGATAATGGCAGTGTGGAAACTATCCAATCAAGAAACTCAATTTGGTATTCTAACTCTTTTAGCTGGACTTTCTGTCTAATCCCACCCATTTACTAAAGGAGAAAAATTAAGAAGGTAAAACTTGGGGGCAGTGAGGATCTGGTGCATTTCAGGTGAGACCCAACCACATGGGGTGAGGAAGAGAAACCTCCTAGAGCAAAACAAACCACGATGTCAACAGACAAAACTGGTGCAAACTGAGTCTCTCCTGCACCAGATGTGTGAGCTTTGGTGTAGAAACCAGGGAAACCCCTGAGTGGATGGAAGCCACAAAACCAAAATGAGTGTGGAAGAGGCTGTGGGGTGAGAGGCCTGAGAAAAGAGGAAGGGGTGAAAAAAAGTCAGTTGTGGGGACTAGTTTGGGTCTTCAGAGATGGAATCCATTAGTGCCCTGCCATAATCTCCCTACAGGCTGCCAGGAAAAGTCCTGGTGTTTGCCATCAGGAAGATCTTGTTGGGAATTGACTCACAAGCACAAGTGGAGTCCAGATGTGGCTGCTCCTGCCATTCCGGCATCCCCCTCCTCCAAGCTCCTTCAGGAATTTGCTCTCACAGCTGAGACAGCTGAGCTGCACATGAAGAAATTTGATGTAATCGTGTCTAAAATCCCAGTGGAAGGCTAATCATCCAGGATATTTCAACTGATGTCTGAGTTACTTGACCACACTTACTTAATTGTAAATATTTCTTGGTTTCCGAAAGTACAAATCTCTAGAGGGATTGCACCTACCTAAGGATTCCAAAACGAAGCCAGGCCTAGAATTTAACCACGAGGGGCATTTTAGCACCCTGTCTTTGTTACAGACTGTTTATTGGACTGACAGGGAAGTTAAAATCCTGCTGGAGTTGGGGCCATTACACAGAAGTAGGTGCATGCTGGAACTGGGGGGACATTTTACAGAGATTTGCCCAATGAAATTTTAATAAAAAAGCAAATCCATCCATCCAAATGGTTTGTTATCAAAACCCTTCCCAACAGTCAAAATACCTCCATTTAAAGCAGCTACTAAAATTCAAATGAGACCATTATTTCTTAGCACTGCGAGCTAAATGTACTGAATCTGAACTTCCTCCACACCCCTCTTTCACTTCACAGAACTCTGGTGCCAAAACCCCAAGTCAAAACTTGTTTGGGAAGCTAAAAAGTAACCCGGGCAACAACAACAACAAATGTTACATGTGTGTCCAGCTACACCGCCAGCCACATCTGCAAAGGGCTTTTCTCACCGTCTGCTCTCAGGGACAAGACTTAATCCCCGTGATGGAGCTGAGGAATTGAGGCACAATGAAAACAGCCCCCAGTCCCAGCAGAGGGCAAAGTCAGGACACCCAAATCCAGGCTGATAACGCTCGTCACAGAACCTTCCTTCTGTTTGATCTCCTCTCCTCCTGAATGAGCATTTCTGTTCAGTATCAGGCTCACCTGAAAGCTCTTAAGGCTACTTAAAAATTAATGACGAGGGATAACAGAGGGCAGAGCTTCAGCTTGTTTGTACAAACCGTGGCAGTTTGGCATCTCCACAGCCACACAGCAGAAGGCAGCACTGGGGGCAGGGAAAGGGCCAGGAGCCACGGGAAAGGACTGACCTTCATCTCCACACACGAGTTTCTTCACCACACAGGGGATCTCGGTGTAGCCAAAGCCCTTCAGCTGCTCCACCTGCCGAGCTGTGATGGGATGCTCCCACATGGCCGTGTTCATGGCTGGGCAGAAGAGCAGGGGTTTGCTCAGGTCCCAGGCACGGATGACACAAGTCTGCAGGACAAGCCAAGAGAGGGCGCGGATTTCCTCATTCCTTCCCATCCCTTTGCTGCACCTTTCCAGCCTGGCTGTTATTTTGTCAGTGCAGCTGGACTAACCCATGGGCTGAGACTAATTTGTAGTACACTCCCACCAAGCTCATCTCTGACAGGCAGGAAAGATGAGGGAGGTTACCCAGAGGATAAAATCCCACCCTGCTCCAGCCAGTAGCCCAGGCTGGAGCAAACCAAGCTGGAACAGGATGTGTACAGACAGTGTGGGAGACAGAGAAGCTGAGAGGTGGCCACAGATCTTATCAGCTACAGAGAAACCCCTGGGGCAACACTTCAGGTAAGCCAGCTGCAAAGCTGGACACTGAAATGCCAGCTGGATCCATAACTCCCCACCAGGGAAGCAGTGCTGCTTCCAGGATACAAGAGGGGAGAACACAAGCACATCTGGGCTGCTGCAGGAGATGCTGGCGTGTTACAAACCATCTGTGCTACAGGCAATCAGATCTTACTCCTCAGCACTTCCAGATAACCCAGGATCCCCTTGGAAAGATGAATGCTTGTTCTTAGGACAATGTCCATGAGATTCCCCAGGCCTTGCAGCATTTCAGTCAAACAAGGGAGCAGCTCAGATCACGGAGTCGTTACAGGAACCCTGCCCATCCCTTTTTTATACCCTGTGATCTGAACCCTTCCCAGCACAAGGAAATCTGATAGAATCTGTTCTGAACTGCCAACCAGCACCTCCAGCACTCACTTTCCTTTCCTGGAGCTTCCTCTTCCCTTCACAAGGCTCTCAAATCCCTGACATCCTTCCTGAGCTCTTCCCTCAAGGGACACAAGCCACAAGGGACCCAAAAGGACAAGACATTGCTTGTTCCTCCCACAGCTCTTTCTGGCATCTCTCAGATCCCCAGTGATCTGCTCTGGGTGGATTTTGTTCATTTATATGCACTTCTTACCCAAAAGGCTGTAGGTCATGCAGATCTGCAGCTTCCTGAGATCTTTTGTGTGGTTAATGCCTGGCCAGGAAACATTCAGCCCCGCTGAAGGCCCCCATCACCCAACAAAGAAGCACATTAAATAGAGCACTTTAAATACCAAAAAACAAGCCTGAACAAGCAAAATCCTCTGTAGCTGAGACTGGGAGGTAAGTGGGCATGAGCATGTTTGAAAGTCTGTCATATGTTAGGTGAGGGAGGTGGTGAAGTAGCAGGAAGTAAACAGTTTTATCTGATCTCACAGGTGTCTTTCCAGATTGCTTTGAAAAAACGTAGAGGAACTCAAAAGTGAGTGTGTGTGTGTGTGTGTGTGTGTGTGTGTGAGTGACAGAGAGAGGATGGAGGCAGAAGGAAATACCGCCCTCCAGAAAAAACAGGGAAGACACAAAGCAGGGACTGGGAAATAAGAGACTGACGGAGCTGAGGAGTGGCATTGGGTCAGGGAAGGAAAGAGAAGGAGCGGGGGAACCATGCTGGGGAAGAGAGAGACCAGCAGATGAAGGGGGAGCAGAACACGCAAATCTCATTGTTGGTGATACTGCAGAAGCACCAAGATTCCACGCAGGCAAGGTCAGGCAGTGCTGAGGGGTGGCAGCAGTGGCAGGCAGAGCCTGGTTACTCACCAGCAGGTTGTCACAGATGCCATTGGCGACCTTTGCCAGCGTGTTGGCATCCAGAGGTGCCACCACCATGAGGTCGGCCCAGCGCCGGAGCTCGATGTGCAGGACAGGGTCCGAGCGGCCCTTCCACAGCTGTGGGGAGCACCAAACCCTCACACACCTCATCGGTGCCACCTCAGAAAACACAATTCCTTATGGAATTCCTATGGAATTATGCCTATGGAATCTAAGGGATGGCAGCGGATGGGGGGAATCCTTTCCCCGCAAAGACAATTCACACATCGGATAACCACAGGTTAACTCACAGCAAAGAGCTGTCCCCATCCACAGCATCCCTGAGATTTGGAATTATTCCCAAGAGCTCCATCCTACTGAAGCCAGGCAGGCCCAAACCAGCAGTACTTTTCCTGGGGAACCCATGTGATTTATAAGCTTCACTGGCTTTTCACGAGGTGCAGACCTCTAACTGAACAAGTCACTTTGAATCAGGGTGCACAATCCCACTCACTCTCACAGCAGCAAAGGAAACCCTCCTAAGCACTGCAGGGAACAGTGTCCTATTGGCTTTGTCCACGATGGATGAGGTTTATCCAATTTGGCACTTCCCTCCTCTCTTGGCTATTAGAAGCACAGAATGGTTTGGGTTGGGAGGGACCTTAAACCTCCCCTTGTTCCACCCCCTGCCATGGGCAGGGACGCCTTCCACTTGACCAGGTTGCTCCAAGGCCCATCCAACCTGGCCCTGAACACTTCCAGGGTTGCAGCAGCCACAGCTTCTCCCTGACAAACACTTCAGTGAGTATTTCTGTTTTCACTGAAGCCCTGAATTGCTCAAGAGAACCCTGGTCTTAAGAGCTCAGCTCACTGGGAAAGTCCTGAGAAGCAGCAAACAGCATCAGGTGCTTATTCCCCAGGGGACACCCAACCACAGGCCAGCACGGGCTGCATCAGGGCCACAAACTGCTCCTTCTCTGAGTCACAGGAAGCCACAACAAAAAGGCAGCATCCGAAAACCTGGGGCTTCCTGAACACCTTTCCCACCTCCTCCACTCACTTCTATTCTTTCTTGTAGTTTTATTGTCACGGTGCAGTATCTCACAAAGAGATGCTGAGCAGGCTGCCACAGTGAGCCCAGAGGAGGCCATCAAGCTGATCAGAGGGATGGAGAACCTCTCCTATGAGGAAAGGCTGAGAGAACTGGCACTGTTCAGCCTGGAGAAGAGAAGGTTTTGGGATGACCTAACTGTGTCCTTCCAGTGCCTGAAGGAGCCAGCAAGATGGAGGGAGGAGATTTACAAGGGCCTGCAGCAACAGGACCAGGGGAAATGGTTTCCAGCTGCCAGAGGGTAGGGTTAGATGGGATATTGGAAGAAATTCTTCCCTGTGAGGGTGGGGAGGCCCTGGCACAGGTTGCCCATAGAAGCTGTGGCTGCCCCTGGATCCCTGGAATTGTCCAAGGCCAGGTTGGACAGGGCCTGGAATAGTGGGAGGTGTCCCTGCCCATGGCAGAGGATGGAACTGGACGAGCTTTGAGGTGCCTTCCAACCCAAACCATTCTGGGATTATTTCCCACCACAAGGGCTCCGTGCCTGCTCTCCAGTGTGCCAGCAGACCCCAAAGCCTGAGCTGCACCTCTTCTATCACCCCACTGAGGGTTCCTCAGAATAACTGCCTGAGGCACCCTAGGATCCAGCAGGTATCCACCAATTCCTAAGACCAGCCAGAAAGCTTCCTGGCCACTGCCACTGGTGTGTTTCTGTCCACTTAAAAACAATGCTCATCTGTGAGCAGGAGTAGGGGTAAGGAGAGACCATCTTGTGCTCAGATCAGTACTGCAAAGCAGGGATGGAATGTACGGAAAAACAAATCTTGATGCTTATACAATGAACCTCTTCATACTCAAGGACTCTCAAAGTGTGTCAGTAAAACTGCAGTCAGGAGAAAAAGCCGTTTCACAGGGTGCAGAGGTGTTCACAGCCCTGACAGCTGAGCTAAGGAGAATGAAGCTGCTGCCTGTGTGACAAGTATGACTCATGACAAGCACCAAACATGCTCACCATGGCTGCCTTGGCATTTCCTGACACTCCTTTCAGAGCAGCTGATCCCAGGGTGGAGAGAGACCACTGCTACCCTCCCTGCCTGCTGCAGGACAAAATCTTGCCATGCATCAGGGCAGCCTCTCTCTTCCTCCTCATTTACAGCACCTTGTTCAAAAGCCACATTCCAAACATACATCACTAGACCAAGGAGTGAGTCTTGGCCAAGGTTTAAAAAAGAACTAAGTGTGGCTTCTTGCAAGAAAACTTAGAGGAATCCTTCTATTTTCAAGAACAACTCACCTGCCACTCCTCTTCATCACCATAGAGGGTCACAGGAATCTCCTGGGCATTGTAGAAATGTTTTGCTCTCTCAGTAGTGACCACCTTCACCTCGAGCTAAGCAGAAAATAAAAAAACACTGGTTATACTTGAGGACATTCTGAAGGTTTTGTGGCTTCTCAGAGAGCCTCCCCTATTCACAGCTGCAAGGCCAGGCCACCACAGGCATCCACAGAAGCCAGAGGTCATTTCATGTCAACCTAAAACAGCCACGCAAAGGCGAAAACCTCTGTGCAGGTGTGTCTATAGCACAGGGTTTCTGTGCAGCAAACCAGTGGCTTCCACAGAGAGAGACTGGGTGAAGACATGAGGGCTGTCTCTGAAATCTCAGATAAACCTGCAAAGCCACTGGAGTCCTCATTTATTGGTGCCTATGGGGGAAAGCCCATCCCATCCTTCAGACGTTTATCTGACACATGCTTACAAAAGGTGCTAAGGTGAACCCCTCATCTCCTCCTGCAGAAATCTTCCCAAGTGGAAAAGGGAGCTTTTCCCTGTTTTCTGTGTGTCCTGCAGCTCTGATGAACGTTGCCAACAGCTCTTGCCACATGCAGTGAACCAGAGGAGTCCTTCCCATACCGGGATCAGCCAGTGTCCAAGTGGCTCTGCAGGCCCTGACTGCCCATGCAGGACATGGAGCTGAATTTCCAGCTGCAATTCCTCCCAAGGATGTTCCTTGAACTGGTCAACAGGCAGGCCAGCACGTGGATGGAGCGCTCTGAACACGGGTAATGAGGAAGATGAACCTCAGGCTGCTGATGACAGGGAAAAATACCCCTTTGTCCATACTATTGGCCACCTTCCAGCAGCTCCCAGAACCCACTGCATGGTTCTGTTGATCAAACAGTGAGATGGGGAGAAACCAGCCCCCCCAGCAGCTCCTTCCTGCTGGAAAACTGTGCTTTGAGGTAGAAAACTGATGAGGCACTTGGTGAGTGCACTCCTTGCTACAACCAAGTGCTGGAAACCTCCAAGAAGTTCTCTGCAACAGCAGCAGTGATGTGACAGAGCACGTTAATGCAGCTCCCAACACCATTTATTCCACTGGGAATGAGGCAGTGTTGGCTCCTTGGATCCTGTGAGACTACAGTAACAGCTGGGAGCAGTGGAAAATCCCAGCCTTGGCATATTGTGGTCACTGGTAATTGTGGTCACTAGTAATTTTCCCCATTTTCTGAAGGAAAAGTGATAGGATAAGACTGCTGCATGACACGTTTTTGGTACCGTCCGTTTGCTTTTTTGCCTCTTCTAAAAGTCTGTTCTTCTCGAAGCACCCCTGACTGGGAATCACAGGTGTCTGCAGTGTTTTTGAGTGTGAAGATCACACTCACAGGCATTAGCTAACTGTATTATTTCCATGCTAACCTCACCCCACAGGAAGCTGCTCGAGCCAAGCAGCAACACCCACGAAGGCGCTATCGCAGCTCTGCTGCGGGCCTGGGGCGAGGTGTTAACCTCAGTCTGCAAGAGAATTTATTTATTTGGGGGGTTTAAAGGGCACTCTGCAGTTTGAAGGAGGATGTCTGCTCTCTGAAATGGTACCACTGAAAAAAATATTTATTTCTTCCAAGCATAAGCCCAGGACTGGGGAAGCGCTCTGGCTGTCGAGCACTGCATCCAACCATTCCAGAGGGATGTTCAAGGTGTCTGAGTGCTGGTGGCTGAAATCCCACCACCCCCCAAGAAAGTTGTTCTGTGAGTTAAATATTCTCCCTAATGAAGGTTTTCTGCTGGGCTGGCCTCCTGGTTCCCTCGTTCTCAGCAAGTCCTTCAAGTCCCTCTGGCTACACTGGGAAGAGGTCGGTGTTCTCAGGATCACTTTAGCCTACATAGTTTATTCTATTTACCTGGCACACCCTCTGTTTGCCTGTGGATATCCTCAACAGCAAAGGCAGTCTGGCCACACTCAAACTCCCTCACTGGAGACAGTTTAGATTAGTAAGAGGTTTTTGGCTTAAGCTAAATCTCCACAATAAACTTTACCACAAAACTGCTCTCCTGTGTTTGGGCAAAGCTGCTGGTCTCTGATAGAGGATTCTCCTGGCACAGCCCTTCCTGCTCAGGGTAAGGAGGTGCACGTGGTTATTTTTTAATGGCTTTCTCACTTCTGACAGCCTGAGCACAAGAGAATGAGCAGCTTCTCTGTCAAATGGCACCTACAAGCTGGGGCAGAGGCTGCCTGGCAGGTGCACAATGAAGGGACAGGGCGTGATTTAAACCTGAAGTCCAGGTGACATCCTAGAGCTCCAAGAGCAAAACATCTTGCCCACCCAAAAGTTTGTCCTTGCCTTTCTTTATCCTAGGGGCACAGACTGGTTTGGGCTGGAAAGGAAATTAAAGGTGTTCTAGTTCCACCCCCTGCCATGGGCAGGGACAACTTTCACTATCCCAGGGTGCTCCAACCTGGCCTTGGACACTTCCAGGACAAGTCAAGCAAAAGGCAGTGAGCTGCAGTCACATCCACTGGCACCCTCGAGGAGGTGTTCAAGTTTAATGAGCAGCAAAATCACTCTGCCAAGTCGCTCACCACAGACCATTTCAGGCAAAGCAGCAATTTAAACTAAACCACTCTGGTTGCAAGCCTGTGACCACATCTCCTCTGGTATCAAAGTTCTTCCTCTGCTCCTGCCCTGCCTGCTTTGTACAGTTCTGCTCCAGCAGCAAAGAAACTGATGCAACAGCCTGGTGCAGGACTGGACAAACTCCATGGGAAGTTACACCGACTCAGCAGGCCTTGAAATCACAGCAGAAATGAGTAAATAACTTGGATTGATAAACTGGTATAAACTCCTGGATGGCTCACTTTTGCTGTTTCTGCCCTAAAACCAGTGGCCACAAAGCCTGCACTGGATGTCACAGACCTCTGGGCCTGCACAGAGAGTTTGACTCCAGCTGTCTGCAGCTTTTAATTACGAAACAAACACTCAGAGAGAAGCAAAGGGTTTGACCCCCATTCCTGCCACGGGTCATTTGCATTCTGCCTGTCACCTGCACAGGAGGATGTCCCAAGCTCCAGGAGCAAAGGAGAACGGACAACAGCCAAGCTAATCCAAGAGGGAGAGGATTAGAAGATTCCTATCTCTGGCTCTGGGCTGGTCATCCCATTCCTTGGTGTCATTTTTTTTTTTTTTGTCCTTCTTTCTTCAGGCTGGGACCTTTGGCCTCACTAATGACATCAGGTCAAGTCATAAATTAACTGAGGCCTCACCCTTCCAGCTTGGATATCAACACCAACCAGATAAATCAGCACCTCCTCTGCCTCTACTCAATGCACCCACAGCCTCCCATGTTATCCCAAAACATATTAATGAAGCAATTTAATCAACAAATCTGCAGATTTAAGTGCACCCTCTTGCCCCTGCCATTCTTTTGTGTCACTGCTCCGAAGTATTTCCTCCATTTCTAAAAACCTGAAAGTTTTCTGTGTTTAACATTATCCTACAGCAGAAAAGAGCACATTTCCCTCCCTGATCAGTCACCAGTGGCCTCTGCTGGGCACCTCTGTTATTCCAGACAAAAAAATAGTAAAAAAATACTACACAGACACATAGAGCAGCTTGTGTTTTCTATTTCTGCTTTTACAAAGTCTGTTTTCCCTTCCTGGATCACATTTGGAAAAGCCACATCCCACCCACGGAAAACTGCAATATCCTGGAGATTTCAGGTTTCAGAAGCATCACCTCTGTCTGCAACCACACCTGATAACTTGACTAACAAGGACAAACTCCAGAAAAAAAAAGCCCACCCAAAGCAAAGACCTTTTCAAGTATGAAATGATAAGGAAAAAAAAAAAAAATTAAAAATAGGTGGAATCCTCCTCATAGAAATTTTTAAACTAAAGGGCCCTCAAGGAGGAACTTGTCATTTCAGCAGAAGCCACATGACCTCTCCTCAAAACCAGGGTAACTCCAACTTTACACAGCTCCACTCACCCCTGGAATTTTCAGCAATTCTGCGATGAGCAGGGGCAGCTTCAGGGCAGCCACACTTCCAGTGACTCCCAGCAGCACATGGAGCTTTTCCTGTGGCACAGACGAGCTGTTTCCTGCAGGAATGCCTGGTTCTGGCAGGGAGATGGGCTCCATGCTCCAACCCAACTGTGCAGGCACAGGAAAACAAAGACATGGACTAACAGAGCCCTTCAAGCCCAACACATTCCCCAGGGCAGGGATCTGAGCCTGGGCTCTGCAGAGATATCCAGAAAGGTGGGGTGGCTCTGGGTCACCCCACAAATGTCGCCCATCCCACAAGGATTTCGAATACCAGCAGAGCTTTAGGGGCAGCTCGATGTTTAATTACATTTTTCTCTTGGATACTGGGAAACAGACTCCTAAAACTTGAGCAGAGAGGCCACAAAAATACCCTGAAGTTCATGCCTCCCAAAATTAAGACTCTCACATGTCGAACACGGTCCATAACTTAGGATAGATAAATCAATTTGGGATTTGTAAAGACAAACAACCCCCTGCTGAGCTGCTTTCCCTTTGCACTCTCTGGTGATTAATAAATGCACAGAGATGTCTTAACAATTAAAAATGTGGGACTTCACTGCATGCACAACTATCTCAGTGTGTTCCTAAATATTTACAGCAGCACTAGAAATTACCCCCTTTATTATTTCTATAATTTCTATAATGATTATAGAAATTATTAGCAGCTCTAATTCTGGCCTGCTGCTTCCTCCTGGCTTCCCTCTGCTGCTGCCACACTGATAAAAATCAGAAATTAACGTTTTGGTCAGGAAATCATTCCAATTGACACAGGTTATCTCAAATATCATCAATTAATGATTGATTAGCAAAGAGTAAAATCAGTTCTTGAAAAACCACTGCATTCAGTGAAGTGGGTTCCATTTTAGTGACGTCCTTGTTGTTCAAACTGAGCTGCTTGGAATCACTTTGGGTGGAAAGAGAGACAGGTTTAGGCTGCCTTGATTTTTGGGCTCAACTCAGAGGTTGGAGAGAGGAATTTCACAGGATCACAGCCTGGTTTGGGTTGGAAGGGAAAATTAAAGGTGACCAAGTCCCACTCCCCCCGCCCCCGGGCAGCGACACCTTCCACTAAAAGCCCAATTTCAGCCTTGCTGATTAGCAAGGGCAATTAAGAGGTGAGAAATGCAGCAGCATATTTGCAGAAAGATTCTAATGCTACCACCATGCTCTGCACATTTATATCTAATTAAGTCCAGAAAATTATTATTTATAAATAATTAGAATTATTATCTACTTAAAGCATCCTGAGGATGTTTCCAAAACGTCTCTTGCGATTCCTAAATGACAATTAAATCCGCCGAAGCATCCACAAATTAAAGCCTGGGTATCAAAACGGAAATTTTTAAGTAGGAAACTTTCAAAATACTTACAAATGATAAAAAGGATAAAAATGGTAAAATTATAAAGCAATTGTTAAGATGGTAAAGTAATAAATATGGTAAATAGATGAAGATTTTAAAATAGTATAAATTAAAAAATAATTACAAAAAGAGTGGCAAAAAATATAAAATGGCAAAGGATTATAATGAAAGCTGTACATATAATATATGTAATATAACGATAAAAAAGTGTTGGGCCGCGCTCTCCTCTTACCCAAACACAGCCGTGGGGAAGCAACCACTAGAAAACAATCAATTTACAGGCCCTTAAGGGTTAACGAAACCGATTTTTATGCCGGAAACGGCTCCAAAAGGCCGCACAACAACACCTAGAAGCCCCTGGGGCTCCTAGAAGGTAAAAAAAAAGCGCTCCGATACCGCTCGAGGCAGGGCCGGAAGGACCCTGAGGGACGTGAGGGCCGCGGGCTCCGGGCAGGAGCGGTGCCGGAAGCCGCGGGGGTGCCGGGAGCTGGCGCGCGCACAACGCTGATTGGTGCGGACTATTCCCGCCCACGGCGCTGATTGGTGTAGGTGCTCCCGCCCACAGCGCTGATTGGTGCGGACTATTCCCGCCCACGGCGCTGATTGGTCCTGGCAGCGCCCGCGCGCCCACGCGGCGGGAGGAAAGGAGGAAGTGGTGTCATGGCGAGCGCTCACGGTTGGGTCCCGGGTTATGGCGGCCGCGCTGCCACCTGGGAGGGCTTTGTGCCCTCCTGTGTGCCCCAGCCGTGCCCACGCGAGGGGTCTCGCCAAGGGCAGGCGGGTAGCTTCAGGCTGCTCAGGGAGTAGTCTTAACGGGGATTCTGGCGCGTGGCGAGGTTGTGGAACGTAACAAAGGCCAAAAAAACTCGGCGTGGAAGGCGTGTGGGGAACGCGGTCGAGGAGAGGGTCTGAGGGCTCCTCAAGTGACAGGGGTGATATCTGAGACCAGGAGTGAAACTTCTATTTAGGGCAGCCACACAGAGCTGGTAGGGGGAAAGTGGGTTGAAGGACTGAGTATTGTCTGAGGCACAGACAGGACACAGGGAATGGCTTCCCATGCCAGAGGGTAGGGTTAGGTGGGATCTTGGGAAGGAACTGCTCCCTGTGAAGGAGGTGAGGCCCTGGCACAGGGTGCCACGAGAAGCTGTGGCTGCCCCTGGATCCCTGGAAGTGTCCAAGGCCAGGTTGGACACTGGGGCTTGGAGCAGTGGAAGGTGTCCCTGCTGAGCTATAAGGTCCCTTCCAACCCAAACCACTCCACAATTATGGAATCATCCGTGACACTTGGGGCAGCACGAGGTCCCCAGCCCTTTGCAGATCCAGCTCAAAAGCAGCAGCTATTTGGACACTCCTCCAAAAAAGCAGCAAGGACAGCGCAAGGCAGAGAGCCCTGCTTTGCTGACTGCAGGACATGGAAGGCGACAGGGAGACCTGAGGAAAACCCCAGGTGTGTTCTCTCCTGAGAGGCCTCTTGCCCAGCAGCAGGAACACCCCATCTCCCCCATCTCCCCCACCCACGCACCTTCAGATGCACCACGCTTTGATCACCCCCACCTGGAGCAGGGACAGCTTACAAATAACCCCGGGGAGAACAGGGGGTCGAGTTTCCCACCTGGCTGGAGCCACTGGGGCAACATTTCAGCGCTCACACAGTCAGGAGACACACTGGAGAGGAGGGTTAGGTGCTGAAGCAATGTCTGTTAGTTACAGCTCGTTTACAGTTATTATTGATGCGTCTTATTGTCAATGCAAGAGGTGAAGTCACTGAATCCATCATTTCTCAGACACGGATGACAGAGCACACGTGGTTTGGCAGAGGAAGTTTTAGGCGAGCTAGAAATGGATTGCACAATATTTAAACCTGATTAAGTACATAATAGGCTTAGCAAAGGATTACTTTTCTCCTGACATTTTATACATAAATATATACACACACAAACAGACAGGCATTTTATCAGTAGCTGCATTTTAGTCTGGTCAAGAGACGACTGCCTATTGCAGAGTGACTGGAGTGATACCCTTAAAAAGGAAACTAGTCTTGGTGTGCTTTGCTGGAGAAGAGAAGGTCCTTTTTGGGGTGATTCTCAGGGGTAGGGGTCACATCCAAGCATCACTGGAGGGGACAGATAAGGGGCTGGGGACTTGCACAGTCCTGGCTGGTGGCACACTGAGCTCCTTCCCTGTGCCAGGCAGGAGATACTGGAGCCAGGGGGCTGGATTGGATTCTGTTTGGGCTGCTTTTCGAGGACTTGGAGAAGAATTTGGCTTATTTAAAGTGCATTTAGAGTTGAAAAGCATCTCGGAGAAGTCCCTTTCCCTCCTCCTGCCCTGCAGCATCCATCCCATTTATGTTCCCACTCATAATCTTCTCCAGGGTGTGCCAGTCACCTTCCCCAAGAGGTGTTGGTCTGAGCTCAGCTGCCTCCTGCCAGCGTGCAGGATCATTATTTAATGTCCAACCTCCCCAAACTGGGCAGGGATTTGGGCCCGACAGGGATTTCTGCACCAGGAAAAACACGTGGCTACCATCTCACCACGCTTTTTAGGAGTGAAAGTGAGCAGGAGTCCTTCCCTCCGGCGTGGAGGTTTCCTGGAGAGCCTTAAATTAGCACAAACCTCCAGAACTAACAGGGACAAATCTTGGCCTGGCTATTTCCATCATCAGGGAGACTGCTTGGATGTGCTGGGATAAGGGGTGGCAAGATTTGACCTGCAGCCTTGCCCAAGAGTAGATCCTCTGAGGAACGCTCTGCCGATTTTACAGCTGCTTTTCAAAACAGAAGCCTTTTAAAAAAAACAGACTCAGGATGCAGAATCTGGAATGGGATGGTTGTATCCCGCAGGGAAAACCTGTCCTTGCTCCCCAACACACACACACACACACACGCACACACACACACACACTGGTCCTCCACGTCAAAGTGTAAACTACTCACTTACAACACCATACACTGAGAGAAGTTGTAGATCCTGAGCCAGGGTGTAGATTAGGAATCTCTTGGCTTCCAGCATATCAACAGCAGGATTGAGGGTTTCTTATCTTTTTTTTTTCCCCTTGGTTTTTTTTTTTTTCTTTTTTTTTTTTTTTTTTTTTTTTTTTAAATGCTAAATCAGCCAGCCACCTGCTTGTTAAAAAGCAAAAGAAAAAAGGAGAATTCCCAGGATTGCTTGCCCTTTCTAAGACAGCGGCAAGTGGCTGGACACTACCAACTGAAAGAGAAAACTCATACACGTCAAAAACCCGTGGTTCAGGACTTATTCCAAGAGGGAAGATGGGTGCTGGTTGCTGTTTTTCCCTTTTGGGGGGCATGGGGGGGGCTTTTGGCTGATGAGGTTCTAACGTACACCTATCACCACAGTAATTAAAAAACCACCACTGTACACTATTCCACAGGGAAAAAGAAGACACGTGAACAGACACTGACTACCACGCACGACGAGAGCCCTGCAAGTCAACTCACGGCCTCTTCAGGATGAAACAGAAAGGAGAAAAGAAGAGTTCAAGAAAAGAAAAAAAAAAAA
>WEKY01022363.1:37168-56363 GCA_013390045.1 Picathartes gymnocephalus
ACAGTATATATATGTATATTTATTTATTATATATATATATTTATATTTATATTAACACACACAGGTGTATCAGCACAGCGTCAGCTGGCTAGGGAGGGGTATGGCACATCCAGAGGGATCTGGGGAGCCACTGCCTGCCCGGTTTTTCCCACAATAAAGCTCTGTCCTGCTAATTCCAGCTTAAGACACTGAGGCTAATCCTGGCTGTGCTCTGCAATCACCATCCCAAGTCCTCTGCCTTGTTCCTTTAATTCCATGTCCCTCCTGTGCCAATTCTCTCTGATTTCTTCATTATGTCTTAGATTTGTGGAGGTTTTTTTCTCCCCCCTGCCCTTAGGAGCATTGGTTCTCCTTGACAATAATTGGATAAAAGGAGGAGCTGGGAAGGCTCAAACCCCAAATTAAAATAAACTATCCTTACATTTGTGTTTGATGAACTTCTCAGCAAATCTCCACCACCACCTTTTCCCAAGTATTACTGCAGCCAGGAACTGGTGGTGATTACCTGTGCTTTTAATTAGCATCACCATTCCCAAAGAATCCTTTCATCTGCTAACAGCTCTGCTTATTCCTTTTCCTCTCCCTCCTCCCGGGCTGGGGAGGAGGAGCTGTCCCTCCCCAGCTGAGCTGGGGACAGATTTCCCTGCTGACCTTGAGCTCCCAGGAATTATCAGATGCTCTGAGATGACTCTGCTTTACTTCATCCCCGGGGAGAGATGCTAATGCTTCTTTCATTTTTTTTTTTTTTTTTAGCTGATTTGGGCTGAAAAGAAGAGGCTGCACAAAGGGACAGATGTGGTGGAGAAAAGGGGTCCATACCTCATGAGCAAACCTCCCTCCATTCAGGCCAAGCTGAGTAAGTGATGCTTGGTGGACTCTGCTGGGATTTCTGGAGTCATTTCCACCTCTCTCCCAGAGCTGGAGTTACCAAAAGCCCTTTTATTCCTTGGTGGGATAAAACCTTTATAAAATCCCATCACAACCCCATAGAGATACCTTTGGAAAGCACTGCACTGCGCCCATGCTCATCTGCAACACCCTCCTCACCCATTCCCCAAAAGAATAAACCCTCTGGGAGCGCTTGGGAATTTTTGTCTCTGTCCCTGTGCTTGGCTTTCAGAGAGGCAGCGGGAGCTGGCAAAGGCAGTGCTGCGAAGGCAGGGGCTGCTGGGGGGCCCCACTGCCCCGAAACCAACTCCTAAAAGGTCTGATCCCCCTCTTCCTGTTTTCAAAATGTATTTTTCACTTTCTTTGGGGAGACTGGGACACTCAGAGGATTAAAAATAAGAGTTTGGGACCTCAGTGTGCTGGCTCTGTCTGGCCAGGAAAATCCAGTATAATAAAATACAGTGCTTTTCTCTTTATTTTGGGGATGTTTTGGTGGTGTGGATTTATTTGGGTATCCTGGGGTTTAGCTGGTGGTGGCCCTGGACAGTGCCTGGGTGGGAAGGAGTGGGATGCCGGCCCTGGCTCCTCACCCTGTCAGCTCCATGGGTGTGTTTCCACATAAAACATCTCTCCTGGTCTCACTCATCTGCTTTCTGGCAGGTCAGTGAAGTTTAACAAGGGCTACACAGCACTCAGCCAGACAGCTGATGAAAACCTGGTCTCCCTCGACTCAGACAGGTGAATGTCCCAGGATTTTTGAGTAATCATCCCACGATTTTGAGGGTGGGGGTGCTCACAGATGGCTTTGTTGGGGGGTTGCTTTTCCTTGTCACTTGCAGAGCATCCCTGATGACACTGGGCACCTCGGAGCAGCGAAACGCTCCTCTTGCCCCAGATTTCAAATACCCCTTGGGGTTACACTGCCAGCTCCTTTCCCACCCTGAATTCCCCTTCTCTTCATCCTAAAGACCCCATTTCCTGGCCAGCTCTGTCTCTTTCTTCCCCCTTAGTGACGGGGAGCCAGGATCCAGGTGTTCCTCAGGATACTCCTCCGCTGAGGCAAGTGAGGGGCTTTACCTCTGACACCCTGGGGTCCCCACGGGTTCCCTCGCTCCCCTGACCCCTCGAGGCTCTGGACAGGGGCTGGAAGCATCACCCCACAGAGCGTGGCTGTGTGTCCATCCCGCAGAGCCCTGCTTTGTCCCCTGCAGCAGGTGACCCAGGACCTGAGCCGGCAGCTGCTGCAGGACGGGTACCACCTCGACGAGGTGCCCGACGATGAAGACCTGGATCTCATCCCCCCCAAACCAGCTGCCTCCTCTTCTTGCCCCTGTTGTTTTGGAGAAAGTCTCTCCTGTGTGATCCTGTAGCTGCACGAGAACAGGTCAAAATCCAGCACTTTCTTTGTCCCGTGGGATGGCTGGTGGGTGTCCGGGTCCCAGGCCAGGATGGGGACACAAGGGCTGAACGATGCTGCTCGTGGCACAGACCAACTGAGCCCAAAGGACTTCTCCTCACACTCAGCAATATCAGGGGCAGGTGGCACAGTGACATTTCGGTGACCTGGAGGGGACCTGGCACTTGGCTGGGGTGGGAAGGGAGGACATGCAGAGCCAGCACCTCCACAGGGGTATAAAGGGAAGGATTTGGGAGTTTCTGGGGTTGGAGCTAATAGCTTGTTCCCATTCTCCCCAACGCTGCTTTGATGCAGGTGAGGCACAGCCCAGACCCCCCATCCCAGCTCTGCACAGGGCTTGGATTTGGGGGGCTGGAGAACCTCCCTGCTGCAAACCATAAACGCTGCCTTAAACCATGGTCCTGCTCCATGACATAGAGGACAATCAGCTTCTTATACAGAAACCTTATTTAAATATTTCATGTCAAGAGACACGAACTGGTTGGGTGGGTGGGGGGGGGGGCATGTTTTGTTTGGTTTTGTATTTTACTTGTAAAAGGGAGCACTCAATAAACTGGATCTCATTACTCAGAAGGGGTGCTGGTGCTGTGAGGGGGATTCCTGTTTTCCCTCATCACGTTTGACTCCTTTCCTGTGCCTGAGGAGCAACGGGGGGGTCACAGCCAGTGTTGGGGGGGGGGGATGCTGGAGCTGTTCCCGTGGGTCCCCTCCATCCTCCTGCTCCCTCCAGCACGCTGCCCTTCACCAGGGACAAAGTCACCTCTTTATTCACAGCACCAGAGGCTCTCCCACTCCATCAGCCGCCCCCAGCAGCCCTCTTTTACAGCCAGGGAAGGGTGGCACTGGCTGCCATCAGCCAGCCTTGGGAAGAGCCCCCCAGAAGCAGCAGAAAGCCTCAGCCTGCTCTGCCCTGCGCCACATCCACGGAGTCGATCCATGGAATCGCTCTTTCTATACATCAGGGCTGGTTTGGGAATTTAATAGGCGGAGGGAAAAACTTTCAAGCGAGAAGACTTTGCCCACACCAGTTTCTATCTACTCAAACATGGAGTGATTGGAGGAAGTGTCCCAGGTCCTGCTCAGAGGAGGCAGCAGGCTCGGAAGAGCAGCATCCCATCAGGTGAGGAGAGGTGGAGGGAGATGCTCTCGTTGGCCGAGATGAAGAGCACGGAGCCGCGGTGCAGGGACATCTCGGAGGCTGCGGCTGTGGAGGTGCCCACGGCTGTCCCTTGGATCACCAGCAAGATGCTGGCAGAGTCCATGGCAGAGATGAGGTACAGCTTGATGGAGGCAGGGATCTGCCAAGGGAAGCATCGCCACGGCTGGAGTCTCCCTCGGCTCTCCTCCTCTCTGGAGAGCTGCAAGGGGCTTGTTCCCATTACCACCCCTTTGCTGTGCCTGCAGCAGCCCACGCCCAGGGAGCTCGGCTTGGCAGAGGACGCCAAGCTGGTTCTCCTGCCCAGAGCTGCTGGAGAAGGTGACCAGCACCTCAATATACCCCAGCATCCCTCCCTCCTTGCCGGGACACCGCTTACAAAGGTGAGCAAACCCCAGCCTGCACCCGGAGCCCAGCACGGATCTGTCGTCGCTCACCTCTATCCTCATGATGGTGAAGTCTGGCACGGGTGGGTCATAGAGGTAGACGTTGGGGTCGAGCTGGCTCTGCGCTGCTGGGAAGATCTTGGAGCTGCTGGGTGCTGGTGTGTAGTTGAGCATCTCACACAAGGTGAGCACGTCAATGAACTTGGGGGTGAGCCCGGCTCGCACAGTGTTATCCGAGCACGCCATGATCTCCACGCAGTCTGCAGGGACAAGGCAGCTCTCTCAGCCCACCCCAGCCCTTCCCTGTGTCCCCACGGGCAGTCCTTGCAGGCTGCTGGCTCAGGACAGCCCCCACAACGCTCACCTCCGTGCAGGTAGGCGTGGGGCTCGTTGGCTCCCAGGAACATGGCCTCCCCCGGCTCCAGCCTCACCAGGTTCAGGAAATAAATGGTGAAGCAGCCGATGTCCCCTGGGTACTGGGAGTGCAGCCTCAGCAGCAGGTCCCCGTTGCTCCCCGACGTGTCCTTCCCTTCTGCCACTGCACAGGAAGAGACCAGGCCCAACATGGGGAGAGGGATGTGGGGTGCCCCAGCCTCTCCCCTAAACACAAACCAGTTTGGGGTGTCCCAGCCAGCCTGGACCCACCTTCCTGGGAGATCCTCTTCACCAGCATGTTCAGCTGGTCCACAAAGAACTTCTTCTCGCTCTTCATGAGGCGGGTGAAGCACACGCGGAGGGCGGCCGAGACCCCGCGGGGGTCGTCGCTCCCGCTGCGCTCCAGCTGCTCCGCTGCCACCTCCCCGATCAGCGCCCGCAGCTCGGGGACATCTGCGGGGCCAGCCCCAGTCAGGGCCCATCCCAGGGGAGAACAGGCACCATCCCCACCCTGAATCCCATCCCTGGGGAGCACTGCCCGAATCCCGAACCCCATCCCAAGGGAGCTCAGCCCCCATCCCCACCCCAAACCTGATCCCAAGGGAGCACCATCNATCCCAAGGGAGCACCATCCCCACCCCGAACCCCATCCCAAGGGAGCACAGCCCCCATCCCCACCCCAAACTCCATCCCAAGGGAGCACCATCCCCACCCCAAACCCCATCCCCACCCCAAACGAGCATGGCCACCGTCCCCACTGCAGGGTCTGACCCTGCACCCTCCATCCTTACTCTGCAGGAAGGAGACAATCTCCTCCACAGGCCGGAAGCCACACATGCCCTCGAAGGGGGTGAGGGCAATGGCCATTTCGGGCTTGTGGTTGGCATCGGGGTAGTGCTCCGGGAACTGGGCGTGGAGCTTCGCTGCCAGCTCCTGGGGAGAGGGGAAAGGAGCTGGGAGGCCTTCCCAGGGACACGGGGTGCGGCTGGGCTGCCCATCCGGGGCTCTCCCTACCTTGTTGGGGTGCGCCTGGACAGACAGGGCGGTGTTGACCGACAGCACCTTGAAGAGGAAGGGCAGGTGTCCCTGGAAGGCGTCCTTCACCTTGGCCCCCAGGCAGGCGGGGTTGTCGGCGATCCACTGGCCCAGGGTCTTTTGCGGGATGCGGTTATCCCGGATCAGGGCATCGCCCCGGGGGTGAGTGCCCATCCACAGCTGCCAGACACCAACAGACAGACGGCACCCTGAGCCGGCATGACTTGGGCTTTTCCAGAGGCTGCCCGGCCCCGGAGGTGATCCCTGGCAGCTCCCTCGGGGGCTGAGTCATGCCGGGCTTCTCGCCAACCCAGGCACCCCCCAGGGGACACGGGACAGCTGGGGGTCAGCATCACGCCCTGCTAGGACACGGGATGGGGAGAGCCACGGCCGGGTGGGATGAACACAGGGACGGACGCACAGAGGGGACGGAGGCACGGACAGAACGGACACACAGACACACACTCACCTCAGCGTAGGGCTGGTCAGGCTGGATCTGGACCAGGGGGTCACCACTGGCCACCAGCTTGGCCACCTCGCTCTCCAGGCCCACCTTCCCCCAGGAATAGTTCTGCACCACGCAGGAGAGGGGGAACACTGCGGGAGGGAAGTCAAATGTTAGCGGGGCACACGAAGAACCCCCCCTAAAACCCTTCCGGACACCCACAAAGCCCCCGGGGCAGGCTGAGAGGGCGGCAGGGAGGGAGAGGACCACGGGCTTGGGAGGGGAGCCTGTACGGGGGGGGCTGATTTTCAACCATCACACGGCCATTTAGGGGTGCCCGGGCTGGGGGCAGAAGTCACGGGCCCTCCGCCCCGTGGCCCAGCCGAGGGTCCCCATCCCCAGGGCGGGCAGTGGGTGTCCCGTGTCCCGCTCACCCCGGATCTCCGCCATGGCTGGGCCGGGCAGGGCCTGCCCCCCTCCCTCACGCCCCTCTCCCCCCGCTCCCGCCGTCTATAAGCGCCGCCGTGACGTCACGCGGCCACGCCCACGGGGTTAACCCCGCGCGAGCCGTACGCGCCGCCGTGACGTCACGCGGCTCCCGGTCACGCGGGTGCCCCGGAAGCGGCGGCGGCGGCGGCGGCGGCGGGAGCGCCCCAGGAGCGGACCGCGCCCATGTCGGGCTTCGACACCAACCCGTTCGCCGACCCGGTGGACATCAACCCCTTCCAGGTGGGCGCGGGCGCGCCGGCGGCCCCCCTTGGCCTGGCCCGGCCGGGCCCGGCCCCGCCGTGCCCCGCACGCCGGGACGTGGCAGTGAGTGAAGCGCCGCCGGCCAATGGCGGAGCCGCTCCTCCGCGCCTCGGCCAATCAGAGGGAGGGGGCGGGACCAGAGGGGCGTGAGGCGGCCGCGGCCCCCGGCCCTGAGGGCGACCCCCTGCCTCAAACCCCGCCCGGGCCGGCGGTCCCGCTCCCCTTCTCTGTACCCCCGCTGTGGCCGGGGGTCCCGCTGCCCCTCCCTGCACCCCCGGTCCGGCCGGGGCACAGGGCCTCCCTTCTCTGTATCCCCCTTCCCGAGCCCCCCGCGCGGTCAGGGCCGGGGCTCCCGTCCCCCTTCCCCCCTCAGGTCACCCCCGAGCGCTGTGACCTCCCTCCTGCTCTGTCCCCGGACCAGGCTGCTCCTCACCTCCCGGAGGGCTCTCCCACCGCCATCGCTCCCCTCCCTCAGCTCGGCAGGCAGTGGGGAGAGGGTTTGCTGCCTCTCAGGATGCACGACAGCTGGGAATGCCTAATCTGAGGGCTTATTAAAAATAATCCATCGCTGGAGCTCTCTTGGCCGTGCTGCGTGGTGGTCTGGGTGTCGGCTGGGTCTCTCTGGGTCTGTTTTTAAGGTGCTTCAGCACTTGAAAGTGAGTTCCTAAAGAAAAGCTGTGGATTTCACGGCTCAAAGTAGGGGATTCCTGTTAACGTCGCTGAGGACTTGGTCTTGTTCGCTGGATTTCTCCTCTCTGGGATTAACCTCTGGAAACTGGGGTCATTTATGCAGGGAGTTGGCCTGGAGCAGCCTCTGGGACGTGGTGCCTGTGCAGTGGTGTGAAAACCAGTGCCTGGCCTTTGGCTCCCGTCTGGGGGCTCAGCCTCACCTTCTCTGCTTGGCTGGGATGCAATCCACAGGAAGGAGAGTTTTCCTGACCTTGGGTATCAGGGCTGAGCCAAACAGAAATTGTTTGTTGATGAAGCCGAGCCTTTTGAGGAATCAGAGTGAAAAAAATTTTTCTCTTCTTCCTCACTTTCATTTTACCGTGGTCTTGTGACTCTGAGGAATGGGAAGAGTTGGGATGATTGTGTTCCTCTGATATTCGTTCCGGGGGTGAAATATGTTGCTGTTCATGGACATGGGATTTGTTGCTTCAGCTCTGAGGAAGTAAATATTCCTAGAATCACAGAATGGTTTGCGTTGCAAGGGAAATTGAAACTCATCCAGCCCCCCCCCCTGCCATGGGTGGGGACACCTTCCACTGTCCCAGGGTGCTCCCAGCCCCATCCAGCCTGGCCTTGGACACTTCCAGGCATCCAGGGGCAGCCACAGCTTCTCTGGGCACCCTGTGCCAGGGCCTCCCCACCCTCACAGGGAAAAATCTCTTAATCTCTGTCAGTTTGAAGCCATTCTCCCCTGTCCTGTCACTTCAGGCCCTTGTAAAAAGTTCATCTCCATCTTTCTTGTTGTCTCCCTTCAGCTGCTTTGGGCACATTAAAGCTGTCCTGCTATCTGACAGAACAGGGCCGTGCTCATTCTTTATTCACTGTTCAAACAAAAAAAGGTTGAAGGTGGATTTCCAGCGAGTAACTCCCACGTCAGGCTCGCTTCTTAACGAGGATTAACACACGTCCCACCTTGGATTCCCCTGTGACAGCTCTGTGCAGCTCATCTGGTCCTTGTGGAAGGTTCTGTATCCTCCTTTCAGGACTGCCAGGTTTTGTCTTGCCTTTATTTTTTTAAAGAAAAATTCCCCAGCAGCTGGTTGAGAGGAATTTTTGACTGCTGCTTCCTGGAGCCTTGTTGGTCTGGTTTGAAATGGAATCCCAGCCTGTTCCCTGCCAGGGGCTGGATCCCCAGGTGTTGGCTCCGTGCTGGGGTGACAGTGTCCCACTCACACCCCCTTCCATGTGCTTGGGAAGGAGCAGAACCATCCTCACCCACCCAGCCCCTGGATCTCTCTTGGGTTGTCCTCCTCCTCACTGGGGATCCCAGTTCTGGGCTTCATCCTTCTCAAATCCTGACGTGAGCAGGATCTCTGCCTTTTCAGGGAGACTGTGTTCAAGATGTTCCTTAAGCTTTGTGTAAAATCAGCTGCTTTGGTCCTGTTAGAAATACCTCTGGGTTCTCTGTTACTTGTTGTAACCACTTAATGAGAGATGATTAACTTCCTTCCTTTATCTAGTAACCTGCTGGAAGTGGCAGCTGCCCCCAAAACTTGGTTCCAAGCCTCGGGCAGAGCTGGAAACTTCCATCCTTTGCAGAGATATCAATAATAAAATCCTCAAGATTTCTCTCAGTGCATCTCCCAGGAATGGCAGCACTGTGAGTCTGCAGGACTGGTTATATTTGGGGCAATACTGTGATATTTTGACAACTGTGTTAAGCTCCAGGTGATTTTAGGTTGAGCTCTTTTTCCTTCATCTCATCTAGAGAGGCCTCTCATTTTGTTTCTTTAATCTGTGGGAACAGAAAGAAAAGGAAAAATAGAATTTCCTGCACAAACCTGTTGTATCCAAACTTTTAAGCAGCGCGACAGCAACCTCGTATTTGCATTAAGCTGCATTTGAAGATAATTTTAATATTTGTGGCAGTGCAGTTTGGGTGAGATGTGAAGTTATTCTGTGCTGGGGACATCTGAAGCCCTGAAAAACAACATCCCACGTCCCTGGCACTTGAGAAGGCGTTGGTTGGAAGGGCAGCAAATGGGATCTGCTCGTGGCATCCCGCAGGTCGAGCCAACCCTTGATTTGTGAGCACGAGCTTTGTGCCTGGACACACTTTATGTGTCCCCAAGCAGTTCTGAGTTAAATCTCTGTCCCCTGATCCTTTCCAAGGACCAGGCCCCTGCTTGTTTCCAGAGGGTCAGCTGCCTTTTTGCTGCGTAGCTGGCAGAAAATAACTGTAAATCGTGAAGTTCCTGGGCAGCTCCTGGTTGATCTCTGCATTCCTGCTGCTCGCTCATCCCACACAGGAGCTGCTGCCCGGGAATCACCCTCTGCTTTCCTTCCTGCCCTGCCCAGGCACGTGTCCAAACACTTCAGCTTTGTTGCAAATTCCCTGCTCTTTGGGTTCCTATTTTAGACACGCTTGCACAATAGCAGGCGAGTTAAGCCGAGCTGCTGGGCCTTGGCCTTACAGCCTAATTAAGTGATTTTTCAAAAAGCTGTTCAGTAAGATGAGAGCTCATCTGCCCTGGGAATCAAATTGTGGAGCAGCTGAAGCTGTGGTGCTGCTCTCCCTGCCCTTGCAGAACCTCCAGCTTTGTTTTGGGTGCAGATGAGCCAAGGGAAGTAAAATGTGTGTTTTATGGTGGTACTGTAGCCTTTCTCCTTATTCCCGAGCACTTTCCTCCCAGGCTGGCCACCCAAGCTCTCCAGAGGGTTATGCAGCTTCCACTTTCCACCTCCCACGCCTTGAAGGGAGTTTCTCTTCCTTGTGCAGTTGTTTTCTGCTGGACTTTAGTCCATCTGGGGCTCATGTGCTCCGGACTGAAGGGTTTGTGCTGATGTGCAGCACTGTGGTGCCTGAGGGGGAAGTGTAAACTCGTGCTGACAGCCCTCATCTCCGCACAGCTGAAGCTTCCAGAGGAGTCAGGAGTGAAATAAAAGCACGTTTTATTTCCAGCCTGGCAGCCCTGCTGCCTCTTCCCACTTTTTGCAGCCCTTCCTGGCTGGGCAGAGTTGAACTTCCCGGAGCAGCATCCGAGCGCTCCGGGGATGTCTCAGCCCGGCGTGATTCACAAACGAGTGCGACCTGTTGGAGGGGAGTGCCTGCCGTGCAGGAGCTGTGGAGTTACTCATTAACTGCTCCGTGTGGATCCTGCTGGGCTGAAGGCTGCGCTAGAACCCCGGGAATAGCTCCAGAGGGATTCTCCTGCCGGCCTGGGCTCCCTCAGCCCCGCACGCCCCGGCGCAGCCTCGGTTCCTCCTCACCCCATTAAACACCAAATTAGAAGGACTGGTCTGGGCTCACGAGTTGCTGAGGGAGGGAGAAGAAGGCACTTTTTAAGTTTTCTAACCCACACCCAGCTCTCGGGTTGCCAGGCAGGAGGATTTCCGAGTTCAAAGAGGGCCTTTTTTCTGGAATAACTGGGGAGAGGAGTGCTGCAGAGGGCAACATCTGGCTGCCCCAGAGGAATCTCCGCATGGAAAAGAGGAGATAAAAACAGCTGTGTGCATTGCAGGTGAGGGGAGAGAGGTGTTCTGAGGTGCAGAGAGCCTGTTTTTAAACATTAGAGGGTTTGATGGAGACGAGTAGGAGGTGCTGCGAGTGGAAGTGAGAGCTGTTATGCCAGCAGCATTAAAACCTCCTGAAATAATTGGTGTCACACCTCCAGCTCAATTTTCCTGAGTGTTTCACTTACCCAGAGCAATCATTGGCATTTTAGCTTGCTGGCATCTCTCAGCCAGGATCAGCTGTATCTGAAACCTCATTTTGTGTGGCTCTCTTTGTGAGGCCCAGCAACATCCTGACCGTGGGTGGCTGAGTCCAAATCCCTGGGAATTAGGAATAACTCGCTGTAGGTGAGCAGAAGTAACCTGCACAAAGTGTTCCTGTGCCAAAAGCACGTTGTGGTTGTTCAGGCATCCCTCTTGGCTGAACAGGAGGTTATTTCTGCTCACAAGTCTTGCCTTGCTGGTAGTCATCTCCTTGGCTATTTCAATTCCGTGCCAGCCCCCTGTGGCAGGGATGTGTTTCACCCCCTCCAATTCCCAGCTAACAAGCAGATGGAAAGCAGGCAGCAGGGATAAGATGGACCTGATGTTCTTAGAGGCCTTTCCAAACTGAACAATTCAATGCTGTCAGTGATGATACCCTGTATCCAATGCTGATTTATCCTTGTGCTCTCTCCCTCCAGGACCCCTCGGTGACACAGCTCACAAACACCAGCCAAAGTGGCTTGGATGAGTTCAACCCCTTTTCCGAGAGCTCCCAGCTGGTATGTGCCACGTGTCTTTGTGCCCTGTGTACCTGGTGGTGGTTTCAGTGCTGTAGAAGGTCCCTTGATAGGTGAAGCTTAAAAAAAAAAAAATGGAATTCACAGCTGATTTCCCCGTGGATGTGGCTCAGGGCATGCAGGAGCGGGGAATTGCTCCTGCACTGGAGAACTAACAAGCTCCCAGCTGGAGCTCTCCACTGGCATGGAACAGCTCCTCTCCAGCTGGCTGCTGGCTCCCAGGGAAGCCCCGTGAAGTGAGGAGGGGAAGATGGGTTGTGGCAGGACACAGCAGGATTTATTTGCTCCCTGGGCTGGCAGCTGAGCTGCCCTGGCCTTGCTATTGATGGATGGCTGGGAGAGCCTCATATTATTCCCTGGCTGCTTCCATGAGCTGGGTGGGAGGAGGAGGGCAGGAAGGTGAGATCTGTGCTTTAAACAATTCACCAAGAGCCCGTGGTGTTTCTCCTCCACGTTTTTCCCTGGCTGCCTGTGGTGTCTTGCAGACAAATGCGGCGCGGACGACGCCGGCGGCGCAGCCCTCGGGCCACTCGCAGCCAGCCGTGCTGCAGACATCCCTGGAGCCCACACCACAGGTACAGCCCCTCTCTGCTGCCCTCCCAGAGCTCCCAGGGCCTCTGGGAACACAGGGATTCCCTGTGGGATGCTGGCTGGGAAGCCGCAGGGGATCTTTTCAACTCGGCATTTGCGAGGCAGATCTTTATAGGGAATAGGCATGTGCGGTCCTTCTTGTATCCCTGTCCCTCTGGTGGCTTTGCCTCGTGTCCTGTTGGCTCTGGAGACCCTGGAATGTGTCCTGCTAATGCTTTTAGCTTAGTTCTGGTGTCTGGTCATACACGCTCAGTACCTGACTGCCAGGACCACCTCATCCAAAGAACTGAGGCTGCTGGGAGAAAGAATCGTTTCTCAGAGTGCAAAACAGGTGGAAGAGATCCTTAAGAGGTGTGGTAGGCTCCTGGAGCCCTGCTCACCACTCTGGTGTGAGGTGCTCAGCAAGGTCAACTGGGAGGTAGAAGAAACTGCTCCTCCCAGCCCTATCTTCCTCTGGGATAACTGGATTTTATCCTCTGGTGGCAGAATCGAGATGTCTGAGGCTGAGCTTTCGTGTCACCCTGTGCTGCTCCCCTCCCAGCCTGGCACCTGGTGTTGCCACCACAGCCTGGCTTGAGGGCAGAGCTGACCTCTCTGACCCCTCTGTCCCCTCCCCAGGCCGTGGCTGCAGCAGCACAGGCAGGGCTGCTGCAGCAGCAGGCAGAGCTAGAGAGGAAGGCAGCTGAGCTGGAGAAGAAGGAAAGGGAACTGCAGAGCCACGCAGCCAGCATCGACCGTGAGTACTGGCTGCTGCCTGGATGGCTCGGTTTGCCAGGATTTTGGGAAAACTCCCTATTGCAACCCTTCTGGGACAGTGCCTGGCATCCCACAGCTTCCAAGAAGGGAAGGCTGCTCACAGGGGGGATGCTGGAGGCCAGCTCCTGTGGGTCCATGCCCTGGGGTGTGCTCTGAGCTGTGTTGCAGCACCAAAAGCTCTCACGCACCCATCTGTGCCCATGTCAGAGCCGGTGGCTGACACTGCCACGCTGAGGCTTCTCACTGACAGCAGCAGAGCTCTTCTTCTCAGCCTCAAGGCTCCCTCAACCACAGGAACCCAATATTGCCCCCTCACCTTGGTTTGAAGTGGCTGAATCTGGGCTGGCAGGGCTGGGTGATGGTGGTTGTGGTGGCCTTTTGGCCAGTGCAGGGGAATTCCGCCTTCCTCGAGGGAAACCCCCCCACGTGGCTGCTCTGCCAGCAGTTTACCCCCTTCCTGCTGTGCTCAGACAGGGTGGGAACTGCCCAACCCCTGGGCTCTGCCAGAGTTTTAATGTACAAATTAAACAATAGCTGTGCAGCTGCTTGGAAATTCTGGGGTGGGAATTACTCTTTCGCTGAGAGAAGAGCGAGTGAAGAGCTGCTCCTTCCTCCCTCCCACAGCGAGGCAGAACAACTGGCCACCCCTCCCCAAGAAATGTCCCATCAAGCCGTGTTTCTATCAGGATTTCTCTGCAGACATCCCAGCTGACTACCAGCGGATATGCAAGATGCTCTATTACCTGTGGATGTGTAAGTAATGGCTTGAACTGCACTCAGAATTCCTTCTGAGGAGGTTCCGTGTGATAAGCTGAGCTCTGTCACACTGTGAAGTCTGTTGGTGCTGTCTGCCAGGCTAAAATCACCTTTCCCTCCTGTCTTGTGAAGGTAAATGTGAAGAACCCCAAGTTTCTGCTTTGGGAATAGCTCGTTCATGACAGAATTTTAATTGTTTAATGGAGGCTGGAACAACTATTACAGATTTTGCCGTGAGCAGCAGGCTCAGAGGAGCTTCTTAAGTCAGTTTCCCTTCCAGGGGAGGCAGGGAAATTGGATGGTCCAAAGTCACCTTAATTTCTGCAGCTCTCCATGTGTTCAGTGAGAGGTTAGGGATGCTTTGGAGTTTCCAAGAGCTTGCTGATGGTTTTTTCCCCCTCTCTCTCCCACCCCAAACAGTGCATTCTATCACCCTGCTCCTAAACCTGCTCGCTTGCCTGGCGTGGTTCACAGTCGACAACAACAGAGGAGTAGACTTTGGTCTCTCGATTCTGTGGTTAATTTTATTCACCCCTTGTGCCTTTCTCTGTTGGTACCGACCAATTTACAAGGCTTTCAGGCAAGTACTGGTTTTTATTTTCTGTAACGGGCATGTATCTCTTCGTGGGAGGAGCTTTGGATTTATCTGTTCCCATCGTGTATCGCCCGCAGGATTTTTCCAGCTCTTTGCATCATTAACTAAACCCAAACCACTGTGTTACTAAACATATTAGATCTGTCTGATAGAACTTAATTATGGTGATCCTTTTTCATCCTGAAGTCCAAGCCTAGGCAGATGTAGGGCGCTTTTAATTGATTTTTTTATTCCCTTTATTAATTTGTGAGACACTGTTTGGTACGCTGATGTTGAGCACACTGCGTTTGTTGAGGGAGCTGCCTTCACCCCATCTTGCACTGGGCACACTTGGGTGCCCAAATCCCTCCCGAGATCACCTGCCCTCAGCAGCTCTTCCCTGAAGCTGTTCCTCTCATCTCAGAGCAGGGACTCAGTGCAGGGATCACAGGTTTTACTCTGTTGCCATCTCTCCTGCAGGTCTGACAGCTCCTTCAGCTTCTTCGTCTTCTTTTTCATCTTCTTCTGCCAAATAGCAATCTACATCATCCAGGCTGTCGGAATTCCTGGCTGGGGAGACAGGTGAGCTTGGCTTTGCTGCCTGCCATGTCACAGATCCCTTTTCTCACCAGGGCTGTGACTGGCAGGAGCTTTGGGACCTGCTTCTGACAGCTGCCTGTTCTTTCTGCTGTGGTTCTCCTCTCTCAGCCCCTGCACAGCCTTGGCAGGTCCCAGCTGGGCTGTCTCCCTCCTGTGCTCTTCCCATCCTCATCCCAGTGTGTGAAGGAGTATGAGAAGGGGAGGATGTGAGTTACTGGATATTGGGAAGAAATCTTTCCCTGTGAGGGTGCTCAGGCCCTGGCACAGGGTGCCCAGAGGAGCTGTGGCTGCCCCTGGATCCCTGGAAGCGTCCAAGGCTGGTTGGACAGGGCTTGGAGCAGCCTGGGACAGTGGAAGGGGTACCTACCCATGGCAAGAGAGTGGAATATGAGGAGTTTTGAGGCTCCTTCCAACCCAAACCATTCTGTGGTAACTCTTCCATGCCTCTTCTGCTGCCTTCTCCCTCACTCAGTTCAGATCATATTTGCTCCTCTAGTGTGAACCAGCTCTGCCTTGTTTAATCCCTGACAGCACTGTGGGGCTGAGGGATCTCGGACCTGAAATCTGGCTACTGCTCAGCTTGACACTGCTGCTACCAGCCTGACTGCATCCCCAAACTCTTCCTGAATTTCTCTGGAGCATTTTCACAGGCTCAGAGATCAGCAGAGAGGGTTTTAACCTCGCCCTTTCTCAGTGACATTGTCCAGAGGGGTGAGCCTGCCCTTCTGGAGCGGGCCCAGCAGCCTCGTGTCAGCAGCTGTGCCCTGCAGGGAGAGCACAGCCTTTCCTTTCGCCCTGCTTCCTCTGCTGCATCTCCCATCTGGGAATTTTCAGGAAAAGGTTAGCAGCCCGTGGTGCTTCTCCTGAGGGGAAGCCTCCTCCAGGTGGGAGCTGCTGTCTATTTTTGCCCTCTGCCTGCAGAAGGGCTCGTGGGCAGAGCTGTCCCCATCCTCCCCCCTGCTGCTGCCTGAGTCACAGGGGACAGGGAGGGGACACTCCGGGTTCAGTCTGGCTCGGAGAGGCTGCAGGGAGCTTTCTGCTCCGTTTCCTCCCGCCAGGCAGCGCAGATATTTTTGGCTGCAGTGCTTGGTGTGCCTTCCTGCTTCCCTGTGCCACGAGGAGCGGTGCCACACGTCGGATGGCACCCGTCCCCTCTCTCCAGCTGGCACATGGCGTGCTTGGTTGAGCACTTGGAAAGGTTCCTTGCTCCAGCACCCAGGAGGGTGTTCTGAGTGAGGTGTCTGGGTATTTTCAGCCCCAGCTGAGCGCTGGTAACTCCTTGAATTCTCCCTGCCCCTTCCCTTCAACAGCTCCCAGTGTCTGCAGCTTGGGGAATCACAGAATGGTTTGGGTTGGAAGGGACCTTAAGGCTCATCTCATTCATGGGCAGGGACACTTTCCATTATCCCAGGGTGCTCCAAGCCCCATCCAACCTGGCCTGGGACACCTCCAGGGATGGAGCAGCCACAGCTTCTCTGGGCAACCTGTGCCAGGGTTTCAGCACCTCCATCCCTTCCCGCCTCTTCCTCCCAACCCCTACCTCCCTGGCAGGGTGACTCTCAGCTCCAGGCTCCAGGCCTGCCAGCTGATCTCTTCCAATTTAGCTGTTCCAGCCTATCTTTACCCCAGGTGGCTGAATTTCAAGGAGGTGCCCGTGGAAGTCACAGTTGGCGCCAAGGGTATCGATCTGGCTGCCTGAGGGGAGGGCACAGGGCAGGAACGTGGCTGGGATGAGCACAGTCCTCCTCTAAAAATGCTGATGGAAACTCCATCCCCAAAACCAGGGCCTGGATGAGCTCCAGGCTCCCGTTCCCACAGCTGTTTGGTTTTGCACTCCCCTGTAACTTTCCCGCTGGAGCACCCGTGGGTGCCTGTGCCCCAGCTGGAGCTGGAGTGGTGTCCATGCTCACCCCGCTCTGCTGTCCCTGGCAGCGGCTGGATCGCGGCGCTGTCCGTGGTGCACGGGAACCTGGCTGTGGCCGTGATCATGATGGTGGTGGCGGCCTTCTTCACGATCTGCGCCGTCCTCTCCCTCTTCCTCCTCAAGCAGGTGAGTGCCTCGGGGGCCGGCAGAGCTCAAGTTGCTCCCAGAAGTCCCGGCTTGGACACCTCCCTTCGCTAATTTGGGAATGACGATGGGATCGGGGCGCTGGGGTGGTCGAGAGGTTTTGGTTAAAGTTTTCTGTTTGGGCTTCCTGCATTGGTGGCAAATTTCTTGGGTACTCTTGAAGTGGGAAGTAGCCTTCCTTTGGAGTCATAGAATCATGGAATGGTTTAGGAAGGGACCTTAAAGCTCATCCAGGCAAGGGCAGGGGTATTCCACAATCCCAGGTTGCTCCAATCCCTGTCCAACCTGTCCTGGAACATTTCCGAGGATCCAGGGGCAGCCACAGCTTCTCTGGGCATCCTGTGCCAGGGCCTCCCCACCCTCACAGGGGAGAATTTCTTCCTAATGGCCAATCTAAACCTACTTTCTTTCAATTTAAAGCCATTCCCCCTTGTCCTGCTGGCAGAGCAGAGGTGGCCATGGCTCTGCTCAGCATCCAGGGATTTTCAGTCACAGCTCCCACAGCCTCGTGGGGTTTTTCTAGGCCTGGTGGGATCCCATTGAGTGCCTTCCCACTGGCTCCTAATCCCAGCCCTCCTCCTGCCTGACCACAGCAGGGCTGGATTTCTGCAGGAACAGCAGAGATGGAGCTCGGGGGAAGGCAAGCACAGGCTGGCCTGACCCTGATTTTATTGGTACTTCCTTCTTTTCCTCCTGCATTTACCTGGGAGGAAATACCTGATGCTGTTGACACCTTCAGGTCCTGCCCTCCAGTAAACGCTGGGTTAAGTCTGTGCCAGCACCGTGTGGGGACTTTTGGGTCTGAAAGCAGCGATTTTGCTGAGAACTCCACATCTTACAGCAAATGAAAGTCTCCTGAAATCTTCAGCACGCCGTACTGGGAGGGATGGATCCACTGGCTGCATCCCATCCTCTCCAGCTGTCAAGGGAGCTGGTTAGATGGGGAAAAGCGAGGTGTGGGCAGCAATCCCACAGCCACAGGCTGATCCCATCCCTTCTTTTCCCTCCCCCGTTGTTCCCAGGTGCATTCCCTGTACCGGCGCACTGGAGCCAGCTTCCAAAGGGCCCAGGAGGAGTTTTCCCAAGGCATCCTCACCAACAGGAGCTTCCAGAACGCAGCGGCCGGGGTGGCCTCCTCGGCTGCACAGAGTGCTTTCCGGGGAAACTAGCCCTTCCCAGGAAAACCAGCCCTTCCCAGGAAAACCAGCCCTTCCCGGGCTGCCTTCCTCTTGCTTCTCTGCCCTCGTCTCCCCAACCTTCATTTATTTTTTTTATTTTCTAAAAATGCACTTTTTGGGGGTACCATGTGAGCTCCACTCCTGATGAGAAGAGGTTTCTTTAGCTTCAGCTGAGCTACGGTTTTGAGGATTAGTTTTCCCTTGTCTTGTCGTAGGGTTTGGGGAGATGGGGGAAGACATTCTCCGAGGCAAATATTCCTCTCTCCAGGACCTTCTGGGTGTTTGTCTCTTGCTCCCCTCACCCTGTCTGTAGCAGGAGGATAAGGGGAAACAGGTTTCTGATTTTACTCTCTCTCTTCTCTTGGCCTTTGCTACGAAGAATTTGATTATCTGCTGTTTCGGGAGGGTTTTGTAACGTGCGTGTAGTTAATGTCGTTAATTTTAAGAACAGAAACTGTACTTTTGGTTTAGTGCACTCACACGATGCTGTGTTTTGACCTCATAACTGCTGGGCTTCCTGAGAGCCGGAATAACGTGGCACAAACGAAAATCTGGGAGCAGGGGGCAGCGTGTGGGGGGATGTATTTCTCCTGGTCCCCCCCAGGGCACATCCCTTGCTTCCACCAGGATCCTGCAGGCAACAGGGAGAGGGGGAGAAGGGATCAGTGGAGGGTGAGTCTTCTGAAAGCAGGAGAGGGAGGGGAAAAGGGATTTTGATTTGGCTCCCAGCTCCCAGTTGGGGCAGCTGAGGACGCCGGGTCACACAGTGCCTGTGACGCCCTTCTCCAGCTAACCTTGAATGAATCTTTCTCCAGGGAGGGCTCCTCCCTGCCTTCCTCCTGACGAGTTTAATTTTCTTTTTAGCTGGGAAGGCACTGGTTTGATGTGTGTTCAGCTGCATCCCAAGATGGGATGTCCCTGGGGACGTGGGTGAGGGGGTGGATGGGGGCAGATTGCCACCTCTCCCTCCTTCAGCCCCATGTTCTGGGTGTCGGGGAGGGGATTTGTGCAGATCTGGCTTTGTGGTGCCCCTTTGCCAGGGTGGGGGTTGTGTTAGACCCCCATCCTGTACTGGTGAGGGGCGGTAGGGGGAGGGGGGGGGAGCACTGGGATACAGAAATCGGTATTTTTACACCCTTTTCCTCCTGTATTATTGGTTTTTCCCCCCCGCGTCTGATCTTTTAATGTTTAAAAAATTATTAATAAAAAATTGTTCATGTGGTCCAGATCCGGTGTTCGTGCCAGCGGGGGGCGTG
>WEKY01022364.1:0-41588 GCA_013390045.1 Picathartes gymnocephalus
TATTATAACAAGCATAATGGGATTACCATTGGGAAGACAATAAATCAATGGCAATGTAGAAACTATATATATTTCTAGGAGTTGCTTAACTGCGTTAATAGTACAGCCTGATCTCAGACACTAATTTTTTAATAGTGCATTATATCAGGAATTTAACTTTTGCTTTCATGCCATCTATGAAATCACACTGCTGAATTTACAAGCCATATCATGCTGTTCCTGTTTGAAAGTACCTCCTTTAGCTGTGCACATCTACAAGTTCCTCCAGATCATTNTATTGTACTTGTTACTACTATTCCAGGGTATATTTCCACAGCTGGGGTAAAAATGAAAGGAATAATTAATTATCAATGAGGTTCCAAGAGTTAATTATCAATTTGAGCAGTCTGGAATCTACAGCACCAGGAAAAAATATAGGGCAGTGGTACAAACATTACTGTATGGTCACAGACCAGCCAAAAAGCCACTTCCATTTTGCAAGCATGAATAGTTCCCCATTAGAGTAGAGCTGACGACAGAAGTCTAAGTGGTCCTGCTGATTTATGTGTTCTAAGCTGTGAAAAAAAAAATTCTTCTAACATTGAGTGTTGATGCATTTCATGATTACCAGCAGACTGACAAACTTTAGACTAAACTAAACTGAAATGTTACTTCCTCTGCAACCTGAATTTGGCCTGAAGAGCACCTTGTTACATCTAACACAGAAGATAATCAACTGCCTGCCTCCTCTGCCATTAGTTCATATGTCAGGCACAATCAGGCCTCTATCAAAGTCTCCAAAGATTGAGGGATAAACCCACAAGTTTTAGAGGCAAGGGTACACAAGAGAATGAAAGATTATGTGCACTGTTTCACCGTGGAGTCAGGTTAATAATGCCTCAGTCAACAAACAAACCATTGCTTTGCACACAGCAAGAAAACAGGGTTATTAGCACAGCAGATGCTTATTACAGATGGGATGTAGAAATAGCCTGAATTAAGGTTGAAAGCACAGGGCAAGACCTGATTAAACTTAAGGAAAACAAAGCACCAAAGTCTGTTTATTCAAAGCCAGTCTACACATGTGTTGAAACAAAACAGACACTCAAGCTATGTTTTCCCCCCACAGTGTTACAAAATAATGGAATCAAAGCAGTGTAAACTCTTAACAAGAATTCCAAGATGATCACGATCACTTGAAATTAAATTAATCAAAACAGCTTATCATGAGAAACAAGGCAAAGTGAAGCAAGAAAAGTGACTTCTTCATAATTTCACCTATTTGAGGTTCAAGGTTACCAAAGAAATGTATTATTCCTCCAATTAATTCAGTGTTTTTATGTGAATATTTGCAACCATTTTTGGAATCAGTGCAGGAAATCTGCTTACAGAGAGATGAGAAACAGCAAGAGCTCTACACATGCAGATGTACTCAGACAAATGAGGCCAGGCTCAAAGTGGCTGGCCTACAACTGGCTGTTTCAGAAGACACAAGGCTGTGAAAATGGCCGTGTACTGCATCACAAGAAATCCTCCTTCCAAACTATACTTGCTCTAACACAAAAAAAAATCCAAGTCCTGAATGAAATAAATCCTCCCTTTTTGGTATCAGGTAGGTTTTGCTGTTATTTTCACGTTAAAAAAAAAAAAAAAAAAGCAATGAAAAGAGATCTCCTGTAAACACCAAGTACCAGGAGAAAAAAAAAGAAGACATTTCTTATTAAACACCTTAGTTTTTGACAAAATACTGTGGTGTGGATCATTGATTCTAAACATTTCTTTGGTGCTTCAGCATAAGCCACTCCAAAAGTGCACATCAGGAATAAACAAATAGAATATACACTGGGTTTAAAAAATACATGCTAAATTAAATAACAAATGGATGGATCCAGCTTGTTCTCCTTCAGTTCTTACCTTTGTCTAGGAACTATGAAAAGTGCTCGTACCAGTTTTCTTCTGTTGGCTTTTGTATTCATATTCATGCAAAAATCCATTGCTGCCTATAAAGAGGAAAGTTAATGCAATATTTCATTTTAATGCAGTGGGTTTTAATGAAAACAACAGAAAATGGTTTTTAAACACAGCTTTTACAGACCTATTTCTACTACATGCAAGTGCTTTAAAAAATAACCATAAAGAAAAATCTTCAGTTTTGGCTGGAACTAACATAGTTAGAAAATATGTTCACTGAGAGAAGACTGATTAAAAATCAATTCAGCTATTGTCAGACTCCAAAGCTTAAAATCTTTGTTTCCTATCTATCTGATCTAGCACTATGGCTTTTAAGAATGCAAAAAATTAAAACTATGACTGTACCTTGTCTATGAGGTCTCTGTTGACACAATTTGGAAGCTGCTGAAGAAAAGCATCTACTATGAGTTTTAAATGAGATCCAGTACTGGCTTCTTCATCCTCTTGTTCTAACAGAGGGAAATAAACAAGCAGCAGACATCTTTAGGCTATGAGATACAATCATTTATAACCACATACCCCAAACAGTTCATTTTTAATGTTTAGTTGTTAAGTATTCATTCCTCTCTGTAGTCACTTTTCAGGAACTGCCTTTACATTTGCTTACTTTTAAAAGCTGTGTGAAGGAATTGGTAACTTTCACTACATAAACATCTTTAAAATAATTTTCACTTCTATCTGAATGACTTGTTACAAAAACATTTATCACAATCCTAGAAGTTTCTACCTACTAGTTTCAGAAATAAATAAATAAATATTTTCCCCTGAATGCATTCTACAAATCCACAAACTAAAACAACCAAGTTCAAAAGAAACGAGGAAGAAAAAAAATTCTTAAAACCAATTCTTTTTACCTTGCTCATCAAGAAGCTTCTTTGTAAGATCTTCTGCCTCATCTCCACAGTCCAACTCCAGTGCATCATCATTAATATCCAGGTTCTCCAGCTCCAATTCCAGATCCTCATTCCCAGCTGCTTCCTTATTATCTTTGGCATCTTTTGAATCTATTTACAAGTTAAGTAGAAATACCAAATAAATACTAATAAATTGTTAAATATACACAGGCACGTTTAGAATACAGAAAGATTAATGCTGCTAAACCTATATCTCTTTAGTGTCTTAATGGAAAATCTTTTACACAGATGAAGAAAAAAAAGGAACAAGCTGAACAGGAAGAAGGTGTTGATGAAATAACATGCCATAAAAAAGGTAAAATAAAAATTATTAGCTTCCTTTAAAACAGTATCTGAATCTGATAAAGATCCAGAAAAGAATAGTTAATATTTTTCTTGGACCACAACACTGGTCCAACACTGAGCAATTTTCCAAGAGTTACTACTTACAGAATTTTACTGTTCTTTCAGGCCTCCTTCCAAACACATTTGCAGACTATGCTTCATTTAAAAAAATAAATTTCAAGGCAAATAACCTTATTAAAATTCTAAAATTTTTCAAAGCGAAGTGTGACAACTTCTAAACAGTGCACACATCATATGGAAATATAAACTCACAAACAAGTAACATGTTTAGAATCGCAGACAAAATTACTCTGGAATGGACTTTGGCAGTATCTCCAGTTCAACCTTTTGGTCAAAGTGGATGAACACTATTCACACCAGATTTCTCAGGTATTTTTCCAGTTGTTTTAAAATATTAAGACAGAGATTCCAGTCTCCCTGGGTAAGCTGCTCAAATATCTGAAGATCCTTACAGGGAAATTTCAGAATTATCCAAACATGCATCTTCTGTTACACTTTGAGCCAGGGATGGTGACTTTTTATCCCATTGTACCTGAAGTCTGCACATGCCTAGTTGTGAACTGAGAGCTGTGTCAGAAGTGAGGAACCACCCAGTTCTTTTAATCTAGTGAAATTTTATGCTGACCAAGTCACCTACCATTAATAATTTAGTAAGAAAATAACAGTGAAAAAAACCCCAAACACTACCATCTGCAAAAAAGGGAAAACTTTTCCCATTTCTCACAGAAAAGTTATATTTACTCACACTGGTTAACCTCCAATTACTTGAAATTTACAATTCTAATAATATTAAAATGCATTTACCTTTTTTCTCCCTTAATAACCAGATATAATCCCTACCCTACCTAGTTTATTCCCTAAAAATTCACCCAAACTGGTGTACTGTCCTGAGTACCACAAATCATTTCATTAGAGACTCAGTACTTCCATCAAGTTTATTTATCTGTTGGACAAGGTATGTTGAAGAAAATAGTCACCTAAACATCCTACCTCTTGATTCATCTTTGCTGGAATCCTTGTTCTGGGAATACTTTTCATTATCCTTAAACAAAATTGCTGGCACAAAAGCCTTCAAGTCAATGAGATTCTCATAGAAGTTTCTAGCATCTTCATCTTCCCAGATACCCCCCTCCAGGTCATATTCTCCAGGCTTTCCTGGTGTGAAAATATCAATACCAGGTCCATGTTCTGCAAAAACAGTGAAACCATAAGAAAGTTATTTACACAATTTACAGTGTTCTATGAGGAGGCACCTTAGAGATTAAGAATCCTTTTAGGAAAATGTTAAACTATTTATTACTGCCTCTGTTTTCACCTAAATATGGTAATGCATACTTCAAAATGTTTTTAACAGTTCAATCTTAGTATTAGACATATCAAGAAATTATCTTAAAATCGTAAATTTCATTTTGACTGAAAATACAGACAATCAGAGGAAGTCAAATCAAGAAAAACTAATCAGCACATTATGTGGTATTACAAAGTTATGAGACCTTAATAAAATAGGCATTAAAAGTAATCACTTTGAGTATGATAAACTGTACCCCACTGAGTTTTAAGAATGAAGTTGAAAAAGAACTATTTAGTATTTAGAGGCATTCAAGAAATACAGCTATTTTAAGTTCAAGATCATTTAAGGCAAAAGAGTCTCATGATTTCAGTAACATCTCAACGAATCTCAAAGCTTAGACTTAAAGGCATTGAAAGCTGCACTTCTGCTCAGGAGGCCAAACAGCCACACCTAGTGACTTATCTGGCTTAACATTATGTTCCTGCCCATAACATCACCGCCCAAAACAGACTTCCAATGTGTTTTTTAACAGTACCAGCTTTTAAAACTCTTAACAGTTTTTAAATACTAAAAACTGCACAATACTAAATGAAAATGATCGGTTTAAAAACATTTTTAATTTTCCATTTATTACTCTATTCCCAGAAACAAACCTAAAGAGATATTACTTAAATTACCATAACTACACAATATACAGTAGTTATGGCTACATATTAGGCATAATTACTTTAATTTTAAAAAATAGAAGTATTATTCACTAGCTGATATCCTTCGGGGGGGAAGGCTGAATGAAATGAAATGAGCAGAAATAACACACTGGTAAGAGGGTTTAGTTTTTCCACCACATCCAAGCCAAGTCCAGGGTTCTGTTGATTTGCTTTAGAATCTGGCTTACCCTCAGGCGTTGGTTTCTCTTGGGGGAGGTCAGGCATGTTCTCATCCAAAAGATCAGCCAGAGACTGAGAATTTGCCAACAGCTTCTGATACGACATTGCAAATTCCTCATATTGCTTGTGTCGATCTTCACTCAGCTCTCCTTTGGAGTGGAGAATGCGTCTACAAAAACCAAACTTACAGTAAGACCACCTTTTTCCTTAAAATACATTTATGTCAGTTATGCTGAACCATTATTAATTTCTCTGAGCAAAGCTAACCAGCCCTCTTTGAGGGAACTGTAACAATTCTAGTTTACACTGCAATAAGAAAGATTTAAGTGACACTATTATTTATTTTTCCAAACTACACTGAATTTCTAACTTCAATCCCACTGAGGACAGTACAGTCACAGAAGCTCCAGCTTCTATGTCCAAAGAGAAAGGCACACTTTCTGCAATGATTAGACTGTGACAGTACTAAAAAGACTTGCATAGTAAAATAAAATATTCAACTTAGATGAAAGCTGGATAAAAGTTGCTTTGCACCTGTAACAATCCATTTCCATATTGTTTAAATGACTACGTGAGCTGGTATCACCAGGAGGGTCAAAAATTTGCAAGGACCCCATTGACTTTCCAACAAACCAAGTTATTTCAGGGCTATTGGTCCAAATTCTGAGCAGTTACATTTGTTTCTTCAGCTGCTCTTTATTTTCTTTTACAAAACTATTCATACTTCTTTCAAATAATAATTTTTAAAATTGAAATTTGTTGTCAAAAGTAACTTGCATTTGAAGGAACCTAATCACTGCTTACAAGTGCTGGAACCACTGACCAGGCATCCTGCACAGAGATGAAAGCATAAGAAGTCTGAAAAAAGGTGCAAATGCCACAATTCCCAAAGCAGGTTGTATCATTACATTATCATCTGCAGGATTCAATTACCATTAGGCTTTTATTATGCAATAGGCATACAGTCACAGTCTTGCCAAAAGACACAAGCATTTTGTGGCAGAAGAATTCTGAAACAGTTTAGGCAATGTAAGGTGAGTGATATCAGTCTTCTTGTTCCAGACTAATTGTAAAACAAAAGTCTTCTTTGTACACACTCACAGGGTAAGCAACAAAAAATCCCTTATGCCTGCTCAGAACCAGAAACTGACACAGGTGTCTGGCTGGAGGGCAAGAAGCATTAATGCTGGCAAAAGTTCTATTTCTCTGACAAAACACACTTATTTAACATGTATTGCGTGTTCCTGCAAAGTACAGCAAAGAAAAATTTACAAATTAAATAATCACTGACTATTTGTGAAGTGTAGTAGTTCAGTTTGGATTCAGGAAACACATTAAGTGTCAATTCATAGCTTTTCCATGGAGACCACTGTCCACTGCATACATATTTTAAGCTTAAAATACACCAGGAGCTTTATAAACATGAGCACTGAAGCTCTGTGCTATTATTAAAAAACAAAAAAAGCAAAGTGCTGTAACAATAGTACAAGACTTTCAGTTCTCAATTTCATTTCCAAGAAGACAAGTGTTAACCAATTCAAAGGAGCTAAAGGAAATGAAGCACACTTTAAAAAGCATGGTTCACCTCTGAATACAATTACAAGTACAGCACACAGTACTTGTCTTACTTTATGTCTCTTCAAAGCACAAGGCAAGTTTAGCACATCTTAAAAACATCCTTAATTCAGACAAAAGAAGTTTCTTCCACAGCTAACACTTATTTTTGAAAACTCTCTCTAGAATTTGGGAATCAAGCTGTTTCCTTCCAGTGACACAGCTTGACAGGTTTTGTTTTGTAACCAAACGACCACCAGGTTCTATGTTATGTCTATATTAAAGTCAAAGTGCAACTCAAGGTACTTTTCCTAATTATCCACTTAAGCAGCGACACTAGATTTTTGCCTAAATGATTCCACAGATAAAACAGTACAAAAGCACTGTTAATTTAGCATAGTAATTTTCAATTAATTCAACCAGATTATTCAGCTTAAATTATTTCATGGTCACTCTCCTGACAGAGCTATAAATTGATGAGTTATTTACCTGACAAAATATTATAACCTAAACACGTGACATGGTTGATGCACAAAAGGGAACAGCTCACTCCCTGATCACTTCATTGATTGTGGAATAACAGCATGAATAAAAACTACAGCAAAATGGATCAGATTCTTTTATCCAATAGGATTATTGGGTTCTTTTTTAAAACAAAAAAACTGAAACCATTCCAACCAAACAAAAACACCCCAAAAAACTGCCACCCACAAAAAAAAAAAAAAAAAATTAAAAAGCAAGTAAGGAACCAACTGCACAATTACTTTTCCAAAATCCAGTTCAGGAAGATTTCTATAGTACTCATAGACTTCTTACTCAGCAAATTTCTGTCCTGCCTTCCTCATGCCTTACACTTCCATAGCAGGCAAATGCCACAAAGCTGTTACACATGTTGTAAACAAATAAAATTTGGCAGGAAAGATTTTTGACGCCTTATTTAACAAAACTTATTTCTCAACTTTTATTAAGGAGTTAAAATAAACACCTCAAAGTTCAGAGACAGAGTTCTCTTAATCCAGTGATAAATGATAGCTCTTCACATTCCTTCCCCAAAACAAAGCTTTGCATCGAAGTTCACTGGGATAATTCAGATGACGAGGAGCAAAAAGAGGTCCCTTCATCTGCCCTCATCTGATCTACTCAAAGCTCAGTGAGGAGGTCAGACCAGGCTATTACTAGTAATTTTTATCCAGCTGTACAATTAAATATTAAAGTATATTTCTCTCTCCCGGATCACTTACATTCTTTCATCTTCTTGATTTCTTAAAATACTTTATACCTCTCAGAAACTTTTTTCACTTTATTTTCTATTATACAGACTTTGTAACACCCACTCATTGAAACACCAGCAAGAACCAATGTGCCCAAAACCAATGATAATTGTGAAAGTATAAAAATTCATATCCACTCACTTTGAAAAAATTACACCTAAGTCAGTAATGGACTTTGAACTAATAAGGTACTTGTAAAAATAACAGTACCTCAAAAGTCAGTTATGATCCTGTGAAATTCTACACTTGGCTGAGACCAGATAGGGCTGCAGCACAAAACACATCAGCACAATGGATCCTTGCTTTGGAAACATAAAAATTTAATGCGTTCCAAGCATACATTTGGCTCTGGATTGATGTCCAGCCTTTTAGCTGAAATATGTGTCTATACACAGCAACGTGATCATTTCTATCTGAGTGGATTGCTTCAGAAGGAATTAAGAATGACTGTTTTAAGACCAGCATTTAGGTTTAGGCTGGCTCCAATAATGAGAATTCAGGATGCTTTAAAGCCAACAATTATTAAACAATGTGAACATCACAGAAAAAAAATTATTCGGATCTCAAGGTCTGCATATTCATACCCTGCAATATTACTACATATAGATATTTAAGAGGATTTATATCAAATTGTCTACATCCTCCAATATTTTAATACATTTATTTAGTATATATTTGCCCACCTTGCAGTGTAACAGATACCTTGTTAATTTAACCTATTTTTTCCTTCATGCTGGTACACTAAAAAAGTAAACAAGCCAAAGCAATTGTGGCATATGCTTCGTTAGATACATGTGGGTGGAAAGGGAGAAATCAGATTGTGCCAACTGGAAAAGGACAGTACCAGCTGGGAAAGCAGCACTGCTCTCATGCTGATAAGGAAACAGCACCAAACAGAGTAAAGAGAATTAAAGGTCAACCTCCCTTTCCTTTAAAAGATATTCAAAGAATCTGTTTGGTCTGTGCTTTTTAAGTATTCAGAATAAATTTAGAACTTTTTTTAGAAACATTGCAGAACACACTTATCTTCTACACACTGCTAACAGACTTTGTTTATAAATACTGCAACAAATCTAGGCATTTCATAAACAAACTAATTTTTATTCAAAAGTAAAAAGCAACATTCAATTATCACCTGTTTTGTCTTTCAATATTTTGTAGCTCCCTGTGGTCCCTTTTCAGGTGTTTGGTCAAAGATGTAAAGTATTCCTTCAACAAATTCTGGAAGGGCTGTTGTTTCTCTGGGCTAATTATCTCACTAGGAGGAAAGCTCAAGTTAAACTTCTCTGCAACAGTTTTTACTTTCCTTGGTACCAAACCAGCAATGTCATCTCCACAGTGCCGACAAAAGCTGATAACCACAGAAACATGAGTGTGGGATTCTCGATCAGCATTAATAATATTTTTAAGCTGCTCATAGATTAAAGACAAACCTTCCTTGTCAGTGAAAATCCCAACTATTGTCAATTCTGCAATGAAACGCAAATCAGTTCTTAACTTAGTAACGTTGGGAGTCTTCTCTTCTTTCCTTGCTTCAAAATGTTTTTTCCAAGCCTGAAGTAATGAAGGAGCAAAATCAGCATATCGCTGGTGAAAGAGGGAACACAAGTGCACAGCGCAGTTCACGTCTGATATTTTCAATTTGGCCTCCACAATAGAAGCTACTGCTTCTGCAATGTATTTGCTTAAATTCAGGCTATTAAAGTCATGGGACAAGGAATCCCTTTGTTGTTCTGTAATGGTTTTTAGCTTCTTAACAAAAGCCGTGTTCTTCTTCAGACTGGAGTCCAGTCTGCTAAAGAAATTTTCCTCTGGACGACTCTCCGGTGCATTCTGGTTTTTGCTGCGGAGCTCTTTTCTTGCCTGATGGCGCTCCCAAGCCTCCTGATGGAGCTGATGTGCTTCCTCTTTCTCCCTATGAGACATAAAAATTAGTAATTTTTGTTAGGGAGACTTACTCTCATGGTATCAGTTCAAAGGAAAAAAGGTCACAGTTGGAAAACCTTCAGCACTTCTAATACAATTTCCCCTTACTTTTTTCTTAAATATTTACCAAGCTAATCCTGGAAAGCTAAAGCATCAGCTTCAGAAACTCTGTTTAATTTTTGTGTTGCAAAGGGCAAGTACTACTTGCTACAAAACAAGATTTCTCAAATATTTCTATGCAGAACATATTAATCCCAACAGACTTTGAAAATATAAACATAAAACTCCATTTACTACAGATGGAGATGAAGCTCAGACAGAAGAGGACTTTCAACAGGTTACTGTTAAGGAAAATCTTGTATTGCCAGACTACTGAAATTACACAGAAAATTCTGAATAGGTAAAATATATCTGTCCCAGCTAGAATTTGGCTACAATATTGCCTTAATCTTTAAACTGAAATATTTCAGACCTCAGAATTGCCAGAATCTCAGCTTTACTGGTCTAAAGATGCCACCTTCAACTTTGTAGTACCATTGGATAACATACTAAGAAATAGTAGTAATATCACATATTAGACTGCCAGGTTACATTCTGAATTTGCCATCAAGGTATCAATTGTCTGTGATTGATTAAAAGAAATGGCAGTCATTTCTCACAGCAGATTTGTTCCTGCTATGTATGGTCTGTAGACCTGTTAAGAGTCTGTATTCTCAATTTTTTGATGCAAATACTTCATCTTAAACACATCTATGCTTCTTTATTGTTCTGGTTTGGGCTGGGACAGAGCTAATTTTCTTCAGAATATCCTGTGTGGGGCTGTGTTTTAGATATGTGCTGGAATCAGTGCTGCTAACAAAGGGGTCTTTTCACTATTGCTGGGATGGGCTTATACACAGTCAAGGACATTTCTGCTCCTCACCCCACCCTCCCAACGAGGAGTCTGGGGGGGAACACAGAGTTGGAAGGGAACACAGCCAAGACAGCTGACCCCAACTGACCCAAGGGATATCCCAGTCCATATGACATCATGGTCAGTATATAAATCTGAGGGAAGAAGGAAGGGGAGGGATGGTAAAGAGTGATGGCATTTGTCTTCCTAAGTCACTGTTACATTTGACAGAGCCCTGCTGTCCTGGGGATTGCTGGGGAAGTGGGAAATGAATTCCTTGTTTTGGTTTGCTTGCCTGCACAGCTTTTGCTCTACCCATTGAACTGCCTTTACGTCAACCCATGAATTTTCTCACTTTTCTGATTCTCTTCCCCATCTTGTTGAGGGGAGGGAGTGGCTGAGTAGGGCTGATGACGGCTGGGGTTAAATCACAACATTTACTCAAGCATAATTCTGCTCTCCATGGTCATCACATGCAGAACACTATCAAACCCCCATAAAAGAGACCAAAGTAACAGATGTTACAAGTGAAAACTCAATCTCTTAGAAGTCATAAAGCAGAGACAGCCATGTAAAATTGGTAACACTACATGCAACTTACTAAAAGTAACTCCAACAGTTCATCTTTTGTAACTCTGACCACAATCCTGATAGCAGAACTCCAGCACTTGGCACAATGAAACCTTTAAAAGACAACTTACTTCAGTTGAGCAGCTTCTTCTTCTTGTTTCTTTTTCTCTTCTTCCTCTTGTTTCTTTTTCTCCTCTTCTTCAAGTTTCTTTTTTTCTTCTTCTTCTTTTTTCTTTTGCTCCTCTTCTGCCTTTACTTTATCCTCTTCCTTTTTCTTCCGCTCCTTGTCTTCCTTCTTTCTTTTATCCTCTTCCATTTTTTTCTTTTTGTCTTCAGGAACCTTTAAAGTCTCTCTCTTCATGCCAACCTTGACATCTTCTTTTGGCTTCTCCCTGGTGCTCACTGGTCGTCTTTCACTAAATTCCTTTTCTTTATTATTTAACTGAGATTCTTTTTCTTCCATATTTGGTGGCTTTTTGCGCTCAGCTGGCATTGTGTTACCCAGGCAAACCTGCAGAACAGGAAAATAAGTACTTTTAAATTGCTGTTTATATTTTAGTCATTTTTCACAACTCACCCATATTCACTTAACGCACAAATGCCTGACTCAGAATAAAGGTTTAAGTTTTCTTGAACTAAAGAATGGACCTGACAGATAAAAACTAATAATTTTGTAAGCATGTTGTTCTGCAAAGTTGTTGTCAGCATGAATTGTGAAATAAAAGCATCTTGAAGTTTCTACAACCCAAGGAACACAAGACCTTGAACACAAGTCCATCTGAAAAAAAAAATAATTCAAGACCGATGAAAACAAAGTACCCCCAACTTAAAAATAAGTAGATGCCTGATACATGATCAGCATGCACTAGCACCTCACGGACCTTTCTACACACCTCCTTAGAATACTCCTCCTTCCACCACCACTACTTTGATCATAGGATAATGCAGGTTAGAGGGGACCTCGAGTAATTCAACCTCCTGCTCAAAGCAGGGTCAGCAAAGAGCTCAGACAAGACTGTTCCAGGTTCCAGTCTTGAAAAGTGTCAAGGAAAGAAACTGCACAACCCCTGCAACCAACCTGCTCCAATGTTTGGTTACCCTCACTGTGAAAAGGCATCAGCTTGCTTCCTCCTTTCCTCACCCCTTCCCAGATTTCCCCAGCATCTCCAGCACTCAGCACAAGCAGCAGCTGAAGAGCAAGCAGTGCTGACTCAGCTGTACGCACAAACCTCCCTCCCACCAGAGCAAACGGAAATAATATCAGAAAGGCTGCAATTGTCAAGACTTATCAAACGCTACAATTCCTATCTCCTTCTATGGAACCAACATTTTGTAGGAGCTTTAGCCTCTCTGGGGTTTCCAGCCCTCTCAGCTTTGGTTTCATTTGGCTAAGGACACAAAAGGTAACACATACTAAACACAAAAGGATAAAATCACAGGACAATTTCGATTAGGAGGAAACTGTGATGAGCACCTAGTTCAGTCCCTGCTTCAAGCTGCTCCGGTCATATCAGAGGCTTGGCTATGGCTTTAGTATCTCCAAGAACAGAGAAGTAATGGTCCTCTCCGGGGACACTGAGAAAAAGTTTTTCCTAATACCAACCTGGAAATTGCCATGCCCCATACGGTGTTTCTTTTCATCCTATCCCTGCAAAGCTTTGAGAATAACCCAGCTTCACCTCCTCTATGCTCTCCCATCAGGTTGTTTTAAGACACTATTTTTTCTTTTCTTACCAATCAAGACCCCAGTTCTCTGTGTTTCTCTTCAGATACCATGTCCTCCAGCCTCCCTGGGTTCTTGGTGATCTTCCAATACACTTATTTCAGTGTGTCAATGCCTTTCTTAGGAACAAAGAACCCACACCTGAATGTGGTAAGTACTGAACAGAGGGGGAAGACTCACCTTCTTCAGCCTTAGAGTTAACTTCTGGTACTACAGTCTAGAATGCAAGGGCATTCTGCTGACTCACGTCAGGGTCAGGTGGGCCAGGCAGGACCACAAGAAGCAATTAGAACTACCCAGGCTTATTTACTTCAGGTTAAATTCATTTCTTAAAGCCAAAAATAATTTTCACATATTTACATGCTTCAAGTTAAATGCATATATAGGTGGGACTGATAGGACACTGTTGCATGTAATGCCTTCTGAAGAGCCACCACTTTGTTTTCATTAGTAACACCAGTTTGATTCCCAATGGCCATCCCTACTTTTATCTTTCTAACACTTTACTCTGGATGATGAAAACATGCTGGATTCACCAGTTCCCTGCATCTACTCAGAGTGGACAATGAGACACTTGCATTCCAATCTAATGTAGAGTGCTTCTGGTATTAATTTTAACTATTTTGAAATATGTTTATAAGTAAGACTTCACAATGAAGGATATATGTTTTTTAATAAGCATTGCACATTCCCTCTGCCATCCTGCAAACAATAAAATGACAGATTCATACACTGTCTCTCCCACCCAGATGAAACTCTGTATTACAATATTTAAGGTGCTTGTCCAGGGCTTCTGAAAAAAAAATAGTTTGCAAAAATTTACGGTATCAGTATTCACATCTGGACAGTAACAACTTACCAATGGGGAATCTATTCATGACTTGGCCTCTGGCAAGTCTCTGACACTGATTTATGGAAATCAAATCAGCATTGCTTAAACAAGCACTAGCAAATTTGGCTCCCTAATGCATGTCTACAACCATAAGATTTTAGACCTCAAGATCTCAGAACAACTTGAATTCCAAAAACACTGATCTTAAGACAGCATTATTAGGAAAACAGTACTTAACCAAGATGGAAGGGATTGCCTATGTTTAAAGAAATGTTGGAACAGCATGTCACAATTCCAATACTCTGAACAAAATATCCAGCTACACACGTAACTTTTAGCAACATGGTCATTTACCACAATCACTGTGGTACTTGAGCTATTACTAAATTTAGGAACTCAGAATTCTGTTTTAAAGATGTATCTGATGTTTGCTTGTATAAAAGCAAACCAGAGAAGATGGGATAAAAAGAAAAGGGATGGAGCATAATTGGGCACATTATGGTTTTGACCACAAGGTAGTATTATCCACTTTTTCCCAGTGAACACTGATGTCCAAAAAACCCCCAAAAATCTCGTTTTACAATAGGTTTCTGTTCTGTATCCCCAAACAGGTATATTACAATACTTCTTACCACCTGCTACGTGTACAGCTCCTTATCTCCCAAACCTTTCTGATGGCTCTGCCAGCTCTTTTGTGCCGACACCAAATGGCCGAGGGCAGGAGGAGGCGGTGCGGCCGCTGCCTCCAAGCTACACCCGGACTGATCCAACGTGGAGCTACAGCCGGAGCTGAGCTCCCAGCCGGCGCAGAGCCTCCGTGACAGACAGAGAACTGCCCCAGAAGCAACTTTTCCAAAAGTTGTGGGGAGCAGGGAAAAACGGAAACAGACAGCTGGCTCGCCTGGGCCTCATTTCCACAGGAAACAAGGCTGAAGATGGTATGGAAACATTAAGGAGAACTTCTACTTAATATCTCACATTTACATGAATATACAGATGAAAAGGCACAGTAATGTCATGAACTCCATAAGCCAACAGATAGGACAAACTAGCACTCACACCTGAAAATTAGGAAGGATAGAGACAAGAAAAACATCCCTATGCCTTTGGACTCTTGGCAACCCATTTCTGCAGTGACACTTACATGCTTTAACGCTCCTTCTCAGTTTCAGCACCTACGGATAATATTTTTTGAGAGAACTATTTATCTTAATTTTTCAATATTTGACATACATTGACTCATTTGCAGTTAAGACAATTTTTATTGTACTGAAATTTCTACTTTTATAATAATCTTGGAATTTGAAAGAATGGGACTGGGTTCATGATACTCTGAGCTCAGACACTTAAGAAGTAGTCTTGAAATACAGAAGTAACATTTAAGAAAAATCATCTGTGTATTTGCTTTTGAGGAATGCAGAGATTAATATAAGGTATTCAGCATCATGAATCTACTCACAATTCAGAATGAAAGAATAAACATGAACACCTTGGCCCTCAAAGCAATCCTCTCAAGTCAATAAGCACAGTCTACTCTCAAAGCCTGCAGTAAGATGATCCAGAATTCCCATCCTTGCATACGTGGGTATGAGAGAAGGAAATACAATTCTATTAAACTAAACACATTGCCATTTTTCACTAGACGTTAAATGGATTACATAAACAGTCTTTTCTGCAGGTACAAAAGAGATATGGGAGATAAAGAATGTAGGCAAGATGTCCCACCTCTGACTGGCTGAAAAATCTCGAAGAGCAACAAACTTCTCCATCACTAGTTATCACACCACTAGAAGGCTGTAAGTTTCAAGAATGCAATTAAGGTTTTCTAAAAGCAAGGGAAGGTGCATAAGAAAAATACCCAGGTCAGTGAGGAGAAAATAAATTTAGACACAGATTTTGGAAGATGGGACACAGCACACATTAAAAAAAAGTAGTGCAGAGAGAGAGGAGATCCCCACACAGTGGCAGGGAAGGTTCATAGAATATCCTGACTTGGAAGGAACCCACAAGGATCATTGAGTCCAACTCCTGGTCCTGCACAGGGCACTCGAAGAGTCACACCCTGTACCTGAGAGCATTGTCCAAACGCTTCTTGAGTTCAGACAAGCTCAGTGCTGTGACCACTTCCCTGGGGAGCCTGTTCCAGTGCCCAACCACCCTGTGGGTGAAGAACCTTTTCCTGATATCCCACCTAAACCTCCCCTAACACAACTTCAGGCCACTGACACATCTTCAGGCCGGCCTGCCGAACACTCGGGCACTTTTACTTTCGCTTCTATACCTCTCGGGGAGAATGTTTTGCTGCCAGACTTGCAGGAACGCGCTTTCCACCGTGAAACAGAGGCCTATAGACAAGGCACTAAACATAAAAAGACTCCTTCGCTACCACCCCAATACTCGCTCGCAGCTCTCCCGCAGCCCGGGCGGTTTCCCGGATGGGACCAGCAGCTCAGGAACAGCAGCTTCCGGTCCTCTCCTGGCCTCCCTCTCCCCGTGCTCTGAGGCACCGCCACCCGAGCCTTCCCTACTCCGAGCCCCACGGCCCCTCCGCCTCCGGAACCCCCTCCCCGTGCCCCCGCCAGGCCCCTGTACCCTCCTCCCGCCGCCCCCGAGACCCCTGCCTCACAGACGCCCCGGCATCGCCCTCCGTCCCGTCGGTGCCCGCGGTACCTGTGCCCGGTGCCGACATGGGCCCGCCCGGCGCCGCCGCCGCCGCCTCCGCCCCTCCGAGGACCCCGAGCGCTTCTCCCCTCACGGCGGCCGGGCCGCCGCCGCGCTGCCTGACCCGCGGCACCGCCCCGACCGAACCCGCCGCGCCTGCCCCGCCACGCCAAGGCGCGAAGGGAGGAGCGGCGCCGCTTCACGGCGGAAGAGCCGCGCCTGCGGGCGGCGCGGAGCGGCACTTCCTGTGGGGCGGAGTTCAGGCAGCCCGGAGGGCAGCCCTGCGCGGGGTCCTGGCGGCGGACGGGTTACCGGGAGTGCGGAGGCGGAAGAGGAACGGGAATGAGAACGGGAATGAGAATGGAAGAGGAAGAGTTCGGCCCCGCGTCCCTCACAGCGGCGGGGGAGGGGGAAATAGCGTGTGAATATCGCTTCCTTGGTGGCCCTAGCGCACGACTCGGCTTGTGCCCGGCGTGACGTCACTGCAGTGACGTGTCTGTGCCCCCCAGGCGTCACGGCAGCCGTCATGTCGCGGGTGGAGCCCTCAGGTGTCACCGAGATAAAACACTGGGGGTGACAGTGGCTGAACACCAAATTACTGCCTAAGGGGTAGTTTAATGGGCGTCTATTACTGTGCCCAGTTGTGAGCTCCTCAGTACAAGGGAGACAAGGAACTGCTGCAGAGGGTCCAGCGGAGGCCACAGAGCTGAGGAGGGCTCTGGAGTATCTCTCCTATGAGGAGAGACTCCGGGAACTGGGCCTGTTCAGTCTGGAGAAGAGAAGACTGGGAGGGGATCTCATGAATGAAAGTAAATATCTCCAAGGCAGGTGCCAAGAGGATGGTGCCAGGCTCGTGTTAGTGTTGCTGAGCAACAGAACAATGGCCATAAAATAAAACATAAGAGAATTCACCTCAAATGAGGAAGAACTTCTTTACATTGAGGGTGGCAAAGCACTGGGACAGGCTGCTCTTGGACTCTCCCTCTCTGGAGACATTCTCTGGTGACCCTGCCTTGACAGGGGGGTTGGGCTGGACGATCTCCAGAGTTCCCTTCCAAATCCACCCATTCTGTCATAATGTGATTCTGTCACTGGGTGTGTTTTCTAGTCTAAATTTGGTCTCTGTGCCGTCCTCCCCAGTCACTTCCCACCTGGACATCCAAGGATATTTTACATTGGTGAATTTAGTGGCACAAAACTCCCCCATTTGTTGGAAATGCTCCCTGCCTGCACGTCTGGGCGCAGCATCACCTCTTGGGCAACTCTAAAGCTGCCTAAGCTGGAAAAAGCTGGCAAAGCCCAGCGTTGCAGAGTGAGAATCTGGTGTTTATGTTACATTTTGAATCCAGGTTCTGGCAGAAGCTTTTTCTTTGTGTTGGGAAAGCCTTTACACCCCTCTAGGGTTAGAACAAGCCTTCAGCAGGCTGACAGCAGGCACAGGCCTGGGTGTACATAATGAGATTATTCAGCTGTTAAAGTCGCTTTTTATTCAGAGGCAAGAGTTGGCCCCAAGAGAAGACACTGTTTACTGATGCAGAGCTTTAGGTGTGCTCTGCCAACTGGTACAGGACTAGACAGGTTTTTTTTTCCAGGGTAGAGCTCTCCTCCCTGCTGTTTAACTTCATTGCTCATTTTGCAGACATGTCTAAAAATCTCTTTCTGGACACATTTGAAAGGATGGAGTAGTGCTTGTTATTGGCACGATCATTGACATGTCTCTGCTCACAAAGATCTCATTTGCTTGCCAAAATATCTTAAACTACCAAGTTGATTAAACTGATTCACTGGAGTGGAGAAGATCCATGGCAGAACATAGTTAAAAGAGGGAGAGAAAATCCTTTGGCCTGTCAATGGGTGCCTTTGGATTACTCATTTTAGGGGGAATTGGGTTATACTTGGGTTAAGTATCAGTGGAACTGGCATTACATCAAGAGATGTTAACTTGTTTTCTTTTGAAGCACGATGTTTCTATCCCTTCCAACATGAATAAAAAGCACAATCACTACGGTTTTGAAACTCCTTCTGTGTTTATACCACACTCCCACATCTACAATTACGTTGGAGCTCTCTCTTGTAAAGGCCATGCAAGCAAATCTTGTTTTACCTTTGGGAGCTCAGAAAACTTTTCCTCCTAAAGTACCTGTGTCATTTCTACACATATTAATCAAGCTTTTGTACCGACTTACGAAAACCAAAATCAAAACCAGGTAGATATTGTTTCCCGAATCTCAGACATAAAGTATGGGTTTTTTTTAATTCCTGAAGCTCTTTCCAATTTCTTTTATATATTTCCTCAATTACTGGCACCAAACTTGCACACAGTATTCAAATTGTGCCAAATACTCGCCTAATGTAGAATCTGTAGGTGTCCTCTATATTTCCTTGTAGCCAAATCCAGCAAATTATCTTCTTTGCCAAGTGAGAGGATATTCACAGCATTTTTTAGACCCATCTGTTTTTTTCTCATGATTTTTGGAGATTATTTATAGCCACTGTTTCCCGGAAGCTACATTTTAGCACACACACTCTTTCAATGTGTGCAAGCTTTCACCTCATCCTGTTGAAATAAGTCATGTTTGCTCATCTCCATCTTGACTTCCAGTTTCAAGGTAACCTCTCTTCACTACTTACCTCCAGCTGACAAACTTCATCAGCGTCAAGGTGTGGGCTTTTTTGGGTTGATATAACTACTAAAGTGGCAAGGGGGATAATTGCTTTAGAAATATTCCCAGTGCTGCTGATTTTCTGTTCTTCCAGGTAGTCAGACATTTACTATTTAATATGTACAACCTTGGTTTTGGAGCATTTCTAGTTTTTTTAGTGAGAGCATCATGGAGTACTCAATCAACTTGCACAGGAGCCTTCTCTAGGACAGGCTTTGTGCCAGGAGAGCCAGGCCAGGAGAGTCACTTTGCCTACACCCTCAGCAGTGGTGTTTCTGCTGGCACAGGTACCACCTTCTCACATTTAGACATGAACCAAAGTCAACAAACCTTTCTTTGACCTAGACAGAGCTACAGCAATGCTTTTCCCACGTATAATCATGTCCTAGACAAGATGATTATGCTGAGAATTCTGCAAAGTACTTTAAATCTTAATTAACTGGATTTTGATTCACATAAAAACCCCAACAAGTTGACTTGATGAGATATATATTTCATAAACACCTGCTTAGACTTTATTAAACTTTATTAAGTGAACTTATATATACAAATATTCAATTAGTTCTCTGAGATCCACATGTGTGACTGAAACATCTCATTGGAGAAACTGGAAAATTTTTAATGTTCAAACCTACTCCTATCAGTGCTAATTGGGAAATATTCAACTAACTGCCTATTGATTCAAAGCAAAAACACACTGATATCTGCTGTTTGACTGGTATTTGCTTAAGAACTGTGGAAAAGTATTTCATCATCCTGCGATCTGTCTGCAACATTTGTCTTTTTCCCCAAGCACAGAATGGAAATACTTGACTATATCATCCTTTTCTCCCTCTCCACTGTCAGCTTCAAAAAGTCACAGTCTTGCAGCATTATTTTCTAGGTTCTTTCATTCTAATTGAAAAAAGTAATAATATTCATGGCCACATTTCTACTACACTTTACTGTGTTGACCACATGTCCACTGTCCTTCTGTAGCTGTATCCTTTTGCCTTCCTTGCTGCATTAAAGGTCATTTATTTTTATTTTTTCTCCCAATTTGGGTTTTACAAATATGCATAAACCCAACCATACAGGCCTCAAGGAACATAAGTGGCCCCTCTGCAAGAACTGTGAATATCATAAAATCCCAGACTAACAGTGGTGACAGAACTGATTCAGTTCCAAAATCCAGTTCCACCTGTTCCAAAGGCAAATACCATGGTTTGATTTGGACAAAAAATACTCCTTGATTACTCATTGTGAAGGCAACATGAGCACAACCAAGCCTATGGAAAGGGAACTTGCCAGCACCCCAGGCCTGCATTCACACTAAGTTTACAGAATCACAGAAAAGTTGAGATTGGAAGGGACATTTAAAGATCATCTGGCCCAACTCCCTGCCACGGGCAGGGACAGCTTCCACTATTCCACGTTGTTCAGAGCTCCATCCAAACTGTCCTTGGACATGTCCACAGGTGGGGCATCCACAACTTCCCTGGGCAACCTGTTCTGGTACCTTACCATGCTCACAGCAAAGAACATCATACTAATACCTAATCTAAACCTCCACTCTCTTGGTTTGAAGCCATTTCTCCTTCTCCTGTCACTACATTCTCATGTAAGCAATCCCTCTCCATCTTTTCTTGCAGACTCCCTTCAGGTACTGGAAGGCTACAATTATGTCACTCCTCTTCCGCAGGCTGAACGATCCCCATTCTCTCAGCCTTTCCTTATAGGAATGGTGCTCCATCTCTCTAATAATCTTGGTGGCCTCCTCCAGATTTGCCCTAATGGGCCCATGTTCCTCCTATGCTATAAGGATCCCAGAGCTGGACGCAGCACTGCAGGTGGGGTCTCACCAGACTAGAGATGGAAGGGACCTCTGGAGATCATCCAGTCCAACACCCCTGCCAAGGCAGGGTCACCTGGAGCAGGTGACACAGGAACACATCCAGGTTCTGGACTGTCTCCAGAAAGGGAAACTCCACCATATCCCTGAGCAGCCTGTCCCAGTGCTTTGACACTCTCAACAAAAAGTTCTTTGTCATGTTGAGGTGGAACTCCTTGGGTTTTATTTTATGTTCATTGCTTCTGGTCCTGTCGCTGGGCACTATTGAAAAGAATCTGGCACCGACTTCTTGGCACCCACCTTTGAGACGTTTATATGCATTCATGAGGTCTCCCAGTCTTCTCCAGACTGAATAGGCCCAGTTCCTGCAGTCTCTCCTCATAGGAGAGATGCTCCAGAGCCCTCCTCATCTCTGTGGCCTCCGCTACTCTGCAGCAGCTCCTTATCTACCTTGTACTGAGGAGCCAACTAACGAGCAGAGCACTCCGGATTCCCTCGCTGGAGCCCAGGACACCACCGGCCTTCTCCTTTCGCTCGGCACTGCAGGAGCCCCTGAGGGTCCCCGCTGCGGGCGCCGCCCCCGAGCTCGGGGCGGGTCCGGGGGCGGTGGTGTGGGCAGCGCAGCCATGGCCATGGCGGCCCTGGCGGGGGCTCGGGCTGTGTGCTGCGCGCTCTGCCGGGACGGCCCGAGGCGCTGGTACCGCACCGAGCGCGGCGTCTACGGCTACAAACCACGGAAGGCGGCGGGCGGCAGGGCGGAGGAGCAGCGCGGCGCCGGCAGAGCAGGTCGGACACCCCCGGGGCCGCGCCGGGCGGAGGGAGCGCGGCGGAGGCTGCCCCGGAGCGGGGCCCGGGCACGGAGCGGGAGCTCTGAAGTGCTGCGTGTGTTGTTCCCGGTGGGGCAGAGCGCGGCACAGACCCGCTCCGAGAGCTCTTGGCTATGTTTTTGCCAAGTCTGGTGTGCCTGGCCCCGCTCCACGGGCTGAAGCGGCTATGAGAGCACCGACTGCTGAAGTTTCCTCAGCGATGGGCTCTCGGGGAATTCTGCTGTTAATAGAAGTACCTCTGCCACGCGCCTGTCATTTTCGTTTTATACATGGTGCTTGGACTAGCCAAACTGAGGGTGGTGAGACACTGGAACAGGTTGCCCAGGGAGGTTGTGGATGGCCCAACCCTGACGGTGTTCAAAGGCAGATTGGATAAAACTTTGAGCAGCCTCAAAGTTTAGTGGGAAATGTCCCTGCCCATGGCAGGGGTGTTGGGACTGGATGGTCTTTAAGGTCCCTTCCAACCCCTTAACATCCTAGGATTCCATGATTAAATACAGTAACCCTTTAAAGATAACCCTTTACTGTAGCAATAATTGTGTTGCTTTTAGCTCCATTTTACAGTGCAGAAATGTGATTTCAAACAGAAAACTCTCCTAGGTAGGAGTGTGGTCCTTGCATTACCTTTACTCTGGAGACTGGTAGAAATGAAACCCTTTGCCAAGAAGCAGGAGTGAAACCAGTTTGTAACTCCTGGACACAGAGGCCCGTCACAAAGTAGCCTCCTTGTTAATGATTAACATTTTTATGTAACGTTTTAAAAAGTGCTTTTAAACGGACTCCTGGCTGAGAGCATTGTGGGCAATGTTAGTCTTATATTTGGGTTACGTCCCTCTGTTGTAGAACCCCATTTGTTGTAGAGAAAAGGGTCTGTTTTGAATGGGCTGACTGTGTGAATGTAGTGGCTGGACCAAAGTGTCGGCAACAGAAATACAAATGTCAGAGAATAACTTTGTAATATGGTCTGAGAATTGCATTGTTTTGAGAAACAATAGCCTTCAGACCTGATTGCTGTCAGTGCTGTGTTTTTACCAGGGTGAAAAATCCCTCCACATTATGAATGCTTTATAAGCTGGTTCATATCATTAATTTGTAGCAGATTGTGCTTGCAGTATGTGGTATTGTTTGCAGCTTATCATCCTGGTCTGTGGCTGTGCTCTGTGACAATAACGTATGTGTGATCTCTCAGTTGGTCAAATTCTGCCCATGTTGATAATTTTTACCATGTTTAGCTTAGCATATGCTCTTGGCTCCTGCAGACAGACTTTGGTTTTTTTTTGAAGTCATGGGACCTGAATTCTGGTTAAGACCCAATCCTCCTGTCATTCTAGCAAGGAACAAGGAAGCATAAGTGGATAGCATTGAGTTGGCTTAGGAAATAAGACTTTATACACCAGTAATGTGCTGTTCTTGACCTGGATGTACCTGTTGTAAAGAGATTCGAAGCAAAATGAAGTAGCTTTGCATATGTTTACAGGACCCTAATCTCTGAGGGGAACTGTGGGGGAAATCTAGAGTGTACTTGCTTGAAAATTGTTTGGGGAAGCAGATTTAGCAGTTTGCTGATGGGAGCTGTTGTGGAGTAATAAGGGGGAAACAACTGCATAGAAAAGCTCTCTTCCGAGCCAAAACCTTGATGGTTGCCAGCAGACGAAACATTCCTGTGTTGATGCTGTAAGCGGATTTAATCTGAACACACGTGTGATACTGTTTTGCTTTCTTTTTGGTTTTAGTTGACCATGCTCTTGCTCGTTTAATAACTGCCTATGCTGAGCATGGCCACAAAGCAGCCAAAATAAACCCACTGTTTGCTGGCCGAGCTGTTACGGAAATGGTACCTGAAATCCAAGAGCTGGCTGAAGTTCTTCAGGGTCCGCTCATTACTACAGGTGAGTCCACAGCCTTATCACAGTAAATTCTGTTCATGGGTGATTTATTGAGAGGCTATGGCCTCTGTGGAAGAGTCAGATATTGAGTGGTGGCTCAATCAGTAATGAAAACTGTTGGACAGAAAATTGTAAAATCCAGCATACATGTCTGTTGCAGAAATCATAGTGCAGTGAGAGGCTGCCTTCTAGCATCTTCGGAAACCATGAAAACTTGTACTTGTTCTTACAGCTACTGAGGTTAAACATTAATTTCTTGTGTTACTGTAACATTCTATGATTTACCGTATTACTTAACACTGTAGTGAAGGTTTGAAAGTACAGGGGCAGAAGTCAAAAATTGTCTTTTCTTGGCTTTCCTAGAGTCTTGCTGCAGCCTTAAACAAAGGAGGAGGGTCTCTCTCATTGCTTTATTTTCTCCAAAACAGGCCTTAGTGCTTCCCCCTCCTTCACCAAAGTGACTAATAACATTTATTTCCCACCAGGACTTATAAACATGGGAAAAGAGGAGGCTTCTGTAGAGGATGTGATGGCTTACCTTGACCATATATACTGTGGGCATATTTCCATAGAAACAAGCCAGCTTCCAACTTTGGAGGAAAGAGAATGGTTTACAAAAAGGTTTGAAGAGCTAAAGCAAGAAGCATTTACACCTGAAGAGAAAAAGCACTTGTGCAAACTGATGCTGGAGTCCCAGGTACCTTGTTCCCTGTTACTGGATTGTAATAGCCATGGAGTCTGTCATGGATCCTTTACTATTCTGGACATGATTAATGCAGAAAAAGAACAATCACTGTCCTGAAAGGCTTTGACAGTGTGCAGGAGGAAGATGTACAAGGTTTTGCCTGAAGCAGTGCAATGCAGGAATCTCATTGGAGTTTGTTGCTGAATTTTCTTACCAGCCATTACTGAAATAATGACACTATAAATCCATGAATAATCAGTCTTCAAAAGTGAGATACTCTTAGATTAATGATCTGATAACTCATATTAAGTGTTAATGGTGGGAGAACAAGGTTGAGCAGAGCTCTGTGAAATCTTGTGCTCTGGCTTAGCTGTTCTGTGTTTTCTTCTCACCCTCATGCTGATCTGTTTTACTGTCCTTAAGCTATGCTGTCTCTCAAGATTTTGGAAGAACAAATCAGAGTTAGACTGAGGCGTTACCATATGGCACTGGCAAATATGGTGCTTTTCAGCAAGGAACCTTTGTGCAATGCCTTCTATAAGGAAGTTAAATATTTATATACTTTTGAAATGTATAGAGGAAATTTATTCCAATATTTCTGTACCGTGAAAAGTTTTAATTTTTTTCCCCTTTTCTTCCCATGTTATCCAGAAGAAAGGTAGAAGAGCAGGATCTGTGAAGGTTGGAAAGGTAGAAGAGCAGGATGTGTGAAAGTGTCCCTGTTTCCAGTTTTCCAAGTGGAAGGAGTGTTAAATGTAATATTTACCAATGACTAAACGGAAGTATACGGCCCACTTTTTATTTTTTGTTGCCCCTTTGGCAGTTAGAGGAATTTAATGGTGACACAGGAGATTGATACTGTCGTGCCCTGTATGACCAGAACTATACTAAGAATATAGAATTTAACTCGGACAGAAAAAACCTGCTTTTATATGCGATTCGTTTTGTGTACATTATTACTTAGAAGTGAATGTTGCTCAACTAGCAGTTGGCTCAGATCTTCGGGTGTGACTTAGTCTTCCCTTCTCAGTTACAGACTTCATTTAGTTTCTGTCTTCCATTGCAAAAGCTAAAGAAATTTCCAGTGCTTTCAAAACTTGGTCACTTATTAGAGCTTTCTTGGAGGAGGTGAATGGAGTGAAGTGAGAATAAAATTAAGTCAGTACAGATCCATTTATTTTTCTTCTCTCAAATATTCTACCTATGTACTAAGGACTGTGCCTAATGTAAATCAAAATGAAACGCTGCTTTGCTAGCACTTTGTATCTCAAGATAGTTATGGTTTACACTGTAAAAGAACACCATTCCTTAATTTCCACCTAAAATAGGTAAACTACCAAGGAATTTGTAAATTAGTCTGGTGCTACAGTTCTTCTTGAAGCACCTTCCATGTCAGACGGAGAAAGTTTAGTCCTCAGTCCAACTATTTTCTGCTTAGGAGGAGATAAGAGTTGATTTTTTATAGTCATTATAACTTCTGGTCTCAGACTGTGTGGGTGGAGAGTGAGCTGAGACTTTCCAGGGGTATGTTTAGATTTGTATGCCTCACAGGTATAAACATACATCATATTTCAATTTTATAAACAGAAGGCTGCTGCTTAAAATAGCCTAATACTGAAGTTGTCCTATTTTTAATAGGAGTTTGATCACTTCTTGGCCACCAAATTTGCCACAGTGAAGCGATATGGTGGTGAAGGAGCAGAGAGCATGATGGGCTTCTTCCATGAGCTGTTCAAGATGTGTGCGTACAGCGGGGTCACAGATATCATCATTGGCATGCCTCATCGGGGAAGGCTTAATCTGCTCGCGGGCTTACTTCAGCTCCCTCCTGAGGTTAGAGATTTATAATCTCACGAGCAGTTGCCTAGTTTATTTGCAGTAAAATAAACCCCCGAAAGTTTGCCATGTTGTAAATGCAGGAGCAATAAAATGTTACCTGTGTAAGAGTGTTTTCCCTTCCTACCAACACTTCAGTGAACTGTCTGCAGGAGACTGTTAAAAGAACTCTAATGAAGGGTTTTATGTGCTGTTACTTAGAAGCATCCTTGCAATTTCGGGAGTAGGAGAGTGTTTTTCTTTCAGCATGTCAGTGAATCAGAAAAGGGTTTTAACCAAATCTGTTTCCATGCAGCTCATGTTCCGCAAAATGCGTGGTTTGAGTGAGTTTCCAGAGAATTCAGCAGCCATTGGGGATGTTCTCTCCCACCTGACATCTTCTGTAGATCTCGACTTCGGCTCCCACAGACCCGTGCACGTCACCTTGCTCCCCAACCCCTCACACTTAGAAGCCATTAACCCAGTGGCTGTGGGCAAGACACGAGCAAGGCAACAGACTCTGCTCGACGGAGATTACTCCCCAGAGAGCTCTGCACAGCCTGGGGACAAAGTTATTTGCCTGCAGGTATCTTGCTCACAATTTTTAGTTGATCTTTGTAAGACTTGCTGGACTAGAATGTGAACAGGGGTGTACATAGAAATATCAAACAAAACTGAGTGAATGTATGATGTCAAGAACTGGGAGCCTCTTTATGGGAAAAGAGGAGGGCAAGGAAGATTTCCAGGTGGTGTATGTGATGATGCTGGCATTTAAATAATTGCACTTCTAAGATTTCTGAATAACTAATTCTGATACCTCCCTTTATTTTAATAATATTCTGCATTGAGAGCCATGTGTGCCTTTCCTCACTTTTGCATTTAAACCACCACTAGAAGCGTTCTTTCAAATTAATGGGTTTGGAGAAGAGCTGTCAACAAGGCTGCAGAATGTTCAGGAGGGTTTAGAATTTTGTCATTTTGTCATCATACTGTTGAAGACCCTGTTGGAATTAGTTTTTACTCCTTGAACTGACTTGTATAGCTGTAGAAGCAATACTAAATAGTTCCTTGATAAATTTTCTTCTCTTGCATTGAATTCAACTAGGAAAAACAAGTGAGTCGAACTCTTAACATTTTAAAGCCAGGAGTAAAAACAAGTTGGGCAGAAATGTTCTGTAACATATAAAAAACATGAAGGAAGTTACATGTAGAAATGAAAAAGTATTTCAGTTGAAAAACTGTTTTGCTTTCTTCTGGAAGGGTGTGGATATTGTAAAAAAGCAGAAATGAGAATACAAAATATTCTGGACAAATTTGGGTTCTTAGTTTTTATTTCAAAAAAGGCTTTAGAGCATGCAAGGGCAGGAAACTTTTGCTGCCCAATGTGTCTCCATCTTTCAGTGCAGGTATGTCTTAGTTTGAGAGGGACTATTGTTTCTTTCTCATAATGTTAGATCTTCACCATGTAGTAATGAAAGTAGTGTGACTCTTTAAACAAAGATTCTTCAGGATAAATGGACCCTCCCTATCCAAGAAAAATATCACTTCTTAGGATTTGTTGGGGGTAAGTGGTAGGGAGGATTGCATAGCAAAGAAAAATATTTGATCCTGTGCTAAACACCTCCATGTTAGTCAACTGATTCAGAGTATTCCTAAAAGGAAGAAAATGTATCATAGAGCCTGAACGTCACTCCTTGTGATTCTGTGTTTTAGAAGAACAAGAGTTATATTGAAAACAGGCAAATTTTTGGTTGTAACTGTTAACTGCTCCCATTCAGCTAATTGAGAAGAAAGAGATGAAAGCAGGCATCTTGTGTTTCAGAATCTTGGTTTGGGAGTTTGTCTTTGAACTTTCTGTTTTTACAGTGCTTTCTCTTGAGAAATGTAAGTGTAGACACTAAGATTTCTGAATTGAGGTTTATACTAGCATTTCTTTTCTTCTTCCACAAGCCTCAGTACCAGAGCTTGAGGGGAGAATGAGTAAAAATCAGTTAAGGTGCCATTGTCAGTGGTGAGCTTCACTGTCCAGAGTCTGAAGGTCTTCTTTTCTGGAACTTCAATGTGCTCAGAATTTATAAGGATTATAAAATTCTTTTTGGTTAATTACCATGAACATCTCTGCAGTATTTAATTGTCCATCTCTGCTGGAGAGTGATTTATTTTTCACCTTCTCACATACCCTAACTCCACTTCCGGGATGTCAGGCAACTACTGATGTTTATGATTTGAACTGAGATCTGGGAATAAGACTTCCCAGAAATAAATTCCACTCTCAGGGTCACAGTTTGGTGAATTAAACTTGATGATGACCTTGCTTTTAGCTTTTTGCTAATGCAGCCCAGAGAAAACCGTGCCCTAGCAAAAAATGTCTCCATCTTTTTGGTAGAATGAGTACAATCCTACCTGCACCACAGGAACTGAATCCTCTGGCGTTTGAGATGCATATGAATAGTGTTGTATAGTTGGATAGTCACACTGTCTTTAGGCTTTAATGCTTTGGGATGTGCTACAGGCAATAAAGTTTTCTCAGATGTTTTAGAGTCTTCACTCAAATGCTATCACCGAGATATGTAGCCTTCTTAGGCAGCAGAAGAAACCAGGAGGGAAAAGTGAAAATCCAACACTTCAGGAAAAAGTGTAGCATGGTAAGGGATAGAGTGGGGATGCTGGCTTGTCTCTCTTGCAGTAGTTACCTTTGTTTTGCTGTGATACCTCTTAAAAATCTATATTGGAATGGTATAAAACCCAGTGCTGCTGTTTAACTGGTTGATTGCACCTCAGTTATCTTGGTGTACTTGCAGAAATCTCTTAAGGCTTGAAACCACTATTCCATAGCTAGAAAGTAGAACTGTTATCTAGTTTCAATAAGGAAGTACATCAGTCTCCATAGTGACTTTGATCTGCAAATGACTGAGTCTGCATTCTGAGGAAGGCGTGGTCATATTCATTAATGGAGAACTGTCTCCAATTTCAAAACATGGAAATACTAGATGATATTCTCTCCTGTATCTTTAGCCTTTTTTGGAAACCTGGGTTGGATACCACAGTATTCTCCCTCCCCCTTCCAAACTATTCTTTTATTTGCAACATTTATTTGCTATTGCTATTTTGAAATGTAACTAAGAACTTAGGTTTTATTTCCTTCTGAAAGTTTTTCTTTGTTTTTGAGTGCTTCCATTCAGCTCATTTTCTACTTGTTTTTCTGGTCTTGTTTGGTAAGGTGGAAATGGGTATAAGTCACAGTTCACCAGCATTCAACTTCAGCAAAGGTGTAGTGAATGCTGTGGTGAGTGGCTCCCTCTGTTCAGGGGTCAGTGGCTTGACCCTGACTGCTGCAGCTTTGCCATAGCCAGGAAACTTGCAGTCACCTGGACACTGGGGGGTCAGTTTTAAGAGATTATAGGTCAGTTCCAGGTAGGGATTACATCAGGCAGTCCTGTACATATGTTGGCTGCTATGACCCTGTGTTAGTGATAAGGCTATATAAACTCTCAAGTCATGCAAAAGAGTCTTCTGAGAGGGATTAAAAAGTGGGCCCAGCTGAAACTGTATCTGTTCCATGTACCCAGTTTAGAAGGTCTTGCTTAATGAGTTATGGTTTTGATTTTGCTGTTCTCCAGTGTTTCCTAATGCGACTTTTCCATCTTCTTCCCTGATGTAGGTTCATGGCGATGCTGCTTTCTCTGGGCAAGGGATTGTTCCTGAAACACTGACCCTCTCTAATCTACCACATTTCAGAGTTGGTGGCAGCATCCATTTGATTGTTAATAACCAGCTGGGCTATACCACTCCTCCAGAGCGAGGAAGGTCATCTCTGTACTGCAGTGACATTGGTATGTAGGGTTGAATCACAAGAAAGATTGCCTGTTGTGTCAGAAAGGATTTTTAACTCCAGTGTAAGCTGTGCAATGGACTTTTTATAGCAACTGTCTGTCAGCTCTAGGGAGAGATTAATATAACTCCATGGTAGAGTAGGAAATAAAATTGTTATCGATACTCCCTCCTACTAGCAACAATTCAGATGCTAAAAATATGCCCTCCCCTATCTGATTTATGGCAAAGACTAAATATCAAGGGAAAATCTTGTCACATTTTTACAGGATGTGATAAAATAATTGCAAGATTGCTATGAAGTTTTTATAACTCATTTAGTTTCTGTCATATTATTGACAGCTTTTAAAAATGTATTGCAGTGGAGTATATAACAGATTTATTTTAAATATATCTTGTTAAATTTTATAAAAATCATTCCCGTGTGTTTTCTAAGCGAGATTTATAGGTCAGATACTCCTCCATTTTTGCTGTTTTGTTTGTTGTCATGTGAGCCTGTTGAGCTTTCAGTTTAAAGATGAAGATCAAGATCTTTCTGTGGCTGAACTAGAAGCTTTGTTTTGGACTGATCTTTCTTAGTTATAAACAGATGTATTATCAGCAAGATCAGAGACATAGTAGTTAGTTATCTTGTATATGTCTCCTAAAGTAAAAGTATATTTTTGTCTGCTTTTGACCTAACATTAAATGTTTGTCTTACGGTTTCATCAAACCAAACAAGTAGATTTATTAAATCTGATAAGGTACATAGCAGATGTTATTACTGTTTTCCTGGGACTGGTTTTGTTTGGGTTTGGTTTTTTGCCTGCATCCTTAGTTTTCCTTTCTTCTTACCTCCTCAGTGAGGAGGGGCTGTTATGTAGCTGAGCTTTAGTATTTTGCTAGGGAGAGAAACTTGACACAAGCCAAGAAGTGTCTGGCTGAAATATCTTAGTTTCCCAGAATTTGGACAGATAAAGTACAAAAGGAGCACTGTTGCTTGCAGCCAAATTGTCATACAGGAGAGGGTATTAAGATATTGAAATTTTACAGTGTTCTCTTTAATGTAGAGATTTGTCTGCCTGGAAGAGCAGTGGACAGAATGATATTCCCTACTAATAAGGGAGAAAATTGCTTTTGGCCTGTATGAATTCATAGTTGTGATAGCTTAGGATAAGAAGGAAATAAAACTCAGTTTTTGTTGGAAAGAGAAGCAATCAAGTAGTTCTCTCCCAGTCCCTGTACACTTCCAGATTCATATGATGGAGGAACTGTGTATAACAAGTCTTCTGGGAGCAAAGTGTTTGTAAAGAAGTTGTCCTCAAACTGACAAATACAACAGGCTGGGATAATTGCATGTTCTCTCCGGCAAGACTCATCTCCTTACCCCAGCTCACATCACAAAGTGCATCTTTTTGGATTTGTTTTTATTATACTTACTTCACACGGGTTATCTGTAGTTTCAGCACAGCAGGTGTGTGTCTGATTTTTTTGGAAGGGGTTGGATGTGATTGCTGTTGTGTTTTGAATCCCTGGGCAGGTAAAATCATTGGATGTGCAGTTATCCATGTGAACGGGGATGATCCTGAGGAAGTTGTCTGTGCCACACGATTGGCTGTGGAGTACCAGCGCCAGTTCCGCAGGGATGTGATCGTGGACTTGCTGTGCTACAGGCAGTGGGGCCACAATGAACTTGACGAGCCCTTCTTCACCAACCCCAGCATGTACAAAATCATCAGGTAAGGGTTGCACCACCGAAATATGTTTGCACCACCTCAGTCTTGCTGCTGCAACAGAAGTCTGTGTGAGATCCTTTGACATATCCACAGGTCTTTAAGTAAGTGCAGACTATGGTGTGAGCCTGATAATAAGATGTTAATGAGGGTAATCATTACTGTTGGCTCTTGAATGTGTGGTTGATGCGTTTTGGAGAAGAATCTTAGACATAGATCTTGGATTTCAAATTTGTGACCACTAGTAATGAGAGGGCAAAGTTGTCTTCTGTGTGCCAAGGGGAAGCATGGATGATGTGGGAGAGTGGGCAGAAAGCCAGCATGATGTTTGCCTTGACTTTGCCTGGTCCTGCTGCTTCCAGTGGGGACTGATCTTTATCAGCATTTAAATGTATTCAGATTCCATCCTTATCCCTGAAGGAAAACACACAAAAATTCACTTGCCAGTGAATTCTGGTATTTTAGGTGAAGCATTTATGGAATGGTTTCCTTGATTCTCTCCAGTGCGGAAATCCTACCGTGAATTTCTCTAAAGAAAATACGCATGGTAGCAGAGGGGGTTTTGCCGTGGTTTTACCTGTAACTGCCCACTGTAGGCACTTTTTGTTTTACTTTTTAAAAAAGGACTGCAAAACTCATATCTAAGAGAACTGTTCTGTTTCTGAAAATGCCAGGAAAATGACCTTCATGCAAATAAGTATAATGCACCAGGACACCGTTAATATGAGTTTTCCATGGTACCTGACTGTAGTAAGATGGTATTTCCTTGTTCTCCTGTGAGACTGTTTTTAGGCTTAATATCTGTGGGGTTTGATTCCCTCCCTGGCAGATCGCGTAAGAGTATCCCAGACACATATGCAGAACACCTCACGGCTGCTGGGCTCATGACTGAGGCTGAAGTGTCGGAGATAAAGACCACGTACTATTCTAAGCTGAACGATCACCTTGCCAACATGACTTTGTACAGCCCACCTCCTACCAACCTGCAGGCTCACTGGAAAGGCTTCGTGGAGCCTTCTGCCAAAATCACCACCTGGGACACGGGGATGCCTGTGCCACTCCTGCAGTTCATTGGAGTCAAGTCGGTGGAGGTGCCCGAAGAGCTCCAGATGCACAGCCATCTCCTGAAGACCTATGCACAGGTGAGTAGAGCATTGTGGTACTTCTGATCCGATGGCTCAAAGGTACAACCTGTTACAGGGAAAAGTCTAAACACAGCAGGGTTGCCAGTTAGAGAATAGCATGGTATTGTCTAGGAAAAACAGCCCATTCTGTTTCAAGGCTGAGATGATGCCATTTTTCCTCCAGTTTTGAATAAAGACTTCTTCCCCCATATCTGACCATATACTTTAGTTTGTTATTTCAACAATATTTTATTGTAATGAAGAAAAAAGCTTACAGAAAATACAATTTATTGTTCTTACAAATAGAAAAAAACTATTATGATAACTTACTAACATTTATACAGTTGGTAATTAGAATGAGTACTTTGTGAAGGAATGACTCAGGAACCTGGCAATAGTGTACAGAGTGTCTAAAACCAGTAGTGACTGTTTTATGACTTATATATATAAACATAAGACAACATGTGGCCAAGTTTGACAGTCAGAGTTTGATAGGTCCTAAGCTGGTGTTTGGTTTAGATTGGTTTGGGGTTTGTGAATGTTTCCCTTTGATGGATGATGAGTGTGTGCAGGTGTCTGGTTGGCAGCCAGAGAGAGACTGTGAGTTGAGTATTTCAAAAGACTCATGTTTTTATCTTCCCAGCCCAAGGCAAGAACTCCACAGCTCTGTGATCATTTGTCTGAAATTCTGGCCAGAATAGGGAAGAGTTCTGGAGACTGAAATACTTACACCTGGTATCTTTCATCACTGCTAACCAGACAGACCGGAAGTCTGTCAAGACTACAGTCTGTGCTAAGACTTTTATATTTTCAGGCTAAGATTAATTTGTCAGTCCACAGTTTGTTGATTGGGAGGTTAACACATGGATCATCCATGGTGCTGTGGTCTTCAGGCAACCTTCTTCAGGATGTGCTGAAATAAGTCTCTGTGTACTAATCCAGCCTAAGCTGGCTGCAGGAATATAGCATTTCTCTCCCTAGTGTGTTGGTTTTTTCCTATCTTTAATATTAGTCTGTGCCACCAAAAGAGCTACAGATAGAAAAAGATGAAATAATATTTTTTTTTGTTCTTTACTTGTTTAGTCAAGAGTTCAAAAAATGGAGGAGGGAAAAAAGCTAGACTGGGCAACAGCTGAAACTTTAGCATTTGGTTCTCTGCTGAGCCAAGGTAAGAGGCAACTAGACAGCAGACAGTAAAATATTTTTGCTTTCATGTCAATAAAGGATAACATTAGATTTCTTAGGTGTTTCTAAGTAAAAAGATTGCTATGATGTATAAATTTGACAATTTGCATGGTCTAAGAGAAGGTAAATATGAATCCTATATGTCACTAATATTTGTAGACTGAGTCTTAAATATCTTCAAAGAACTGTAGCTCTCTCCCACTCCCCAAAAACATTTGTGCATAGAGCTGAGCAGGTGAGCAGTGCAACTGACATCAGTGGGACTCCCAAGTACTTTGCATGCTTTATGATACTATTTCTTCTCCCTCTTCTCTAGCCTGAATTCAAATCTCCATTTACATATGATACAGAATGCACTTTTTTTTTTTGCATTTTGCTTCAGTAAATTGAACCATTTTACCCAAAATAATGTCAGAGCATCTGTATGCTTGTGAGTTGGAGCTGTTGCCAGTTAAGAATTGCATCTCAGATTTGATGCTGCTGCTGAGGGGAAATCCAAGAAGAGATGTAACAAGAGATAGAATTATTTTTCTTTTTACATGACTTGCTGACTTGGTGTTTTGTTGCTTGGCAAGGGTTTAATATCAGACTAAGTGGACAAGATGTTGGCAGAGGAACCTTCAGCCAACGACATGCGATGTTGGTTTGCCAAGAGACAGATGATACCTACATTCCTCTGAATCACATGTCCCCAGACCAGAAGGGTTTCCTAGAGGTAGGTTCTGTGGCTCACAAGACCACTTTCTTCAAGTTGTGCTGGCACAATGCATTTTTAAAGCTGCTGAGACATATGTAGGCAGTCTGTATGTTCTGGCATAGGACATAAAAACTGTCAGGGCATCCCTATTCTTTGTCATTATAAATTACAACTTTAACAAGGGGGTTTGCTTTTCCTTGAGAGATCAGGTACTATTCTTTTCCCCTCCTTCATTCAAAAGCAAAAAAATTATCAGTGCCTATCAATTGCCTGTAGGATGTGTGTCCTCATCGTGCCCAGCACTGATTACCTGGCTCCAACGCTTCTTAACCCTTGGTTGTCTTCTTCCTCATCCACCCCTCCCAACAATTTCCTTTTTTTAGGTGAGTAACAGTCCCTTGTCTGAAGAAGCTGTGCTTGGTTTTGAATATGGAATGAGTATTGAGAGCCCTAGGTTACTGCCAATTTGGGAAGCTCAATTTGGAGACTTCTTTAATGGAGCCCAGATAATATTTGACACTTTCATCTCTGGAGGTGAGTGTACAAGGAACTAATATATTTAAGAATCAATAATTTGTATTATGCACATTTTTAGAAAATCCTTCCTCTTTCAAGTAAAAGGGCAACATGTTGTGCAAAGAATTCTGTTTTCTCAAGGGGCCTTATGAGCTTGCCTGTGAGGTCCTGACTTCTGCGCAGCTTTTCTCTGAAGACAGTACATCTAAAATGAAAGATTCCTTGGCAGAGTACAGTCATTACAACAGGACAATTAGTTATACTAATGGCCTTTCTGTATATTGCAACACCTTTCTTCCCCCACATTTATTCTACTGTCTGTATATATGGTTGATAGCTTTATAGACTGTACCTTACCTTCGTGAAGCATCTGAAAAATTCCTGAAGCAACAGAGAAGGAAAATAGTGATTATTTAAAACAAACAAACAAAAAACCCCACAACATCACCTTATGATTAAGATCAACTCTAACATGTTCTCTGAGTACTCAGATATAAAACCTCTGTAGTCATAGATGGAAATTCAGAGGCCCTTTCATCCCACCCACATGAATTTGAAGCTGGGATGAATTACCTTCTGGATTTGACTGTAATCTCTTCTATTGTGCAGGAGGTTTGGCAGAGCTCAGGGGAACGAGCACTGCTGTGTTAGCCAGGACTGGCTCACAGGATGCTGCCAGGATCACACCTGCAGAGATGAAGTTTTAGAATTTCAGTGTCATGTGCTCCACATGGAGACTTAACACTTCTGGGAGCCCAGAGCTACATGATAATTTCAGAAACTTCACCTTTTATGTGTTATTTCCTGTAGTTCATGTGTTGTTACTGTAGTAAACGTCAGGGCAGAATGCCAACAGCATGTTTTATTTAATGATGTGGAAATTAGCTTTTCTTTTTTTCTGAGTAGTTTGTGCAAAGCTATGTGTTCTGTGGCTTTAGGTTCTGTGGAAATCATCCTTTCCTTCCTCCTCATTCTGTGTTTCCAGGTGAGGCCAAATGGCTTCTGCAGAGTGGGATAGTAATTCTTCTTCCCCATGGCTATGATGGTGCAGGCCCTGAGCACTCGTCCTGCCGGATGGAACGGTTCTTACAGGTACCCACCACACCTCGCAGGGTCCCATATCCCCAGCATAGCACTGGCAGTCAGAGCTCTGGGAGCTGTGCTGCAAAAATACAACATGGGGATTCCTGGTGCCCTTGTTGCAATGTGCTGGAAGGAGGCAGTTCAGATACAGTCTTACCAGTTAAATGCTTAACCCATTTCTTCTCTGAAGTTGTTCCTCTCTTGAAATCAGTATCTGAATTTGGGTATTTGCTAATCTGTTCCTATACAGGTCAGTGTGCTTCTTGTGCCTAGATTCTTTCTTGCATATTGGTCTCACTGCCTGCTGTCAACAAGGTATTGCTGTGTTCCCCCTGTACAGATGTGTGACAGCTCAGAAGAGGGAGTTGATGGTGACCAGGTCAACATGTCAGTTGTGCATCCCACCACCCCAGCACAGTATTTCCATTTACTCCGGCGGCAAATGGTCCGAAACTTCAGGAAACCTCTTATTGTTGCTTCTCCCAAAGTGTTACTCAGGCTCCCAGTAAGCTGAAAAATGTCCTTCCTCTTTCTTTCTGTTTTTTTCTTCTCTTTATCTTCTTCTGTGTTCTCTTCCCCTCTTTCTTCTTCTCTGTGTTCTCTGATTGCTCTTTTTGGGTCAAATCAGTGGAATTTTGCCTTTTTGGGGCCAAATAGGTTGAGAATTAAAGCTGGGTGGAGGTGAGCTAGAAGTAGGGTTCATTCCTGGTCTGACAGTGTTCTTGGGAAGCTTATCATCCCACTTTTCACTGGGAATGTGAGTATGAGGGAGAGGGAGGACTGTGTATTTTGTACTTACCAAAAGCCTGTCTCAGTATTCTTTCTGACTCTGGCCTGTGGGAAAAGCAGCAAGATTTGGTAACTTCCAGCTCTTTTCCCATGTAGGCTGCTGTTTCAAGTTTTGAAGAAATGGTCCCAGGGACAACATTCAAGCCTGTCATTGGTGACTCCTCAGTAGATCATAAAAGGTAGCTCTGCTTTCTTAGAGGAGAAGCTCAAAAGAGATGTCCTGTCCCTTTCTCCTACTCAATAGCTCAAATTTGAGGTGATATGAAAGAGGTGACTTTGAGGGGAAAATGTTTTATGGTGGATGACTGTGGTTAGTTTTACTTCCTCTCCTTTTCCTCTGGTAACTGTTGGTAGTTACCACATCTATCTGCAAAACAGTGAAGTGTTCAGGCTGTCAGCCCTTGGCCTCACAGGGAGTTTGTGACTGTAGTTACCAACCTGCTGGGTCCTATTCTGCACCATGTCCATTAGCTGACAGTCACTGGGAGCAGCTGTGACATGAACGATAGAATCATATATTTGTTTAGGTTGGCAAAGACCCTTAAGATCCCAAATCCAATCTTAGCCCAGCACTGCCAAGTCCACCACTAATCCATATCCCAAGTGTCACATCTAGATATTTAAATACCTCCAGGATGGTGACTGCACCACTGCCCTGGGAGGCCTGTTTAAGTGCTTGACCCTTTCAGTGAAGAAATTTTTCCTAACATCCAATCTAAACCTTCCCTGATGCAACTTGAAGCTGTTTCCTCTTGTCCTATTGTGTGTTACCTGAGAGAAGAGACGAACTCCCACCTGGCTGCAACCTGTCAGTGACTTGTAGAGAGTGAAAAGGCACCTCCTGAGCCTCCTTTTCCCCATGCCCCCCTCTCCCAGCTCCTTCAGCTGCTTCTCACAGGACTTGTGCTCCAGATCCTTCACCAGCTCCATGCCCTTCTCTGGACAAGCTCCAGCACCTCAATGACTTTCTTCTCATGAGTGGCCCAAAACTGAATCCATAATTTTTGTTCTGGGGCTGGAATGCCTGAACTGATGAGGTGGGGCAATAATAAAGTGTGTGCACCTCTCTCCCTTCAGATATTACAATGAATCCTGTTCACAATGACCAATTCAGCCTTAATTTTTTTTCCCCTTATCTGCTCCTTGCCCCAGTAGTACCTAAGTCTGACCCTCCTTCCTATTTGCTTTCTGACCCCAAATCAAAAGGCTGGAAATACCTTAGGATCTTGAGTTTTTTCAGTGGGATGGTGAGGCACAAAGGCTGTAGTTTATGCCCTTGCTTTTTCCGGTCAGATGAGGCAGCCAAGACCTCTGTGATTGCAAGCGGATGTAGTGTCTCTCCAGCAGGTAGTCCTGCTTTGGAATGGCAGAGAATTGTCCTCTGGAGGGACTTGTTTCCCTCTGGTTTATTTTCTATAGAGAGTGCAGAGATGACTAGCTTTGACTGGGTGTTTAATTTTTAGTAGTCAAAACTAAGAGAGATCAATCCCATTGTGAGGTAACTTTCCCAGAATTACTGAAGAAACAGGACCTCTGGTGTAATGTGCCCAAAGGTTGGTTTGCCAAATGTTGGAGGGGAGTGGGAGGGAAGGGAAGGCAAAGAAGAGAAAAGATAGTCTAGGGAAGCAATTTAGTTTTATAAAGTTCTCTTTGAAGTTTGACTGGTTGTTTTGGTTGGAAGTGTGAAGCTGTTCTGCATCAAGTTTCTGTTAAACACTAAAGTTGGAAACATCCTTTTTTTTTTTAGTGTCACCCAAGTGGTGCTATGTTCTGGAAAGCATTACTATGCTCTGGTGAAGCAAAGAGAAACATTGGGAGAGAAGCAGCACAGTACAGCTATTCTGAGACTTGAAGAGCTCTGTCCTTTCCCCCTGGAAGCTCTACAGCAAGAGTTGAGCAAATACAGCCATGCAAAAGGTCAGCCAGGCTTCTACCTTTGTGTTTCTAGTCTCTTTGAAGTACTGAGCTAAATCTGTTGCCTGCCTTTTAAGATGAAGAGCTGTAGTGGCTTTTTCCTCTTTGTTCTCCCCTTCATACATCCAAGTGTTTCTGGAGTGGGATTGTCCTGGTTTGAAGGACAGGTCTCTGCTAGGGAAGGCAGGAGCCTCCCTCGGAATGAAGAATGTGAACCCCTCCCCTCCGAATTATTGCAATTTTGAAATTAAGGGGGTCTCAGGCAAAGATATGGGAGTAGGAATAACAGTTTTTTACTAGGATTTATAACAGAGCAAACAAACAACAACTTTTATGGCACTAACAACAAAACAGAACCAAGAACCCGGTCCCGACCTCCTGGCCTGAAGGCACTTCCCCCCCCCTCAGTGCAGTGATGGTCACAGCCGGCAGGGAGCACGTGCTATGGTGGTTCAGTCAGCAGGGGAAAAGAAAACGGAAGAGAGGTTTTGCTTCACAAACCTCCTTGGAGCAGTCGATTCCAGTGCCCCAGCAGGATTCTTGGAAAGCAGCAAACTGGGAGGGCAGGACGTCTCGGCAGGCGGGGGAGCGGGGCTGCAGCGCAGTGAAACCCAGAGCAGTGCCGAAGGAGCGGTGGGGGCGGGGGGCAGCAGCCGCCCGGCTCCTAGCCCAGCGAGGAGAGGCGAGCTCAGGGATTCCGGGCACCCGAGCAGATGACAACAGGCTCAGCGGCTGCTCTCACAAGCAGAGGCTCACCCCAAGAGGCAGAAGAAAACAGCTCCAAGCCAGGGCTCCAGCAGCAGCAGCGAAAAAAAAATTTCTCTCTCGCAGAGCTGTCTCTTCCCGTGTCCTCCTCCGAAAGCCAGTCCCGCTCCACCCCTCCCCTCTCCTTTTACCAGTCCCCAATTCTCGAGATATTCCTCCACCCCCCACCCCCTTCGAGAGAAAAACTCCCCGACAGAACAGTAAACATAGATGGGCCTTTTCTTTAGGCCTAGGTATAGCCTTTGTTTTTCTTAAGTACTCAGTAATTAAGGCTATTTAGCAACTGAATGGAAAAAAATTCTATACTGTTAAAAGGAAACAAAAGGAAAGACAACTCAACCCCCAACAGGGATGTTTCAGAAATATTTATCACTTGTGCTAAAAGAACTTTTTTCTCTGCTATTGTTAGCTTCCAAGAAGTAGCACTGAAAATTAGAGCAAACCATTTGAGATATTTTTTGCATTGGTCTTTGCAGCCCAGTCCTTTGAGTAGCCTTTGGAAACAGTAGTAGAAAAGCAGAATGTACACACAGTATACCCTAACAGTGGACATACTTTGGTATGAATTCAGTTGTGACCTGCAAGGGAATGAAATCTGGCATGCTTTCATTTCAAAGGTAGTGCCAAGACAAAAAAAACTAGAGGTGCTACAAAAACAAAAAACTATTTTTCTTTCTCTGCTGAAAAGATAAATATATATGTTTGTTATGTACCCTTATCCTTCCTTTAGTCTTCATCTGGAGTCAGGAAGAACCACAGAACATGGGGCCATGGTCCTTTGTGTCTCCACGGTTTGAAAAGCAGCTGGGGCTTAAGGTAGGATGTTCCCAGGGTGTTTTAGTCTTTAAAATGAAATTTGAAGTTCTCCTTGAAGGCAAAATTCAATGGTACTTACAACAAAAACCTGATCCTGATGCCTAAACCAAATGTGTGTCCTAATTTCAGCTATTTCTGCTCTTTATAGCACCATTGGTGTTCAGGCAAAGTAGACAGGATAATGAAAGATCCCAGATGGGGGAGTAGGAGGAGAATGCAAAGGTACCATTTGTTCTGGCAGATCATGCACTAAAATGTCTTTGGAGCCATGGTCTTTGGGAGATGGGGGATAACTTCCTGCATTACTTCCAGCTGGGACTGCCCAGTATCTGACAGCAGATATCACCATAGCATCAGGACCTCGAGATGTGATTCCGTCCTTCATTAATCATTTTCCCACAACTCAAATTTCAGCTCCGTCTTGTGAGCAGACCTCCTCTACCAGCCCCAGCAGTTGGCATTGGAACCCTCCACAACCAGCAGCAGGAAGATGTTCTGACCCACACATTTATCTAAGTTTTCAATGAATGGACTGCTCCTGATGTCAGTCATGTTTAGTGCCTCCTCCTGTGAAGAACAAAAGCCAGGTCCTTAAAACTCTTAGTTCTCCAAAATGGGAAGAAAAAAAAAAAA
>WEKY01022364.1:41622-72989 GCA_013390045.1 Picathartes gymnocephalus
AAAAAAGGTGGAATAAGTTTGGTAATGATGAAGCCATTTTTTCATGTTGGGGAATACCTAACAATGAGAAGTGCCTGTTATTCCTGAGACTTCTTGTTCTCTTATACAATTTTCTACACAATATCTTTATAAATTTAAAAGTCCAGTCCAGGGGACAGATTGGTGAGGTCAATGTGGAATACCTTATATCATGCTGCTTATTTGCACTTGACAGTTTCCTGGGATGGTGCATGTGTGGAAACAGGTTCTGTTTCTTCCGTTTCCACAGAAGTGTTAGTGCTGCTTGATCAAATAAATGCTTCCCCATGCCTGGTAATGAGCCATTTCTATAGCAGAATGTTGTGGATTATCTTTTTTCTTTCCTTGAGGGCCAGGAATGCAATCTGTTGTGGCTGTTGGTGCTCTTCGCAGTGCATGAGTTGTTAAGCAGGATTCCCGCTGGGGCGCTATGCAGGATGGCTCCTGAAGCCTTCAGGCACCACTGTTTTTCTCACCTAGAGGGTGAGAAATCCCAAGGGAGGTTTCAGCACAGCTCACATCTGAAGAAAGGAAAGAAATCAGTCTTAACTGGGAAACAAAGGATAAAGGACCAAAACATTGAGGTTAAGTGGGAGAATAATGAAGCCAAATGGAAGACAGGCATCCCAGGTTGACCGCCCCATAGCAGCATTCCCGCCACCACAGGATTTCTCCCAGCATTTTTCCTTTCCTGGTTCCAGGGTGAAGTTGGCACCTCCTTGCTCTTCTTAGTTACCTGCGCAAGCAATGCTTAAGTAATCCAAACTCACTGTGAGCCAGAGACATTTCTGAAAAGAAACAAGTGGAGTTTAACCAGATCCAGCACTTGCAGATGGAAAGTCATGGTAGGTGAGAAAGGGCAGATCACAGGCAAGGTGTGCATTCACTTGGGGAGACAACTCCTAAAATCATCTCCAAAGCCTGCTTTAGTATTTCATCCTAGTTAACTCACATATTCATTCATTCATTCATTTATTAACTCCATATGACCCAGAAGGAACCTCTGTAACCTCTGTTCTGTAATGTTTCACATCACTGCTTTAGCACATCCATCACAGCAACATGAAGTCATGTTTTTCCTACTTTGCTCTAGCAAACTGCACAACTTCCTGCATATCCTGAACAGCTTTATGTAATCAAGGCATATTCTGCTTTAAATTTTTGCTGATAACTAGAAAAAGGAGGCTAAAGGATAATGTTGCTTTGGCTGCAGCTGTAGCCAAGGAAGTTGTAGAGCGCAATCACCAGCCTTGACTGCACACTGATGATTACATAAACCCACAGTTTTTTCACTATGATGGTGCACATAAGGGAAGAACAGACCCTGTGTTTTGAGTTTCACATGGCCCAAACCTGACCTTGTTATGCACCATTCCCCCACAGGCTGTGCAGGTCTGATTATCCAACCAAGTAAAGGATGCTCAAGTGTTCCAACCCTGTTTGATCCTCCTGGTGGGAGACAAAGCTATTTCTGTTGTGCTGCTCAGCCGAATGCCCCCAGCCCCATCAGTGTGCCATGGAGCTCCCCAGGGATCCTGGGGTAGGAAGGGAGAGCTTGAGCACAGCTCTCTTCAGTCAGCTGATGCAGACTGCCTGCAGAACACTGCTCTTGCCTGATGGATAGCAGCTCCCAGGAGCAAGGAAAAGCACTTGCTGACTTAGGGGCTAACACTGTTTCTCACAGCAATTTTGGATGCACACAAGGCTGTTTTCCATCTGTGTGCCTTGCTCTTCTCTGCATGCAGGCTGGGACATCCCTGCACAGTGGTGGATTGCTTTTGCTTTGAGAAAAAGAAGCAGAAATTAGAATCATAGAACCATTGAATATCCTGATTTGGAAGGACCCACAAGGATCATCGAGTCCAGCTCCTGGCCCTGCACAGGACACCCCAAGAGTCACACCATGTGCCTGAGATGCTACACAGGTTGGGTCCCAGTCCTTGGACAGGAAATTCTGCAGGTCATTAACACAAGGAGAAGTGAGTCTTTATGTGCTGTTAGAGAGCAAGGAGCTAACCAGAGTTACAGCATTTGTGCATTGTGGTGTTGTCAGGATTTTAAGAGAGAAGTGCAAGACTAGAAGGAAAAAAAAGTAAAGACATTGGAAGGAATGAGCTGCTTGGTTGAGCAGTTCACTAAAGGCAGCAGAAACGCTCAGTGACAGAAATAAAACACATCAGGAAAACAAATATATTAAAACAAGTATTTTAGTGTCAGTGATGTTAGTTAAAAAAACACAGTCTAGACTTTGAAGATGAAAAGTTTTGAACACAGTAGTATTCTGAATAAGCAAAGAAAACAGTATTGCATTTGGACTTTTTTGCATCTGTCAGTGGGAACCCACTCATAGGTGATATAGAAACCTTTGTTCAGCACACCTGAAGAGGTGCATCTGTGTCAGTATGGACTGGACCTTTTATCAATAACCAAAACAGAGGCCAGTGACTTAGAGACAGGAGGGTCTGCCAACAAAACCTGTAATTTAATGAATTTCTCAGATAAGGATGGCTAAAAATCTGAACAAAGGATGATTACAAGAAACTTCCTGAAGCTTAGCTACTAACCCAGCTATTATTTGGAGATTATAATCTACAAGTAAACTGCTAGGCCTATTAATTATGGGCATTTGTCAGACTGTACAAGAACTCTAGGTGAAAGTGATTGCTATGGAGTTGCGCATTAGTATTTGTTAAATTATGACTATATAAAACTGGAACAAAAAACTTTTCTAAGTGATTTCAGATAAGGGAAGCTATTGAACAAAGTTCTTTAGGTATTGCAGCAAGGTCTTGGTTAAGAGGACTTCTTAGGGAATGCAGAGTGCAATTCAAAATACAGATTCAGAGTTTTGGAGAAGCCCTAATGCTTCACACATTTCCTGTTCTCTCTTGGCAACTTAGCCTAATACAGGAAGAATTCAAGTGTGTGCATTGGATCAGTTATTCAGAAAGAATAAATAGTACTTTTAATCATCATATCTAAATCTTAGAGTAAATTCTGATAATCCTAATTTTATAGACCACTGGCTGTTGTAAGTGAGAGCTCTGTAGGTGTGATGGCTGTTTTGGTGACTGTGGGATGATATTGGAATAGGTTGTCAGGTTCACAGAATCACAAAATCAATTAGGTTGGAAAAGACCTTCATTGCACCCAACCTATGATCACCACCTTGTCAACCAGACCATGGCACTGACTGCCACGTCCTTTCCTTAAACACCCACAGGGACAATCACTCCACCCGTTCCAATGTCGAATCACCATTTCTGTGAAGAAATTCCTACCAATGGCCAACCTAAACCTCCCCTGGTGCAGCTGGAGGCCATGTCCTCTCATCCTGTCGTTGGTTAGCCGGAAGCAAAGTCCAGCCCCTACCTGGCTACAGTCTCCTGGTAGGGAATTGTAGCGGGTAATAAGGTCAGCCCGAGTCTCCTTTTCTCCAGGATGAACAATCCCAGCTCTCCCAGCTGCTCGTCATGGGACTTGTGTTTCAGACCCTTTCCCAGATCTGTTGCACGTCTTTGGGCATGTTCCAATGGCGTAGTGTCCTTTCACCCTATGAAAGTATCATATCCATCTGTCAATACGGGTGGATTGGGCTGTGAATAAAACCTTTCGGTAAACGCAATCTATGCTTTTCACCCGGTACAGCTGTACCAATAGCATCCCAGGAATGTCAAAGCCGCCGAGGCCTGAGTGAGTGAGGGGCGGGGAGTTTCCCGCGCTCGGGCAGGGCTGAGGTGTGGCGGTGAGGGGCCGTGCCCGCCCCTCGCGCCGCGCGGAGCACTCCGGGCCGCCGCGGCGGCCACCGCTCCCCGCCGGCCCAGCCGATCCGGCTCCCCTCGCCTGGGAAGGGGCGCGGGGGGCGCTCCGTGAGGGCGGTACCGCCGTGTCCGCCCGGGCGGGGAGGGACGGCCCGTCCGCAGCGCGCGTCACGTGACGGCGGCGACAGCGGCGGTGACAGCGCTGGGACCGCGGCCGGGCCGCCACCACCATGGGCAGTGAGTGCGGACGGAGCCGGGAGGGAGCGGGCCAGGACCCGGGGTGGGGGACAGCAGCACCGGGCTGCGCGGGGAGGACGTGGCCGGTGGCCCGTGGCTGGTGAGGGGGCGCTGTGCCCTGGGTGCCGCCGCAGGCAGGGCCGGAGGTGCCGAGCACGGTCCCCGCACAGAGTCGGTGCTGCCGGGCACAGCATGAGGCCGGTCGCTGCTTCGTGGTGGGATGTCCTATTCCACTCTAGCCCTACTATGTATATACGCTATGTATATAGATATATGTAGTATATATACTCTATATACCCATATGTACGTGCGTATAAGTGTCTAAAGGGAGGGTGTCAAGAGGATGGACCAGGCTCTTCTCCGTGGTGCCACCCAATAGGACAAGTGGCAGCGGGCAGAAACTAAGGCACAGGAAGTTCCACCTGAACATGAGGAAGAATTTCTTTCCTGTGCAGTGACCAAGCACTGGAACAGATTGTCCAGAGAGGGTGTGGAGTCTCCCTCAGTGGAGATAGTCCAGAAGTGCCTGGACACAACCGTGTGCCATGTTCTCTGGGATGGCTCTGCTTGAGCAAGGAGGTGAGAGCAGATGAGCCGCTGTGGTCCCTTCCAACCTGACCCACTCCATGATGCTCTGGTATCTTGTTCATGGCGGAACTGTGCCACCCTCTGTGGAGTGAGGTGCTCCTTTCCAACAAGCTGTGTGAGGGCCTGGGATTAATAGAGGAGACATATCAGAGTGTAAATGTGAACATGGCACTACAACCAAAATGTTACTTACAGTGTAATAAATGCATTCTGCAGTGCAATAAATGCATTCTCTTTGAAAAGGAACTGATGGTATTTTTTTATGTCTGTCCCAGTGTGTCAGGACTGGAAATAATGTTCAAGTTTTGGAGGGCAAATTCCCCACCAAGCACATATATTTTGATTTTTTTTTTTTCCCTAAATTGATTTGATTTTTTTCCCCAGAAAAGGAACTCAAACTGTTGAGCTTTTCTGTGTTTTTAAAGGGGAAACTGTGAAGAGAGATATATTAAAAGCTAAAATAAAATCCCATGAAGTTCCAATCATAATAAGTGTTCCACTGGTTTAAATTGCAATTTCTAAACATATTTTAGTGATTGAATTATTTTTTCCAGCTAAATACTTCAGTAAACAAAGGATTCTAATCTCTGAATGGATACGTTTTGATGTCAGTATAATTCTATGTTTAACCAGCACAGACTGACTGATACTAGGTCATTTATTTTTAGATGGAATACAATTAAGTTCACTTCCGGTGATACATACGGCACCACTTCTCTAAAATTATTACAGCTGTGGAAAAAAGAATGGGCCAAATCTGGTTAGAATAAGAATTCTATTTCACATTTTTGCCCTGTTTTCAGCTGTTTTAAGAAGAGGATATTCATTTTCAGACAGTTTTTGGAACCTAAGTAAATTTTTGAAAAGTTTCATAAAGTCATAAATGTTCATTAATATATTTTTCTGTCTTTTGTGTGTGTGTGTTTGTTTTTCTGGAACAGTAAAATTTTTAGAAGTTATTAAGCCATTCTGTGCAGTGTTACCTGAAATCCAGAAACCGGAAAGAAAAGTGAGTGCCACATTATGTTCTTATTTTTGTTAGTTCAAAGGAGGGAATGTTGTGATATTCTAGTCCAGACAGTATAGATACAGCCAGTGGGCCGTAAAGTAGCTCGTATTCTTTGGGGCAGGGGGAACCCATGTTAAGGTAAAACATTACTGTGAGGATTCTGAGCACCCTTCTGGTAAGTCGTTCCCTTTGTTATTTATGCTAACTCATTTTTAAAGAAAATCTCAATTCTAGACTAAGATTATTTAGTTTCAGCTCCATGTACTCTATTTTAATATACTAGAACAGAGTCTTCAAGCTTTGCTTTCCTGTGGATCCCACTGTTGGCTTTGATCTGGCTTGTATATTACTTGGAAAGGGATTGTTCTGTAGATCAGGAAACACAAATTTAATTCTCCCCGTCCCACAAAGTATCCTACACCCATAGCTATGATTGACCTTGCTGAAGAGGGAGAGTGATCTGTGGTACAGTTCAGGTAATTGCTCTGTTCACCTACTGGGTGTAACGTTTCTCTTTGATCTGAAATCAATAAACTCAGTTCATTTACAGCTGATCTCTCTAGTCCTCTAGCCCTTGAAACTCCTCACATTTCTTGGCATGTTTTCTAGATTAAAAATAGGTAATTTCGACAGATCAGAAAGAGACCTGCCTTGTCCAGAAAAAAACTCCAACCAGACACCATTTTTACTTTCAAAACTCAAGCAAACACATATTGCCCAGGTGACAAACAATCTAATTAGAGTAACAAATTGACTTAATATTGTCATGACTTCCATGAATATTCCTTAAGAGCTAGATACTGGTTTTTATATTCTTAAAAGGAAGTGCTTAACTGGGAACATGTCACCATCCCAGAAAATCCTCTTGGGTTAATGAGAGGTTCCCAAAGGTTAGAACTGAATGCAGAAGTGGTTGTGCCCATGACCATAGCTGAGCCTGCTGGATTCAATGGAGAAGATACAGTAAAAAATTATGATTATGGCCCTCTGGAATTGATTTTTTAAAAAGACTGGAATTTACCCCCTGGCTTTTTGCTCCATCTGTCTTACCTAGTCTTCCAGCATCTTTCAGCCTTGGGACAGGTTTCTAAACAAATTATTTAGGTCAGACAAAGGCATTTTCAGAGCAGGAGTCTCCAGAGCCAGACCGCATGCTAAGGCTTAGATGCACCAGGTCTGGGGAACAGGTGCCCATCTTTGTTTCTGCACTGGGGAACCTTGGTGCAATCTTTTGGTGCTATCTTTTGGTGCTGACTTGTGTCACATCTGTGATTAGCTGGTTACAGCCATCCCATTTTTGTCTTGTGAGATGAGTGAGAAGAGAAAGCTGGCACAAACCTACAGATACTGATGTTTCTGTAAAGCTCACTGGCAGGTGTTATTTGCCAGAGAGGAAGAGGGGCTTGGTTTGTCCTTGTTGTCCATCAGCAAATGAAGGATGCCCAGAGAGGTGCCAAGATTTCTGTCCTGTCTATTTGGGTCACTTTGTCTTTACTGCTATTTAGGTCGCTGTCTAGACAATGGCTGCCAGTTGCCAGCTTTGTACAAATTTAAAGTGAAAATATAATTGGGAGCGCCTTTCCTAGGCTGAAGAACCCTTTGACCATTTTCCCTCATGTTCCTTGCTTTATGTAGTTTATCAGGTGATTTAGGTCATTCCATATAACTCTAATTCTCTGTAATTTGTTGTTTTTTTGCAAGCTGTCATGGGCAGATAAGACCAGTAATGATTTTAGTGGATTGGTTTAAGTCCAGGACAAGAAATTTAGATAACCAAATAGAAAAAGAGATTAATTTTCATTAAACTTGTATTGATTGTTAAGTGAAGATGATGTTTTGATTCAGTTGGGCTCTCACTGAATCATTTTACCATTCTTGTTGATGAGGAAAGTGATTTCTTCTGTCTCTAGGGAGTGTTGCTTTTGTGTTTTGGCCAACTTGATTAGCAAAAGTGATTGCTATTCTTATAGTTAGTAGAATGGGCTCATATTTCCCTCATGCACAGATTTGCTAAGTAGAACACACTGTTCAGAGCACCAAGATGATAATGCTCAAGTCACTTCATTTTCACATGATGTAAGAAAAATGTCAAAGGAAGAAAATGTCCAATTGAATCAGATCAGATGGTGAAATTTACTGTCCCTGTGCTTGTTAGCATTTGTGGCTGGAATATTTCGCTACCACTCTGTATTTTGCCATTCCTGGCATATGGATTTGGATGACTCCTTTTTCTTTTTTGTCTCCTTGACTCACAGAGACTGTTTTCCTTGTGAATAACTGTGGTTTGGGTGATGCAGAATTCCTCTAATGTTCACATTCACCACAGTTACAGCAAGAACCAGAGAAGTTTTAGAACTTCACCGATGCCTCTGAAGCAAAGTTAACTGTGAGGCTGTAGAGATAATTTGATTAAACATTTTTGGGTTTAGAAGTCAGTGCTTAAAATCTGAGTTGTGGAGTTTAGACTTGGTAAAGTGGGTCAGCACTGAATAGTCTAATAAAAGGTATTGTTTGGATTTATTTGCTGCTGTCACTATTTTTCTTTTTATAATTCTGTGCTGTAAGTATTTTTAGCATCTGTCCTCTTTTTAAGAGTGAGGCAGTAGCAGGAAATAAATTAAATTACTTGGATTATTCTGCTTCTAAGTGTGTGGTTTCACTTATAAAGATGTAGACTACATTCTGAGTTTTCTTTTGCTTGAGGACCTGTGCTGCTGCTGCATTGGTTTGTAGTTTCTCATTTGTGGGTGTTCAGTACCTATTAAACCAGGCACTAATCCTTTTTCTTGTTACTTCTCCGCAGGCAGATTCAGTGGTTGGAGGCAGAGAGCTCCAACCATTGCTGCTGTGTCTCTCTTGTGTGTTAGTTCATGTCATGTTTTAGTAGCTGCTCTACACTTGTCTGCAGTGAACACACTTAACCCTCAGGTTTACAGTCCCTGGAGGAGAGGTGGGAACTTGAACATAACCCTGCATCTCAGCTCTTTCTGCTGTCTTCAAGTGCATATTCTTTCTGTCTCATGCTTTGAGTAATCCTCTGGCTCAAACTTAAATCTTGTGATTCTTCTCTTCTTGCACCTGGCACTAATTACAGGCACCTCAAATGTTGTGAGTCAGATTCTCTTCAATGAATTAGTGTCTAGTGATCATTGGTCTGGCATTCTTTTTAAAGTAATATATAATTACATCAATAAAAATATTTTGGAGGAAAACAAAGAATATTTAAAAATCATTTTGTGGTCATCATTATGTCCATGAACACAATGATGAATTTAAAGCTTCCTCTAACACCCTCTGAAGAACTTAATTCTAAATATTTTGAACTGCTGTCAAGAACTCATGTCCTTCTGGTTTTTATCACATGTCTTCACAACAGTTCAATTCCTCTAAAAACTTTATAGTGCTTTGTTTTAATAATTTCCAGCCTTACAAAACTTCTGTTGAAGCCTAGAGCACTAAGCGCTGAAGATAAGTTTTTTGCATTAATCTTTTGTGTTTGCTCTGGTAAGTCCATGATTTTAGCCATGCTGTTGCTCTTCTATAAATACCCACTGTATTAGAATACTGTAGATAAAATATATTCTAGTGACTGAATGTCTACTAGTCCTACATATGTTACCTTTGTCTCTCTCTCTAAAATCTGAAATCATATTAAAAATAAATTCCAATGAGGAGTGATGCTTTCTGGTTCGATATTTTTGCATTGAATTCTGAATGATAACAGCATTTAGTACTGATGTGAGAGTGCAGTGGAAGTTCTACACACAGTGAACACATTTGTGTCTCCACTCTGTCCTGTAGATCCAATTCAGAGAGAAGGTACTATGGACAGCCATCACACTCTTCATTTTCTTAGTGTGCTGCCAGGTAGGTATTGATGTTGTCTATGGTCAGAAAATGTGTGTTCTGTACATAAAAAGTACCCTGAAAGCGTGGGGTGTTCTTGTTTAATTTTGACCTACTAGTTTCAGGTTTTATTTTTATGTTAAAGTATTTAAAGTTCAGTTCAAAAAATCTGGGTCTCTGAAATAGTCTTTAGTGTTGATCGTAGATGTTTTTAGAAACTACTGCTTTTTGTTTAGTCAGAAATACATAACGTTTTTTTCTTGTTACAAAGGTCCCATCAAATGATGCTAGTGGCTGCAGGGTAAACAGCCAACATAATTATTTATTGAGCCGCATAAGCAAACTGAGCAATTGAATGCATTGTTTACCCTCTGTTCATAGCTACATTTAAATTCTAGCATTCACAAGTGTGAAAATTAAATCAAAGAGGCTTTTTATCAAATTTCTCTTCAACAAACTGATGGATTATAAAGATTGCAGGAACATGTTTTTGTGAAATGTTTAAGTTGACATTTAGAACTTGTTTTTTTTGTGAGTATCCTGGTAAAATTGTTAGCTAAAACCCCTCCAAAATATCTGTCTTTGTAAACATTTATGTGGTCTTTATTACTCATAGTTGTAGGCGTTCCTAGAACCTGTGCTTCGGTTGTAAACAGTGGAGGCTTTTTTTGTTTTTCTTTAAGGATACTGAAGAAAATGAGAATCCATGTATTACTTGATATACATTTTTTAGAACGTACCTCTTGGAAGATTCAAAATGAACTGTACATTTCAGAATCAGGGTTTTTAGCTTATGTTTAGTAATGCAGCCATTCCAGACTGCAGAGCAATAGTTTAATAGTTTTTGTTTTCAGCTCTGAAGGACTGCTTAAAGGCTAAAACTGATCTCTTGTACCAACCTGTTTTTTGGAAGGAGGAAGTGGGAATGATACTAGAGCTAGAAGAACATGTAATTTGTCTGGGTTTATTAGCAGCTGGATGTATGCATAATTAGAATTTTTTATCTATATGAGAGATTATAATAGTTGAATAAGGAAAACAGATGGTACAGACTAGAGTTTTCAGAAATTGATCTCTAAAATTGCCTGGATTCCTAGTCTGCTGTTTTGGTGATTAGGAAGAGTTTTAAAGAGCTCAAAATCCCTCTATATTGACATATAGAATATTGGAAGTTTCTTCTGAACTTGTCTAACATTGACAGTTCCATGTAGGATATTTCACAACATATTTCTGTCTCCAGAATTTCAGTATTTCAGCTTCTTCCTAGGGGTTTCTGCTTTTTCGTATAGAAGGGTCTTTTAGTTTAGTCCTCTGAGTTACGCCCCAGTTGGAGGATTGAAAGAGATGTCAGTTCCTCTGGGTTAATTAAAAAAAAAAAAGAAAAAATTAAACAGTGTATCAGTTGAATCATTACATGTTAGGATTTTTGTATTAATGTGTGCTAATTGTATCTGTTTGGTGTTGTTGTGCACTTTGACAGATCCCTTTGTTTGGAATCATGTCATCAGATTCTGCAGACCCCTTCTATTGGATGCGAGTCATTCTTGCATCAAACAGAGGTTGGTACTCACTCTTTCTTCTGTTTTCTATCGGGATAAACAGACCAGGAGAAAAACAGTTGGCTGTTAAATTCCACGCCACCCAGATGTCAGGTTGGAACACTGTAAAATTCTTAACACAGATGTAATTAAAATTGGTACTTGAGGCGTGCTTCATTTTAGGAATGGGATTTCTTTGAGATGCAGATGAGATTAATATTTATTCACAAGTTTTGGGATGATTCGATTCAGGATTTTAGAGCAGTTTCTTTCTAAATAATATATGGGACAGGGAATCTTTTGGCTTTCCAGTTAGGAACTGCACTAATATGCACTACAAGGCTGTTGATTAAGAAATGCCCCACCTCTACAAGTCAGTTACACTTCATAATAGTTCAGCAATGTTATGGGTGATTAATTTTCTAGGTGAGAAAGCTAAAGGCAGAGATGATTAGGCATAAAGTTTAGCAAAACCAAACTAAGGTATTTTAGAAGACTGAAGTAGAACACAACCAAATGTATGCTAGAAGTCTGAAACTTAAGATGGGTGACCAGTCATGCCTGACTCTAAATGAGGACACTGATCTCATCTGTAGCTTGGAAAATTGGCTGGAAGTAAGAAAATCATTGGAGCCCTTTAATGTAAAGGTACTGCTTACTTAGGAATAGCAAATTTTGTTACACCAGTGGGGATAGTAAGGTAAAGAAGTTCTCTGCTTCAAACTCTCCTGCAGAATTTGATGTGTCCCTAGCAGTGTATGATACTAAATATGCTGTCCACTATCCAAACAATGGGTAACAGTGGCCAAGAAAAGGCTAGAGAGACTGAAAGCAATAAAAAACAGGAGTGGGAAAGTGAATTTTCACTTAAGTCAACTGACTAGAAGTCATTGGAGGATGCGAGGTGAATGCTAAAATTTTTGACATCCTAATTTTCTAGCTGCTGGAGGAATAGAGATTTCCATGACACGTGATGTAATATTTAACAGGTAAACTCCAGGATACAAGTATGAAAGAATCAAATTATAATAATTACTTTAATGGTTTCCCTCTTTGAATTGCATACATTTGGGAGTTGGTACCTCAGTGACACTGTGCCAGCAAGTTGGCACAGTAAGAGCAGCTTAATGACAGTCTTTGTTTTAAGAACTAATTTAATCCTAAACTCTCAACTAGAGCCAGTGATTCCGAGGCCGGTGTTCTCAGAAGCTGTGGATCTGCAGCATATTTTGTGGTCTGCAAAATTAAACTTTCGGAAAATGTGACATTGAAGCACTGACAGAATAAACAACCAGGGACAAGATGCTGTCCAGGGAACGGTTCCTTGAGGATATGCCAAAAAAGCTGGGCTTCAGTGTGCATTGGCCTTCAGTGTTAGCATGGTTCCACAAAAATATTTGTAATTAAAACCTACATGGGTTTTCCATGCTGCCTTCAAAATTACAGGTTTTAACACAGTAGCCTTTTGTGAGGCCTTAACTTTCTTTCTTTTGTCATACTTGTACAGGAATATACGTATTGGAAGTGTTATTAGAAATACTCTTTATAGGTCAGAAACCTTTCAAGTGACCTAATGCTTTAGGAGAGGTGTTTCAATGGCAATTGTATTAATCTTTCTTCTTTTCTAGGTACTTTGATGGAGTTGGGTATCTCACCCATTGTGACCTCAGGTTTGATCATGCAGCTGCTGGCAGGAGCAAAGATCATTGAAGTTGGTGATACTCCAAAAGACAGAGCCTTGTTCAATGGAGCTCAGAAATGTAAGCACTGTTCCAATTAAAATTACCGAGTGTATTTTTATTCTTGGGAAAGCAGCCTGCCTAAGTGATTCTAGATATGAGATTTCTTTGTTAGATGACTTGAGATTTTTTTAAAGGATTTGCTTTCTCTCTTGTTTTAGTATTTGGGATGATTATTACCATTGGGCAAGCCATTGTGTATGTTATGACTGGAATGTATGGAGATCCTGCTGAAATGGGTGCTGGAATTTGCCTTCTTATTATAATTCAGGTTTGTAATGAGCTATTTTGTGTGTTACTGAGACTGGTTAGAGACAGTGTAGCTGGAAGGAAAAATCTTTCTATGTCTGACTTCAATTTATTTATTTTTAATGCTGCAAAACATCATCATTTGTATCTGTCTAGATATGAGAAATTCTATATATTCCATAAAGGAGGAGAATGCTGGGATAGTTAATATCACAAGTATTTCAGGTAGGAGTGAGTCTTAATGGAAAATACAGGAATTGGTGGACTTTGGAAACAGTGGCTGCTGTTCAATGCTGTGGAGGAATTCTCACTAAGTGGCACAGCTGCAGCTTTGGGACATTCTCCTGTAGAACAAAACAGTAAATGCACAAACTTAAACATATTTTTTAGAAAAAAGTTCTTAGTGAGTCATCTGTTTGCAGTGTCTGCCTTGAAAAAAGGCACAGAGCTCATTGCCAGGTGAGATGTGCAGGCCTTGGTATGTGAGAGGGCAGAAACGCTGCTTGAATGACATTTAGATGAAACACTTAATTAATGATCACTCTCCCAACATGATGAAAATACTGAAGCAGGGAATTAATACACAGCTCTTGACTTGATTTATTCTTGTTTCTGCTCAGTTTTGTTTCTTTTCTCACAGCTGTTTGTGGCTGGTTTGATTGTGTTGCTGCTAGATGAGTTGCTACAGAAAGGTTATGGATTGGGGTCTGGTATTTCCCTGTTTATTGCTACCAATATCTGTGAAACCATTGTCTGGAAAGCTTTCAGTCCCACTACCATCAACACTGGCAGAGGTATGTGTGCTGTTACAGTCAGTCACAACATGTTTCAATGGGTGTATACTGTACATAAACTGTCAGATGTTTATTGGATGGCATTTAAAAAGAACTTTTAATGTGTGGTGATTGACTTCTGAAGTCAATTGTCCAATTAACATTGAAGATGAAAATATGTGACATACATGGAGATTAATACAAGTTTGCCTTTTCTGATTTGTAGTGCAGCAGTTAAAATGGAACTTCGGGCCCCTTGAATGAAAACTTTTGGATTTCCAAACTGAAATAGTCTCATTTTAGCATCACTTAGTCCATGGAAATAGAGAAGATAGGAAATGCTGTACGTTCAGAGGAGTTGTTTGTGATCCAGTGGTTGTTTGTGGCTATAGGATGCTTTTGTAGTTGGTGCCTCTGAATTACTTTAAGCTGGCTTGATTTTTCAGGGGTTGCAATCTCCATTCCCCAGCCAGTCTTTGACAACATCTAGTTGTTCTGAGACCCCTGAAATACCACCTTAAGATACAGCATCAAGAAATTAACTCGTTTGCATTCATTTGAAATCCTAAGCCATATTTTTAGTTTGCTTTCATTTGAACCTAATTCTTAGTAGTTCTGTTACATTCTTATTACTGTTCTTCTAAAAGCTATTTTCCACCTTGTTTATTATTTCTTCCTCCCAAACATCCTCCTTTTCCCAGAAAAGAAAAGAAGAGAGTATTCTTTCATGTGTGTGACTTTGATGGGTTTTTTTGGTTTGTTTTTCTAACCAGGAATAATGTTTTCTTAGATCATTCATCATAAGCTAAAAAAGAGTCCTATGTTGTGACATATTTGTTGTAACAGGATCCCTGTCCTATTGTGTCAGATTTTCTGTGTGACATACTTAAAATTTCTAAAAGAAAGGTACTTTTTAAAAATACTTTTAATTGGGAGATTAACCTTTCTTTCTCTTTCTTGCTTCATGCAGGCACAGAGTTTGAGGGTGCTGTGATTGCATTATTCCATCTCCTGGCCACACGAACTGACAAAGTCCGGGCTTTGCGGGAGGCTTTTTACCGACAGAATCTGCCCAATCTCATGAACCTGATTGCTACAGTGTTTGTGTTTGCTGTAGTCATCTATTTCCAGGTAAAACTCCTCAGAGCATCTCTGCAGAGGTAGAGCTGCACATGGACCCTGGACACTGCAGTCATTGGGAAAAGATGGGAAGGTTTAAGCGAGGGTAACTGAAGTATCTTACCTTTGAGTAAGGAACTCCTTTTATTGCAGTATTGTTATTTCAGTAAGAATTACCTCTGTGACAGTAAAGCTGTTAAATTTTACAGCCAGGCCTACTTGCACTCAGTGTGTAATCTCACATTCCATTAAATGCCATACACTATGAGAATATTTTTAATAAAATGGATTCTGCTACTGCAATGGTTGCATCACATCAATAATATTCTTAATAGTCATCATTGACTTTAAAGAATACTTTTGGACAGAGCTGGAGAACTTTGCTTCTTTGGGGTGTGTATGACAGATTTCTTCTAGAAGACTGCATAGCTTGTCCATTTTTCCCTAATTTTCTTGAAACATTTAATTACTGTTTCTTTTTAAATCTCAGTATCTACTAAAATGGACACTAGAGGATCCATATGGAGATTTTTGAGGGGGGGGGGTGAAAATGTGATTTTAAAAACTTTTTTTTAAGTTGTTGAGTCTGAATGCTGGCAAAAAAACCAAAAAGAAACCAAAAAAAACCCCCAACATATATTTATATATATATATTCTCCCTCAGAAAACTGGGCTTACTACACCCTGCTGGTAACTGGCTAGTTTAGTTAGAAGCCGTTACAGGCTTTTATCAACCCCTAATCTATAAAACGTGTTCTACAGGAGAACCAGTTAGCAGATGAGAAACCATGTTTATGTGAAAAGGATGTAGTACAACCAAGCAGTAACGCTTTAAAATCCTTAAAATTTGTAATCCAGACTGTAGCAGAAAGCCTTTGGGCTCCACTATCTCAGGCCTGCACTCCATGTTTATCTAGCAAGAACAGCATGGTCAGGAGTAGCTTTGGGGCATCCTGGGAATACCTTGTGTCTCAGAAGTGAAGCCTGGTGCATTTGTGTTCTTTCTCACAGGGATTCCGAGTGGATTTACCCATCAAGTCTGCACGCTACCGTGGGCAGTACAGCAGCTATCCCATCAAGCTGTTCTATACCTCCAACATTCCCATCATTCTGCAGTCTGCCTTAGTGTCAAACCTCTACGTCATTTCCCAGATGTTGTCTGTTCGTTTCAGTGGCAACTTCTTGGTGAACTTACTGGGACAGTGGGCAGTAAGTATTTTACACATTCTGGCTGCATAAAATTATTTGTATTTTTACTTTGATGTGAAACCTGTGTATTTAACCAACTGGAATACTTATTTTTTAACATTTGTATATAAAAGCTGTTTCAAACATAAAAGAGGAATTCCTCTAGGAATGTGGGAAGTCTATGAGAAATAACTAATTGCCTTTTTCTTCCCCTCAGGATGTCAGTGGAGGTGGCCCTGCTCGCTCTTACCCTGTTGGTGGCCTGTGCTACTATTTGTCCCCTCCAGAATCCATGGGTGCAATATTTGAGGATCCTGTCCATGTAATAGTTTATATAATATTTATGTTGGGATCCTGTGCATTCTTCTCCAAGACTTGGATCGAAGTGTCTGGCTCATCAGCAAAAGATGTAGGTGTTCTACCTTAATTTATTTCAAATAATGCTTCTGGTTTAGAACTGACCAGCTACTGACTGATCAGTTGGTATCCCAGTAAACATCAAGTGACTGTGAAACACTGCAGCAGTTTCATAAAATAATGTTTTTTCCAGGTTGCCAAGCAACTCAAAGAACAGCAAATGGTAATGAGAGGCCACAGGGATACTTCAATGGTTCATGAGCTTAACAGGTAAGGAAATGCTGGCTTCAGCTGGATAGTAAAGAGTGTTGGGGACGTGTCAACCAGAGCAGAGATTCTCAAAAAATCTGATACCTTTTTCCACTGCAAAAGGGAAGATTCTTCCCATTCAGCTGTTGCCTTTCCTAGTTATGCAAAAGAAGTTATAGCAGCAGATTAGAGATTAGCCTGTACTGTCTTCTTTTTCATTTAAGTGACATAACGAGGGATTTTGATTTGAATCTCTTCCATGTTTGTAAAAGAAAGATACCTTGGACATTACCTTTTTCTTTCCTGTTTTTTCCTTTGTTACAGATACATCCCTACAGCAGCTGCATTTGGTGGTTTGTGCATCGGTGCCCTTTCAGTACTGGCTGACTTTCTAGGAGCCATTGGCTCTGGCACTGGCATTCTGCTTGCAGTCACTATTATTTATCAGTATTTTGAAATATTTGTAAAAGAACAGGCTGAGGTTGGAGGAGTAGGTGCATTATTTTTCTAGATGTCCAAATATTTCATGGTTTGTGTGAAAGGGAAAGTATTTTGACAACACATCATTTAGTCCAATAATGCTATTTTCTTTTTACTCGTTTTCAAGTGCTACATGTCCCATTACTGTAATGGGCACTGAGCGATGCCTATGTGCAGCATTAGTACCAGCTGCCTTAAGAATAAAGTTTACATTATCTTGTTTAAGTATTATCTAGTGTTCCCTGTAATGCTGGAAACAATTCATCTACCTTGCTGTTCAGACACTACAGTGAGATGGTAAAATGTATCAGTTTGAGAGCGGTAAATGGCTTTGCACACAGCAGTAAAATGTTAAATTAATTTCCCTGTCCCTAATAGGAAAAAAAAAATACCTGAGTTCAGATTGCCACGTGCCAGTATTCCTGACAAAATTTCTTTGTACCTGTATTTTGCATTAATTTTTTATACTTTTTTAATTCACATTTCCCCACCACTGAACTCGGCACTCCTTATTCCTTTGCGGTGCCTCCACCCAGGCACCTTTCTCTGGGCTCTGAGGGTGGCAAGCAGACATTTTACCGGGGGCTGATACCCATCTCACCTGTGAGCTGGTTCTGTGTTGGATCTGCTGCGGCCGGGGCAGCCGGGTTCTTGCCCAGGCCTCCTGTGGGACAGCCTGGCAGCTGCTGTCACATTGGCAGCACTGCCCTGCCCAGCAGTTCTGTTCAACCATGTACTTGTGAAAACTGTGCCACTGAAACTTCATGTCCACTTTGCTTTTGTGAGTCTAAAGAACGAGGCCTGGTTCCTAAAGTGGTTCATAGGAGGGAAAAGGGGGAACAGGGAGTTCCTGCTGAAAATTTGTCGCACTTTACAGTGGCGATGTAACAACTGTAAGCGTTAGACAATAAACTTATTTAATTAAACTCTCCCCTGTGTTTTGTCTGTGCTAGATGTAATTAATGTGCAGTCTTTGGTAAATTCTACAATGTCTTGATAGGGAGGTAGGTCTAGAAGGCTCTCTTTTTTCATCTTTATTTTTTTTCTTTCTAGAACATAATTCTGATTAATTTTTAGCAGCCGTAATTAAAAAAAAAATCTCAAGATTCTTCCCCTTAAAATCATTGAGCTTTTCTGCTCTTTTCCCCTTTGATGTCACATTTCTTCTGTCTTAACACTTAATTTGAAAGTAACTTTTTGTTGTTCATGAAGGTAAGAAAATCTTAAGCAATTTTCTGTTTCAGAAAGCCTCCCTAATTATGCACGCTCACCCTCAACTGTTTCAGAGGCAAGACTGATTTTGATGTATGTTTGTTAAAACTCTTGGATCCTGACCTTTCAGCAGTGGTGGCTGTTTACATAATTAGTAGCATCCCACAGTGTGCAGCTGCATTGAGGGTTTGTTTGGGATAAGATGTACCTAGAAGTGATTTGACTGAGCGAAGGTGGGTACACGGAAGTGTCCTCAGGAGAGGGAAAACTGCAAGGCTGTGCCCTCTCAGGGCATGCAGGTGACCTCGTACCTTCAGCAGGATCCCCGGGCTGGGCCTGCACAGTTCTGTTTTGCACCAGTGGATGGTGGTGTCATAATCCTTGTCTTAGACCAAACAAACCAGTTTTCTTTTTCTGCATAGTTTAGTTAGAGCTGGGAGAAGGCAACATCATCTTCAGGTCTAAATCATAATAGGAATTTCTTAAAATTGCCATTTCAAACACTGGAGCCAGAACATACACACAGTGTTCCTCTGCTGCTATCCCTGCTCCAGAAAATTACTACTTAATAGGATATTCTACAATTCTATGATTTTTGCATTGGAAGGGACCTACAAGACTCACTGAGTCCAGCTCCTGGCCCTATGCAGGACACCCCAAGCATCCTAGCATGTGCCAAGAGCATTGTCCAAATACATCTTGAACTCTGTCAGGTTCAGTGCTGCAGCCACTTGCCTGGGGAGCCTGTTCCAGTGCCCAACCACCCTGTGAGAGAAGAACCTTCTCCCGATATCCAAGTTAAACTGCCCCTGACACAACTTCAGGCCATTCCTTTGGGTCCTATCACTGCACACCAGACAGAAGAGATCAGTGCCAGCTCTCTGCTGCCCACCATGAGGAAGTTGCAGACCACCATGAGCTCTCCCCTCTCCAGGTGTTTGGAGCTGTGTGAGGGCTGTGAGAGTGAGAGCGACCTGCGCTCACCCTTCTGCCTCTGCCTCCTTTGGAACCATGGTGTTGCAACACCCAACCACACTTACCTAAGCATCTTTCTTACACTGAACTGTAAGTGCAGAGAGGAATCTAGTGAGAAATGAGCCATTCTGAAAATTAAACAGTATTTTTATTATGAATATTCTGTCAAGGCTTGATAGAGCAGTTAGAAGAAAATCTTTTTGTCAGTTACATAATTCCAAATAAAAATACCAGAATCATTCCTATAAACACTTTTTCTGCTCTACAAGTAAAGCAAAGGACCTTGATTACAAGAAGAGTTGTACTTCTAAGCCATTTGACTTGGGCAGATTTGAATTAAATTTCTCATTGTCCAGTTCTAGAACTTCATAAAAGGAACTTGGAGCGGTTTTTCTGCTGCGCGCTTCAGAGCCAATGCATAAGTATAAACCCTGGCATCTACTGCCAGATGTTCCTCTGCTATTAGTTCTGAAAATAAAAGAAAAAAATGATGAGATGCTGTTAAAACCTCACCTTTACAGAAATGCAAGTCCTTGCTAAAATGAAGATGTGTAGCATTCCAGACACTGCAAACACCTACTGCTATCACTCATACCTGGCCAGATCTCTCACAGCTTTTTGCTTAACATACAGTATTCTAGGATGAGAAATGATACAAAGAGCCCTGAGAAGAGAAGGGATTCTTGAAGTTCATGTTAGTCGATATAAAGTGCCAGAAGGCTCTTACCATCAATCCTTTGCAGTAGGTCATTCTTTGGAAGTGAAACAACTTCCACAAATTCTAGGAGAGAAAAAAAAGGTTTACACACCCTTAATTAGTGTACAGTAGAGAAATTTACTTCCGTTTTGTCTTGCATTTTAGAAGGGGAAAGAAACTGACTTAATTCTCATCACCATCCAGAAGTTGTGAGCCTTCATATATCAAAAAAGGGTCAGTTAAATGGGGGAAGGCAGTGACTGGGTTCATTAAAAAATGTGTTTGGCAGAAAGAAGCTGGGAAATTGTTGAGAAAAAATGTAGCTAACAGTTACGAAGGATAAGAATCCCAAAAGGAGAAACCTCCCTTTTTAGAATCGAAAATACACTGTTGAAGAAGACTTTTGTTTGGCTTCTCCTGGTACAGGAATGGATTGGAGATGCATTTCAAGATCAAACCATTTCAAAGACAAAGGGTTTGTTAATGAGGAATTCATGTTGGCTTACCCCTCCCCTGTCTCTCTGACTTACTTGTCTTTGGGGCTTCACCTACAGATGCTGGAGGTTCAGTAATTTGAATTTCCTGAAATACTGGTGCCGTAGGTGCAATACTTGGAAAGATAATTGACGCAATAATGCCCCACAGGAATTTGCATCTAGGCCAAAGTCAACCTCAGGCACGTTTGATTAGGGTCAGGAGATTACCCAAGCACAAATAAAAACCAGTTGTAACTGACTTTTTCTAAGTAAAACTTGCCATACGAGGATCACGCTTGACCGTATTGTCAATGGGAGCACAGTCACATTACGTACCTCCATCATCTGCAAGTGAAAAAAGAAGTAGTAAGTTAAGGGATTGAAATACACTAGAGTTTACACTTAAAAAGCATTTGATGGCTGACTGACTGTGAGTGACACCATAGTTACTTCCACAGTGAAGCTACAACTCAGAGCAGTATCTAGATTCACAAGTGCTTATGGGCCTCACTGAAATTTGGCACCAAAATGTTTTATTCTGGGTGTGCCAACAGCTGACACTTCGCATCTGGGCTTCCCCAGTGAATTCAGCAGAGACGCACTCTGCTCATCTACACTGCAGGATGTGATTGGAAGGATGTGCAGTATCCGAATCAGCCAGAACAGAAGAGGTGCAGTGGTGGGGTTAATTGTTTTAAACCTCTTGTTTCATCTTCTCAAAAATTTCAAATAAATGGTACAAAACTCACCAAGGTTTTGCTTAGGTCTCGTGTTCTCAGCCTCATCTCCATTAATGATGACACTCACGATGTGTGTTGTGCTGTTTGACATACCTGGATCCAAGCACAGAGCTGCCAAAAGCACATGGAGAGGTTCATTTTTCAGAGCAGGAGTCAGGCTCCTTGACATTTTAACAAAAACTTTCACAAAAATGTATCTGATACAATAGGAGAACATATGTTTGGCAGACATTCACGCTGTAAGAGTAGCGAAAAATTTGTTTTCTCATGTTCCTAGAAGTAATGTTTCTGTAACTCTCAGCTCTTTTACAGATCCCTGGTAAGACTTGTTTTCACAGCCACATTTACTTTGCTTTCCATAGACTAAAGATTTACTATAAACTATCTGTTACAGACTTCCTCAGTATGTTTGAGTCTAATTTTGCCATCACCTGTCTCCAACCTCTCCCAATCCCGAGCATGCAGTTGTACCCAATAACTGAGGGACAGGTCTCAACTGCAATGACATTTCCTCGAAATCCTAAGTTGCCTCACCTACCTTCTCAACTTTGATTTATGATCCTTATTTTGCCTTAATTTTATCTTATGTAGGAAGCATGAGATTGGAACAAGCATGTTGCAAAGGATCTCTGAATTTACTCCAATTACTCTCCTTTCTTCTTTCCAGCTGGAGAACCTCAGTACTGTCACCTCCCCACAAGTACTGTCACCTCCCTACAGCTGACAGAAGGGTGACCTCTGCATCAGGCAGCTGTTTTTTTCCAAGTTCACAGATGCTGTTCACAGAAGTCCAGCAATTTAGGCCTTTACACTAAAATGCCAAATCACAGCTTGAATAATTGGGTTTTGTGTAAAGGATCTTAATTAATAGCAATTTCCTCCCTACAGACATCAAACTTTTACTTCAGATGGAAGTTCAGCAACTGATTCACATCAAGGACCAAAGTTTCATTTTTTACAGCCATGAGATGCTACCCTGCTAATCTGCACAGGCTTCCTGCTTGGATTTTCCCTTTGGTTTAGAGCGCTTTAGACATTTAGAGTAGTCATCAAGACAGAATCAGCTTTGGAGGGAAAAAATTAAAAAAAGCAGCAACCTGGAGTACATTCAATGACTTCCCCCTTGTATCCAGTTTCTTCCTTCAGCTCTCGAAGCGCAGCACTTTCTGCTGACTCGTTTTCCTCAATGAGGCCTGGGAGATACATAATACAAAAAAACAATTAAAAGCTTCCCACCTAACTGCAATACCCATCCCGAGATCTAATCAAGGTTTATGGAAGAGGAGAAACATCCTCACTACTCTGTCTTTACATAGGGATAAGTGTTAGGAAGGATTCCAGTCCCTGGATTCATTATGCTGCTGCCCACATCCTTAACTGATTATCTACATAATCATGCTGCCTTCCCCAAAAATGGCACTAATATTCTCATGAGGGAAAGAAGCCAAATGCTTTGACTCTTAGAGAAAGGAGAAGTGGAGGAAATTTTCTCCAATGTGCCAAAACAAGCTTATTTTGGCTTTTCCTTTATCAAATACTCCTATTTTGGAATAGCACATGGAGCTGAGCATGGTTTGCCAGCTAGAGCTTCATTAAGATCCCAGAATCACAGAATCAACTAGGTTGGAAAAGACCTTGGAGATCATCAAGTCTAACCTATAAAATATATATAACCTATAAAATACATAAAGATTGACACTCCAAGCACATTTAAACTGAACCATATGTGACTCATCCTAATGTTTCAGTCACCTACCTGCAGGAAATTCCAAGCAGTAGCCACAGATTGGGGGCCTGAACTGTTTCACCAGAACAACACAGTCATAGTGCAGAGTTCTCTGTAGCACTGCTATCACTGCTACACCTACAACAGCAATGGGAGACACAAGGACATGGAATGTGAATGTAGCAGAAAGTGAGATTTTAGTGCCAGATCTGGAAAGGAACCCACACACTGCTACTCTGAGCATTAAATGTTTAGATGTCTGCTCCAGAATCCTAAATGATGAATTTAAGGTCTTTATATCATGCATAGTGAGAGATCTTCAAAGCTCCCCAGCAAGCCAGAGGCACACACAAACAAGCAAGACTGAGCCTCAGGGAAGGGCTCTCCTGCCTGCAGAGACTGTTTGGATGGCTCTGTAGGGAGCTCTCTTCTACACACTTTTCATGTCTAAATTGTGTCCCAAAGAACCCCTTGATCTCTTGGCCCCTAACAGCAGACCCAGTCACCAGGGTGTGAGTTACTCTGTCAGGGTGCCCCTGATATCTTCAGAAGTGCTCCATCATTTAAAATTGAACACAGTGAACTTGAGAAAGCACTCCCACCAGTAAGATTCTGATTCTTCACCATTTAAGTCAGTATTTCATTAGCTCAGGGTATAGCCAGCTCTGACAAGCTACCTGTTCCACATCCTCATTCACTCAGGAAGAGATCAGCTTGAAATCTGCATTGTCAGATTATCAGAAGGACTTTCACAGGGAAAAAATGCAAACAGAAAAAGCCACCAATCCTTACCATCAGCTGTAACTCCCCTTTTGCTACCAGTACGCTTTACAGTTTCCCAAGTTCTGTTTAAACAGAGAAAAGAACAAAACAATACATAAATAATCTTCTACCCTTGCTACAGTCATTTAAAGCAAAATGTACCATCACATAGTGAGGTCTCATAAGAAAGCAGCTGGCCTTAGGCAGGCCCTGTCATACACTGGCACTATAAAATGTCTATAGCCTAATTTTCTTTTGCCTACTTAAGGGGGGAGAGAGAAAATAGTTAATTTTATTTACACAAAAGGTCCAATCTTGCTAATTTTAAGAGGCTACTTTGCTGATTAACTGGGAGGCACTAGAAAAAGCAATTAGTACAGAATCTAACACAGTAAGGGGAGGGAACTAAAGCCATGTTGTCACACCTACAAAAATACAGCAAAATTATGAATACAAAAGAACTGGACAGACATGAAAACATACAAGAGGACGCTAATTTGTCAATAATATGCAAGATCCAGCACCACCAGCAGGGAAAAAGGAGCCCATAATAAAGAACTAGAAAAGCCACAGGATGGACTCTAATTGTCAGAAAGTAGTTTCACAGCTAGAATTTACTTCTGTGTAGCATCGTTCCAAAGAACTGGAAATGCAACACAATCCAGGGTCCAACATGCCCGACGATTTAGGAGCCAACTTCAATCCCAATGCTTGCACATCTGCTGGAGTAAATTTCTTTTCTCTGAACAGCAGGAACTCTAAATTAACTTCACAATGAATAGCTTTCATCTTGTGTGGAGTGATGTGTTTGGAACGCTCATGTTCTCTAGCCTGGGGCCAGTCTGTGCAGCTGGGAATCTGGAACACCAGAGAGGCAATTACCTGGTTTTCCCAAAGGGATCAGTGTAAGTTGTTTCTGCAAGCTTCAACCATTTTCTTTCTACGATTACCTAAAATAAAGAATTCTTTGTTAAATAAATTATAAAATTAATCCCAAAGATTTGGGAGAAGCAACACAACTATTTTTAGATTCTCTTGAAGACAAAATTTCAGCATCATAAGACATGCAGGAATGTGCAACAGCATTCCTGTTACTACTATGGAAAAAAACATTTATTCTAAATTTTATGAATATGAATTAAAAAATAACCCTAAGACAGTAGCTTTTCTTAACATGAGTTTTATAACCAAGTTTTGATTAATTCAGTGGGATTTTATGTACTGCAAAGTCCTCATTTTTTTAGAAGGATTTTGCAAGGGTAATGTATCAGCTACAAAAGGGTCTCTGGGCTGCAGAGATTTTAGCTACACTGGTGCTCATAAGTGCCCCCTTAGCAGGGAGCACAGCCCAAAGGCTGAGCATGCAAGACTGAAAACCAAACTACCCTGAAACTTTTCTTGCCCTGATCCCAGACTGTGGCCTTGTGTAACTGCTGGTTTTTGCAGCTGTGAGAGTGATACATACCTGCCCCTTTAGGATTCTGAGAGCTGCTGAGTGAGTGCTTGGCACTAACACTATGGCCAAATGTCTTTTCTGGGCTAAAGGAGTTTATTTTTCCTATGATGTGTCTTCATCTTTTATGTAATTCATTTAAAAGAGAAAAATCCCTATATATTAGCCCAGCAGTTTGCTTCTTTTATTGTAGCTTGTTTTAAAATGAGTTATTTTTATTGCTTTGTCTATCACTTTGATGGGCAAAAACCATCTGCTTACAACAGCTTGAATGTGCCTTGCCAGAAAAAGGATGAATGAAGATCAGCTCGCACTTTAATGGAAGATATTCCAGCATCAGAGTACACAGTTACTGCAGTTACAGAACCACTTCTGATATAAGAGCCACTGTCAGAAAGAAGGCAAATATGTCTCTGTATTGAGTCCACAAAATAATTGAAAAAACGAAAAAGTTCAGAATATATAAGACCTCATTATAAACTTCCAGTGATACCAAAGAGTACATTGTTTTAAAAGAGAATAACTAAGAAACATTACAAAAAAACCCCAAACAACAACAAACCAAACAACGAAAACCATAAAAAACCTATACAAAACCAAACCAAAAGAGGATAAAATGAAAATACTGCCTGCAAAATCCTAGCTCTTAATAGAAAACCCAAAAAGATTACAAAAATTAAATCCTTTATACTTGTGAAATATCAATACTTAAAAAATGCCCAAGAGAAAAGACATAATCTAAACAAATCTCTTCTTTCCTTGTGCCTTGAAACCGGAAGAAATTACAAGACTGTTCACTCTGTGAGGAACAAATAAGAGAAACCACATTTGTGTTATACCAAGAGCAGGACACTGCCAAACCTGCCTTAGCACCAAAGATCAACTTTTAAGAGTTCACTTAAAAGGGAACAGAAACAAATATAGGCAGTTTAGGGTGAAAGTCCTTCTAATAAGAGTGAAGTACCTCCAGAATCCTTCCTTAGGACTGATATTATTCTTACTACTTCCTTACTGATGTCTCTGAAACAGCAATTAGCTAAATTAAAACCCTTTCAGAAAACAAAAAAGGCAGTACAATCCTAAATGTTAAAGCAACCTTTAGTGGTTCACCATCTTAAAGAAAGAGAAAACTGTTTGAAGGAGAAAACTGTTGCTGAGTTTCATAATCCACCAATTTGTAAAGTCTCTCAGAGATATCAGCATTATTTCTGAGCATTGAAAAACCTCCTGAAGAGAAAATAAAAGAAACAGATGCAAAATCTGAAAAAAGAGAAGCAGCTTAAAATAATGCAACATTGTAAATTTCTCTCTCCTCATTGATAATTTGTATATTTATTTCAATAAAGAGGAATGTCACATCTTCTAAACTCTCTGACAATCAGGAAGAAGTGTTTTGTCTATTGAATAGGTTTCTATGAACATACAGCCTCTATAGCATTTTGTACTCTGCACTCACAAACAACTGTTATTTAACAATGAAACATGTCAAACCCCAGCATGCTGTACCTCTTCCTTAAGGACGAATTGTTTAGCTGTTTTTGCAACTTCTGTGGATGTCTCAGCTGCCATTTTCAGGAATGTCAGGTTTTTCCCCTTCTGTACAAAGTCCAGATATATATGAAACAAAATCAATATTTGCTTTCAGTGTAAAGTTAAAAGGTTCATTTCTGCACTGTAAATTAACAAATATAGCTTGTTGGAGAAAGTCAGGGACGTGTGATAGCAAGTTCAATTCATATTTTCAGCTCTACCCAATGATTTCAGAGTAAAATAATTCAAACAAGAAATGTAAATTTGGCTCAAATCCCTGACTTGCATAGTTTTAATAGTCCTATCAGCTGTCAGGTAGCTATGCTGGCTGAAGACACTTTTCTTAACTGTTCAGATGTCAGACACACATACAGACAATTCATCCATTTCAGTGAAATTGCTGCATTCTGATCTGGGTGAAATGCTCTGTCAACAGTATCTGAAGAACAGGACTCTGCACTCCACTGTGAAAGTGGGAAACAACCTTATGCCAAGAGGACTTCAGCGGTAACAACTGTCTGCTATTAAGAATCAGAACTAGAACCTACCTCCACCTTACTTCACAAATATACACGTAAATGACTCAATCCTTCCACTAAAAAACAAGGTCAAAAAACTACACGTGTGTTGCAAGTCTGTGCAGCACGAGGGGCTGGTGTGACCACAGCATGTCAGTCTCTCACTGGGAATGATGTGCCCAACACCATGCAAAAGGCAGCATTTTCATTAAAAAATGCCCAAAGCAAGGCTCTGCACCTGCAGCTCAGTCCCTCAGCATGCAGCCCCAGGAAGGTGAGATTATCCACTCCCTCCATCCAGTTCCACCCTAAAGACACAGCAGGCAGCAGAAAAAAAAAAATGTATTAGAGACTGACCCTGTGTCACTGTGGAACTGTGGGGCACTTTCAGCACAGAAACCTATACCAGGGAAACCATTTCTGATATTAACTTAATACTGAAGTCCTGAAAATCATCATGAATCATAAGCAAAAGCCAGTGAAAAGAAACAAACCAGTTTAAACACCAGGAGAGATGAGATAATCTTAAAGATCTTGATCATCCATAGCATTGATGGTCATAAACTTTCCATAAAGCCAAAAGGAATCTTTCCACTACTTCAACTATGGATTAATAAGGCTCTGTGTGGTCTCTAGGAATGAACAGTACCAAAGTGTGTGAAAACCTTCTCTGTCACACCCAACTTTAGCACTTTCATTTTTTACTTCATCTTTAACATCTGTTGCACACTTGTGACACACAAAAAGAGCAACAATCAGCTTTCTTACATACTGGATTGACATTCATTCCCACTAAGTAGTTAAAAGGAACAGGTAGGACTAACTATTTCTGTTTATCAGCAGGAGTAAAACTCAAGTACATGAAACCATTTCCTTGTACACAGGGGAGGCCCTTTCTTAAGTCTTAAAAAAGTGTTTTTGGATGAAGTAGGTCACAGAGGTCAAATGTGCAGACTGGTTTTATGTAACTTAAGTCTTGAAAAGAAACCTTGACCTGTTAAACCAAATTCTGTTCCTTCAAAAATATGTTCTATAATATTCTTTTAAAGCAATGAAGCTCCTTTTCAAACTACATAGTTTTATTATCTACCTTACCACTATTTGTATGAAAAACTGTTCAGGAACCTCACTTGCTTATGTTCCAGTTTCTATCCCACTTCAGTCAGCTGTTAAAATGTTTGGAACTCCCTTTTCTTAGGATTGAAGAGTTTTACCTGGACAATGGCCATGGTCTCATGCTGTGACTCTCAAATACAAGATCAAGCTTTCCTCCAAACATATGCAAAAGAAGCACAGCCCAGGAGAAGCAGTCAAAGGAGGCTCTTTGTGATGTCTTTAAGAACATAAAGACCTTACATACTCAGCTACAGCAAATTCACCTCCTACATTTGGAAAGAATTATAAGTAGAAACTGTCTGCTGGATGCCTTTTGCATTGTCAATATAAATATATCATAGGAGTAGAGAGTGAACCATAGCCTTATTAAAGTTGTCTTTGGATTAGGTTAAGTCTTCCTCTTTTAGTCTCCCCTCACAGGAAATCCTGTCCCCTTGATCACACTAATCCTTCTGCACAAATTTCTCAAATGTGGATAACCACTGTTGTATAATGAAAAAAACATACTAGAACCTCATCTCACTGCAGAACCTGTTTTCAAAACAGCTTGCTCTCTCCTGAGAGATTCAGGGGTGACTTGCTACTTAAAACAACAACAACAAAAATACAGTTTCAACGGTTTGAATTACCACTAAAACCTGAAACGGGTGAAAGAGAGGGGAACACTGATCTATCCCAGCCTCTGTAGTTTGGGTCTCCTCCACAAGTGGGTGCAGTAACTCTACATGTAGTGACACTTTCAAAAGTTCCACCAAAACAGTATTTTTGTCCAGATTCAGTTGCTGCATAGAAGCGAGAATTTCAGCACTTAGAAAGCTGAAATATCGTTAAATTAAGGCTGCAATTCTGGCATCTCAAGTTAGTCATGCTGTCAAGGATGGCAACATCTTTTGTTCAGATACAAAATTAGCTGCAACTGAAAATTAAATTTAACACTAAAATGGGAGGTCTCCAAAGGCCTATTTAGCCTTCAGAACATGCCTTGTCTTGCAGTTCTTCTATCACATAAAATTCCCTCTGCATATAAATATGAGATCATTTGAGTTAAAAATTCAACACAGATGATACAGCAGCCTGGGAACCTGGCTACCTGACTTAGGATTACATGAGCTCTAAGAATACACATTTTTAATAGTTATAAATGCAATCTTAAGACTATGTCAAAGTACCCACATTTATTAACTGCCTTAACACAAATCAACACCAATGGAACTACCAATTATGGATAAAAATAAATGTTTCCTACTTTGTCTGGTAGTTTTTGTGCCCAGTGTTACAGTGTGCTGCTGGCAAACCATTCTACTTCTTCCATTTATTTCAAACTGTGGTCAAATTCTGTCCTGAAAAAGCCATGCCATTTACAAAACATGTAACTTTATTCCCATTGCTTATTCCTTTATTGGGTGGCTTCCTTTCAAGGCAGCATCCAGCCATTCTACTGTTTCCAAATTATCGTTCCCAGGAGTTAAAATCTTCAGTCAACCAAGGTCTGCGAATCAGCTCAAGAGAGAAGCCAAGATATCAGAACTATACTTCAATATTAATACTTAGATAGATGGATTAGCTTTTCTTAACCACTTTTCAGAAGACATTCTCTGGTCCAAACACACATTCCTGCTGACAGCAACCAGATTTAATGGAAGCTTAGCAATGGAGTCCCATTGCAAGCTCAAGGTCAAACAAAATACAGGTTTTCTTATAAAGAGTGTGCAAAAGAGACACTGGCAACATTTTATACACAATTTAACCAATAGCACTCTGGATACTTCGGCTGAAGGTAAACATCATTAACAACTGATAAGGCATTTTAAACTTGTTGCTTGCACTTTAACCCTATGATTCTAGAAACAAAATCAACTAAGTAGCAATGAAGGAGAAAAGTAGGGGGAAAATATTTCATTTTTGTCATGGTATTTAGAAGCATGGATGACCAACCCAGTGCCAAATAAAATATGGACAAATAACTGCAGAGAAAACAACAACAAGGATTATCTCACACAAGCAGAAGAGGGTTAGGACAGGTCCGTGGTGTTATCAAACTTCCCAAAAGCTGAGGTGTCACATAGCTGGGGGAGACATCCCCAGACTGCAGATGGGAGAACATGGGAGGAAAGATCGTATGGAAACAACGCTATGCAGAGGACACAGGCACAGACACAACAGCTGAACCACGGGGCTTAAACCCGCCCCCCCCATACTACTCTGTTAATGCTTGACTTGGGACTAAACAAAATGAAATAGTGGTTGATGAAAAACTTAACACGAGCTGACAATGTATGCTTACAGTTCAGGAAACCAGAGGGGTCCCAGGCTGCATTCAAAGATTCTGCCCCTCTTCCCTGCCCTTGTGAGAGCCCACCCAGAGCACTGTGCACAGTTCTGTGTCCCCAGCACAAGAAGGACATGGAACTGTTGGAACGAGTCCAGAGGACGCCCCGAAGTTGATAAGGGGGCTGGAGCACCTCCTCCACAGAGACAGGCTGAGAAAATCGGAAAAGGTTGTGTGGGAACCTCAGAGCAGCTTCCAGGAGCTACAGGGAAGCTGCAGAGAGCCTATTTACCAGAACTGTAGCGACAGAACAAGGAGCAATGGGTACAAATTGAAAGAGGAGAAATTTAGGTGAGATATTAGGAAGAAACTATTTTCTCTGAAGGTGGTGAGACACCAGAACAGATTGCCCAGGGAGCTGTGGATGCCAGGCTGGATACAGCCTCGAGCAACCTCGTCTTGTGAGAGGTGTGCGAGAGGGCGATTGGAACTGGATGATCTTTAAGGTCCCTTACAACCCCTTAACATCCTGTGAGTCTATGAAACAGTTCCATGCAGGGGACACGCGGGTACAGGGAGGACAGCAGAACCTAAAAGGATAACACGTTACTCAGTTACTCCTTCGTTCGGGGCAGGGCAGAGCGAAGGCAGCGCTGCTGGAAATTCCGGGGCGCTGCCGCCGAGCGGGGCCGGGGCCGGGCCGGGCAGCGCTGAGGCGGCGGGGGCGGAGCGCGCCGGGGGC
>WEKY01022364.1:73125-94432 GCA_013390045.1 Picathartes gymnocephalus
GGGGTTGATCCTGACCCTCCATTCCGCCCTGGTAAGGCTCATCTGGAGTGCTGTGTCCAGGTCTGGGCTCCTCAGAGCAAGAGGAACATGGAGCTCCTGGAGCGGGTCCAGTGCAGGGCTACGAGGATGATTAAGGGACTGGAAAAGCTGAGAGAACTGGGGCTGTCTAGCCTCGAGAATTACAGAATGGTTTGGTTTAGGAGGAACCTTAAAGATCATCTGGTTCCACTCCCCTGCCATGGGCAGGGACACCTTCCTCTCGACCAGGTTGCTCCAAGCTCTGTCCAACCTGTTCTTGAACACTTCCAGGGATGGGGCAGCCACAGCTTCTCTGAGCAGCCTGTGCCAGGGCCTCCCCACCCTCACAGGAAAGAATTTCTTCCTAATATCTATCTAAACCGACTCTCAATTTGAACCCATTCCCCCGTGTGCTGTCACTGCAAGCTCTTGTAAATAGTCTTGCTCCATCTTTCCTGCAAGTTCCCTTCAGGTACTGGAAGGATAAAGTACTGAGAGGGGACTTCATTAATGCATATAAATATCTAAAGATGGGGTGCTAAAGGATGGACCAGGCTCTACTCATTAGCTGCAGTCCCAGGAGCTGGGATCTTGTCTCTACATCCTGAGGGAATGTTTTTGGAAGCCCTAGGGCAGGCCAGGTACCCCTGTGCTCCCTGCTCTCCTGGTGAGACTCCATGCTGAACATCAGAAGATATCTACACTGTTCCTGCTATCCACATTCTGCTACCCACACTGCTGTTCCTACTTGCCTGCTTCAACTGTGACTGAATAGATCCAAACCAAGTGGCTGACCTGGTGTTTCTGTGTATTTCTGGAAGGCGTAGGAAATTCTGCAGGTTCTAAGGTGCTGCTACAGGTCAGGAGATAGTTACAAGAACTACCAGTAACTCAGGGAAGTCGAGATAGTTGCCCTGTTGGATCAAAACATGCTTACATCATGTTTTTAGTAATCAAAGCATTTTATCTATTATATATCTATTTAATCTATCTTTCTTAGTGTTTAACACAGACTTATTTTTGGTAAATTTAATGATAGTCCTGCATTTTTGGAACCTTAGGATGGTATAGGCAAATTTTGATTTGGGTTTCAGAAAGGAAACCTTTAGTTTGAGCAACATGTTGTCTCCTCACAAGCTGCACACAATTTTACTTGGAATCTCTTAGAGCTTTGAAGGAATGGGGCATTTTTGTATATTTCATCTAAAATTTTTGTCCTGTACTTCCCTGGAGGGAAAATGGGCATTGGTTTTTTGGGTGAGGAATAAGATGGGAGAAAGAGAATTTTCTTCCATAATGTTAAAGAATAAAACATAGTATTATTGAGGTATGTGCTATTAAAAACCGAAATTCTTTTATTCAACTAGAATTTTATTATAACAAGTAATAATAAGGTATTAAAGAGATTTTCATATTTCTTCCAGTGTTATACTTCCCCTGCCAGAGAATGTGAAAGAATATTTGCTGGATGATGGAACACTGGTGGTTTCTGGAAGGTAAAGTGTGTTTTCTCCTCAACCTTGAAGTATTAATGCCATTTTATATTCGCAACACCATTTTGTGTATACATATTGTATTGAGCATTATGAGTTTTTAAATTTGACCAGTGTGACTGCAGTAAGCCTCATATTCTATGAACATGTGATTGGGCTGACTGTTGTTAGTGCAGCTGGATTTGCTGGTGCCTGAAGCAGATCCTAAAATCCATGAACTACCATTCAGTCTAGGCCAAGTGGACACAATCCTTTCATTTTTTTTCTTGACCTTCCTTTGGGGAGTGTACCAGTCCCTGGCGTGCTCAGCTGCTGGTTTGTGTTTGGTTCCTTGCGTCTGGTTGGGCCCAGTTCCCAGGCTTGACCTGTCCTGTGCCAGTCCAGGGCTGAAGTGACATTACCTGAGTTTAATTCTCAATAAAATAAGCTATATACAAACCCAGTAATTAGTAACATTTTGTGTAATCATTTGCATACATGTAGTCCATGCATGTGATAAAGCTGAATGTCCTGTATGTACACCCCATGCCAGGATTTTGGATGGAGAAGAATGAGGTGGATAGATAGCAGGAACAGTTGGTAAGAACCCAGGCCTTGCTCTTTGTTTTTTGTGTAGGATCTCACTGTGTGGTTTCCTTGTGAAATGGTTGCTGCATGCATCTTGTTAATGATCAAACTCAGAAATCAGTCCTCACTCTATGTTTCCCTAACTGGTAGTTTACCCCTTGCAGAGCAACCAGTGAGGCTGTGAGTGAAAGGGAGCTTGGTCTGATTTATCAGGTATCAATTTATATAAAAATTGAAGCTATTTAAATGCCTTGTAAAGATGGAAGGGCTTAATTTTTAATTTAATTTTTAATTTCTAGATTCTTTTTCTTATTAAGGGATATCCAGAAAACTAGAATTGTTTTTTAAACCATTTTGGATCAGAAGTACTACTGTCACCTGCTTCTGCAGAATTGTGCAATTTATTTAGCGGCAGCTGTTTATTTTAATAAGCCTTCAGAAAAGCTGAAATTGAAGGTTTGACTTAACAGCTGTGTTCTACAATTTTGCTGTCTTTAATGGAGTAATGGAAAGATGTATGATTGACTTAAATTACATTTTTAAGATGTTTGCAGTTAAAAATCCCTTTTAGAAACCATTTTTTCTCTGAGTTGAACTTTCTTAGCTAGAAGTGATTGTGCTCTTCTTGCAGTCAAGGCTAAGATTGCTTCTAACCTTCAGTGCAAGCTTATCTGACCTCTAGATCTCAAAACCTGGATTGATGGTTCAATCCGTATGGAAGTGCATTGAGGGACTGCAGAGACTCAGCTTGTCCAAGAATTGACTTTTGGCAGGGATGTATGTTTGACCTTGCCCTGTTTGCTGCACTGTCCACTTTCCATAAGATCTTCTTTTGTCTGTATGCTGAGTGTGAGGACATTTTCTTTTCACTTCTTTTCACAAGTGAACATTTGAAACTCAAGGTTTATGAATTTTCGCTTGGAAAGGGAATATGGAGGCAAAGCATTTAAATTCAATTTAAATTGAACTTGTAAAAAAAAGAAAAAAATGTTCCAATTTGTGTTTGTGTCAAATTACAGTAAAGTTGGGAAATAATCATTAATAGGGTGCTGAAAAGCTTCAATTATTGTGTTGTAGAGCAAAAACTGATCTGCTAATTTGAAAGAAGCAAAGTGGTCAGGGTGGGATCTGGGTCTAATGCCAGGGTGCTTGGTCTTCAGTTTCAGTACTGGCTTGCTCTGATTTTTCTCTGACAGGGTTTTGAGGTTTAGTCTTCTGATGAAAACATTTTGAGATCAACAGCTGGAAATGTTGTGGAACTGTAATGGACATGGTCGAGTCAAACTCCAGTGCTTAATTTTTTTTCCTGTTAATTTTTTGTTTCAGAGAAGATCCACCAAGTCACACTCAGGAGGAGTGTGATGATGCAGAGGAGATACAGGTCAGTGTAAAATGCAAATTAATGTCAAGTCTCTTGAGCAAAATATAAATATATAACTTTTTCTGCATAATTTATAGGTGAGAAGAGTCCTTCACAGAAATAATTATCATGTGGTAGTTGCCATGAAAAATGTAGAAATGTAATTATTTATGCTGCAACCTCAGGGAAAGCTTAAAAGTATTTCTTAGTACTTTCACAGAAGGCTTTCTAATTTTTATTTCTTGATAATTGCATTTGTAATAATGATTGGGGAATGTTGAAATTGAACTTAATGCTATTTCATGCCCTGAAAAATTAGGAATACATTTGGAGTAGTTACTTCAAGAAACAGTGAAAGTTTTTGAGGCCATAATAACTGAGAAGGCCATTCTAGAGGAAAAACACTGAAAAATATAAATACAAGGTGATAGAAGGTACAACAAGGAGGTGAAAAAGAAATAAAAGTGAAACTAATGAATCATGGGTCTAAGGATGGAAGTGCTGGAGCTGGTGACAAGCTCTAGATAGGGAAGACTGAGTTCTGAAATGTCCAACTTTCTGATATAAATGACAATTAAAATATACATGTATCTTTTTATCCATACTTTAGAGTAGTACTTCTGCTGACTGTACAGTATTTTTCCTGTCTCCCTTTACAGACAAAATAATTGCAGGATGGTGATGTTATGCTGTCTGGGGCAGTGATTTGATCTACATATTGTAGGAGGCTGGATGAATTCTGATGTTTTCATAAATTATACAGGATGGCTCAGGAAACTGATAACCTTTGATTTGTTCTTATTTTGAACAGTGGTCGGATGATGAGAACACTACAACACTTAAGGTAAGGTCCTGTAAAAGCCCAGTGTGGGTTTCCTTTCTGCAGCCTTGTGATATAAACTTGTTGCTGGTTAGAGATATCTCTTGTCGTATTTAACATTTTTCAGACCATTTTAGATGGATGGCAGTGTAGGTGTCTGTAACTTCAAAGAAGTTTTGCTGGCTTAATTTTATTTAACTAAAATAAAACACTTTTCTTCATCCCTGACAATCACACAGTTGTTAGACTATAGGAAATGAAGTACAGCTCTAAATATAGCTGTCTTCCATTTTCACCACTTTGAGTATCTCCAAATTATTTAATCAGACTGGATGCAGAAGAAACGAAGCCCCTGCAGCTCAGTCTTCACAGCTCTTCTCTTAATGTGCCATTCTTTCTTCCTAAGTACATCTCTTTCTATCCTTTTTTTTCTTTTCCTATCTTTATGGTCTCCTTGCATATGGAATCCAGATCATAATGGATGCAAACAAGGCTTTCTTAATATTTTTTTACATCTTTTTTTGAAGTTTGCTGTTGCCCTGTCACCATCAGAGTTAAAATACTCATGACACTTGTCTGGCATTGATGCTGTGACTTCAGTCCTTCAGCTCCCTAATTTTCATCAGGGTGTGGAATTGCTCGTGTTGGACTAGGTGCCACGTAATCACAATCCTGCTTTGAGCGTGCTTCTGCTAGCACAGAATTTATAGCCTAGAATTTAAAACTATTACATCTCAAATTTGTGCACACTAATAAATCTTCAGTTCAAATACTTAACCTTTGATAACCTAGATTCCTTAAATTGTAAATTATTTAAAACAAGGATTTTAGGATCCATCATATCGTTTGCAAAGCTCATGGTAATGATGCTAAATAAGTAATACCAGAGTTTTGAAGCAGGTTCTGTTATAATGTAGAACACAGTAAGGAAATAAATAATTAAGAGGTATTTTACCTGTCAGAGGAGCATAGGGCAAATGACTTGAGTGTATCTAGGCAAGTCTGCTTCTTCATGAGGGAAGTGGAGGGCCAGAAAATTCTGTTTTTAGAATAACTTGCATTAATATTGATGGTTACAAAGCCAGGCATTCAAAAGTCAGGAAATGATGGAGTCTAGCTTGTTTATGCAGTTGTGGAACTTTCCTCTTGTGTGTATACTTATTCCCTTGTGTTAATCAAATGACACGTTGGTAACATTTTCCCTAGGAGGCTTAGTATGTGCTGGTATTACGTATATAGTAGGACTCCTGATTCCTGTCAAAACAAGAGGAGATTGGATCAGAATGCAGTGGATGAAGAGTTGTACTTCTTGCAGGAAGAATTTCTAGAACTGACTGAAAGTCTAAAAATAAAATTAGAGAAGTGTTTTTTCAGTTTTCCAAGTGTAGTTTCTCATGGCGACTAGGTAATGTATGAAGGAAAGGTTCAGAATTCTTGAAGTTCAATATAGGTCACTGCACTAAAATGTGAGAAGGTTTTTTTAAGTGTTTGCATCTGGGGAAGCTGCAGTGAGGAGATACCAGAATGTATGAGTTTTTTTATGCACTTGGATGGCTTGGTGAGAGTTTAGTTTTTTAAGAGGCATCAATTAGCTTTAACCTAGAAGTTACCTTTGAGTTGAATTTAAAAATAGGCAAAAATAGTGTTGTTATGTATTTCTTGCTATAAATCGTGTTACATGAAAAATCTTTGACATATGCTTCAAATCCTTTCACATTATTTTAAAGGTCAGCAACCTGTTCTTTTCCCTGTATCACCACATTCAGGGTAGAGTTTGGAGCAACCTAAAGACTTTTTTTTTTTTTTTACCTCAATCTTCCATTTTTAATGTTCTTTACAAGGCAAGGTTTTCTAGTCCAACCTTTGCAGTATGTCCTCTATTTTGAATCAATATATTGTTAAGCAGCTACTTTAAGACCTAATTTAAGAGCTGATTAAAGTATTACTAACATTTTATAAAACTAGAGCTTAAATGAGCAGCTGTCACTCAAATTGCCTATGAATTGATAAAGATATGTTTAATTCTAAAATCACTCTTTAGAAGTTTAAATATTACTGGATCTTATTTTGTACAATAATCTACCATTGGGTGTAAAAACAACAGGTAAGGATTTAAGGTTTGGTTATTTGACTTGTATTTTTGCCAGCTGTTGCAGATTCCGTGGTGAATGTTATGAAATTTTGGGTTTTCTCCTGAAGTTCACGGTACTTGCTAGTAATAAGAGTGAGAACTGGAAGCATTTTCCATTTTCTCTGATTGAAAGAGTGACAGATTTGCTTCAAGTGATTTATTTAAGTGATTTTATTATACACTGTGTTTCTGGGGTTCACACTGATTTTGAAGTTATTTATTTCTAATGCAATGTGTATTTCTACACTTCACTGTTAAGTGTATTGAAATTGATATTTTTGCTGTTGTTCTTTGTTCAGGCACCAGAATTTCCCGAGTTCACAGCTGAAGTTCAGGAAGCAATAAGTTCTTTGGGTGGCAGTGTTTTTCCTAAACTCAACTGGAGTGCTCCAAGGGTAAGAATGCTGACTCCCAAAACTTGTAACAGATACAAGTTGCCAGCAACAAAAAAGCAACAAGTTCTTGTTGTCATACAGAATGTTTTGTGTTTGTTTTCTCTCAATGCATTGGAAAGAAGAAGAGACTAGTGGTTCTGATGAAGGAAAAAATGATACACAAGCTATCAGTGAAGTGGTGGATTCTTTAATCCAAGTGGAATCCAGCACTTCTCTGCTATCTTGTCTATCACTAGATGGCGATGGTGCATATTTGGGGAGGCTGATGCACAGCAGCACTGACTTTCCTATCTCAAACCTATGTCCTGGTCACAGATGGTTGTGTGATGGGCAGACTCTTCTTGTTCAGGATTCTAGTTGAAAACTTTGCCTCAGATCAAGATGAAAAGCCTCGCAGTTTTAAGGAAAGGCAACAAACTTTCCTCTAGTTAGTTATAGGTACTCTTAATGGTACGATAAGGATGAGTGCACCCAAATATTGTTCTTTTGTGTTCTCAAGAGACAATCAATGCTTGTGTTCAATCAAGCATTCCAGGAAAGTTCCTGGAAACAGTAAGGCAAAAACTTAGTTTTGCAAATGGATTTGCACTGCTTTCATCAGCGTATTAGTAAGAAAAACAATAACTATTGTGTCTCTTTTCACCACTAATAAAGTTTTCCTTGAAATAAAAAGAAAAAAAATTCTGTGTGTATATTTCAAATGTTGCATAATATTTAGATAGACCTGCAGCTTGCATTCCTTCCTGTTAGTAAAGGTATATTTGTGGATAATCTCCTTGTTTCTTTAGGATGCCTACTGGATAGCAATGAACAGCTCTCTGAAATGTAAAGCTCTCAGTGACATCTTCCTCCTCTTCAAGAGTTCAGACTTCATAACTCGTGATCTCACTCAGCCGTAAGTAGATTTCCAGCAGACAATCTTAGTTATACACAGCCAGAAAAAACCAAAAGCAAACCAGAAAGACATTAAAGTACCACTGAGTTGCTTTCCAGAGCAAGTCATGTTTTATTGTTGAGATTTTTTGTCTTCCCACCCCTCTTAGTGTTTACTTGTTGCTACCCTCCTTATTGGTGCCCCTTCTTATGGTAATACCGTATGATTTTACCATGTCCTTTTCGTATTTTAAAGCTGTTGAGGTTTGTGTGGCTACCTGGAAGATGCCTGAGACTTCTGCTAGAACAGACATATTTCTAGAGCTTCTTCTGAACCAAAGTTCTTGTATCTCTTGGAACAAATACATTCCAGGTGACTAAGGATAGCAATTACAGATAAAGTTGAAAATATGATGTGCTTGGGGTTTATCTTTATCTGCTCACATGAAGGGAGTACTTAATTGTATGGGAACAGTTTCCTCCTGTAGTACCTGCATCTCATTGATTTATGTCAGTCATTTCTAAAATACAGCATTTTTCTGAAAGAAAATGAGATTACTGGAGTTGATATTTCTGTTACTATGGTTATTTTTTTTTCCCCAGACAAGCAGAATTTCAAAGAAAAGGGGCAATCCATGGCTTGGTATCTGAGAGATTATTTTTCAGTAATTATTAAATGCTTATTTACATTACTGGATTTTTTAGGAGACTCAGTCAAATGCAGAGCCATTGTTCTAGGTGCCTTATAGGGGGTGAACAGGTATAAGTTTCATGTCAAGCGGCTTATGTCTTGATAAAAATTTTCTTTTTAAACTGTGAAGCCAGTTGCATTAATGCTGTGCAACTGCCTTCTTTTTTATTCCTGCAACTCTAATGAGACTCTCTTCCCCCAGTTTTTGGTACATGAAGAAAAAAAAGGGCTGTTGACAGCAAGGCTTTATGTCAAATTCTGGTGATGGGTTTTGCATCATGACCTGCAATGTCAGGAGGTGGTGGGGAAGAGAATGAGGAGGAGGGGAGAAGATATTGCAGTGAGAAGACAGTTTGAAAAGTGTGTTGGGCTTGGGAAACAATTGTGAAGAATGAGAATTCACGATTCTGGGGTCGCAGAGAATGAAAGGAATGGGGGAGATGAGAAATCTGTAGTTTACATGTCAGAGGTGAGTGAATTCTCAGAAACCTTTGGTGCCTTCCCAAGGAGGTGCTTTTCATGGTTTCCCCTATGAGAGGAGGGATGTCTGGAGGATGGCTTGCTCAGAGGGTTAAGCAGTAAGATTTTTGTTGCCATGGCTTTCACGACTGATTCTTGTAGGTCTGAAAAGAACTGCACGCTTTCCATCATCCCTTTGTGAATGTCATCTAATATGGAGTTTGTACTTACTGTCCTCATGTATAAAGAGGTCCAGGAAAAAGTTCCCAGAGCTCCTTGCAGAATTCCTGTTTGGTTAACTGTTTTCTAGTGAGTCTGAGAGACAAGCAAGCATTCATCAAGTGCCACTTGATTTAGATGTGGCAACTCTTTGTATGGTAGAATGAATTGGTTCAACCACCTTCGCTGATACTGAATTCAGTGCATTTTCTGTCCAGTTTAATCTTGCATCAGTTACAGTCAGTGCCTCAGCTCTTCCCTTCGCCCCCTGCAGTCAGCACTGCCTTGGTGGGAGAGGCAGTGAAGACGTTCTGGTGGCTGTGGTGTGAGGTTTCGCAGCACGGCTCTTGCCTTGAACCATCAGTGATTTCACCTTAAGTTCACACAAGAACAGTAGTGGCTGAGCAGTCCATAGCAGGCACACTCCCTCCTCCTGATCCTGCTGTGGGAGAATAACCTCTTGCTGAAAGGCAACACCTCAAACTCCACTGCTCCAGTCCATTTAGGCTCCTTTCCCAATGTGGTAAGACCACCAGATAGCACAACTAAGGTAGTAAATAAGTAAAGCTTATGACATGATTGTGGGAAATCCCGTGTATATCTTGTAATTTATGAATATGTCATACTTGATTAAAGCAGATATTATTGTCCAGTCTCTGCTTGGTATTTCTAAATTACAAAGTTATTTGTACAAAGTGTCCCCAAGCAGTGCAATGATTATTGCTAAATTGGAACTATCGTCTTCCTTAATTATACTATTGATTAGCTGCCAGTTCACTAGTCCTTAGCAAGCAGAAATTAAAAATGTAACTGGCATAAGAACCTGAAGTGCTGAACAAATGAAAATTACATACATAATGCATCCAAATCCCTTGGAAGGACTACTTGGAAGGAGGAGAAATGTACTGTATTTCTACTTTGTCAGTAATACTCAGTATGGTCTAAATGTTTCTTGCCCTGCATAAGTAACAGCTGAAATGCTGAATACCCTTTTTTTGTTGATGTTTTTTTGTTCCCTGTTCAATTGTATGAACTTAAATATCCACTTCATGGGTCATAATATGGTAAACATTTTGCAATGGCAATTTGTAGATCTGGGTTTTAATCTAGAAATTTAAGCCAGTGATGTGGGGCTTAAGGCAAACCACTTTCTTTGCCTTTTTCTTCCTCTCCCATTTCTTGTCTGCCTCAACATTGTTCAGGTCAGGGAATGCCCTTGCTGAAATTCTCAACTATCTCAAGTTCTGAGAAAACTTCAACCATGTAATGCTTCAATACAAACTATTAAAAATTACAGACTCAATGCAAATTACTGAGCATGATTAAGTTGCTCTGACTGTTTTAAAAATTTGGATTCTGTCATGATGTTGACTCTTTGGTTGAAAAGTTCAGACTTGTGAATTAACTTTCTTGCTTGTTAATTTTTTATAAATTAACAAAGACTTCAGAGCGATGTACTCATTAATGCAGTTGATGTTGTTTCTGCTTCAAAGTCAGCATTGTATTTTACTTAGCTGAGTTCACAAAAAATGTTGTGGGTGGTGTGATCCTAATTTTTCAGGCATTAATGTAGGCTTTCAGAAATTTAGTGTTGGGTATATGTGATAAAAAATCCCTTTCTAACTGGAATTCCTGTTAAGTGATTAAAACTCCTCTTTTGAACAAAAAGCTCTGTATAGCCCTGATGGATGTATTGGTATAAAACACAGTTTTCTTCCTTATTGTTAGAATGGGTGAACTATGTTTTGTTAAAACAGGATGGATTGCTCATCTTGAGACTGGTAGAAATATTAGCAGTACTTCTAATGATGTGATAATGCCCCTGCATTCTGACAACATTTCTGATACCAGATTTAATGCTTTTAATAAAGAAACTGTAGGGAAATTTCAAAGTTTTTCTGAGATGAGGAGCAACAGCCTGTGTTCTCCTAACAGATCATAGGAGGCAGTGTTGGATCATGAAGAATGTGCCTTGGCACTCCAGTATCTTTTTGCAGGAACAAGAGCTGTTAATTTAGGCATTAATATAAGCTGTTTCAAGGTAGGCAGTTCCACACAAGAGAATGTGGAAAATGAGGCCTTTGATGATGATTTTTTTTTCTTAAGGTTTTACTCTCACCCCATTTTTCCTAGCAATTTACAGTGTAGTACAAGATTCTCTTTTGAGTGGTGCATGAATTTCCTATTTCTTTTAGCCGTCAATGTTCCAGCAAGGTTCAGTATTCAAGGAATAAAGTTCAAAGGCTGTTAAAAGCTTCTCCTTATATATATTTTTAATAAGGTTTTAAAATAAACTTTGAGATAATAGTAGGGAAGTATCAGGTACAGAATAAATATTACAATTCTCATCATATTCATAATAGTACTTAATTATCACAGTGATTTGCAGATGAGTTCATTGCTTTCTTAGCAGGGCAGGTACTGGAGAAACTTGCAAACCTTATTAAATTGCTTTTTTCAGTGTTGAAAACTGTCGTGCAATAATGGCTTTATGTTGGTCAAGTATTTGCGTTTGGAGTTTGACACAGAGCTGCTACATATAAAGAGATGTTGATCCTTCTGGTCTTGCCTTCTAAGTATAACTCTGTAAAAAAGCTGTTGACCACAAAACAGCAAAAGAGTTTGATGCCTTCACCCATAGTATACAAAATGACAGTTTTCAGAAGCCTCAGAAAATACAGCCCAGGCATGTCTCAGTTTCGGGTTCCTGAAATCTTTCTGATTGTTCTTTCAAGTACGTCCAAACCTGAATAGGATGTGGGTTGAAGACACCCCACTTAGTGTTGTGCCTCTAGAGATCAAAAGCCTGTCTATAATAAATGAGTTCAGATGGGTCTCAACAATAAATGTCACAATAAGCTGGTAAAAAATATAAAGCTGCTACCTCAAGTCACCCAAAATTTACTCCCCAAACAAAGGTGGTCAGTGAAAACTCATGATAATATTTAGAAGGAAAATTAGATTACAAAAACATGAGTTTATTTAGTCTTGTGCCATGTTCACCCATTTTTTCCTCATTTGTACTCAGTCCTGTGTCATTAAGGCTCAAAAAACCCTCCCTTACTGTGTCTTGTAGTATTTTTGCCTGTTTGCTTGATTTGGCAGCAATATGTGCACAGTCTGTGGGGCTTGGGATGGCACCCAAGGATTTAATTTTCTGACTTACAAGGAAGGAGGAACCATCCTTCCCCACATAGCTCTTACCCAAAATATTTAAGGATTGAGTTAGGGAATAATTTTGATTATAAGGCTGGGGGTTTTTTGACTGCTAGAAAAGACTGTTACTGGAATGAAGCAGATTGCAGGTACCCTGATCTGAGATATGGAGTCTGTGAGAGGTAATACAGGTCCTGGTGTGCAGGCACTGTAAAACTCTGTGTGCTGGACTTCAGCTGCCTTTATAAGAGTTTATTATTGGCTTTGTGTGTGTGGGGGGGATATTTTCTTCAGCATGGTAGGCATATACACTAGTAAGGGAGGAATTTTGAGTCTAGCAAAACTGTGAGCTCTCATGGGTTTGTTTCTGTTGCCTTGACAGATCTTAAATTGCGGGGAATCTAAACTGTAGTTGAAGGATGTTATCTGTTTACACAGGCTTACAGATATATATATGATGTGTTTGATCACTGTGCTTTTGGAAAGTCTGCCTGTATTGCCCTACTTTTCTGTGTGTTGTGGATATTAAAGTCTAAACTAAAATGTGTGAAGTTTATTTCTGCTGACAGCATACAGAATGAACTCTTACGATAGCTCTTCACTTCAAACCGAAGGCTGGGAAGCCATGTCTTACAAATGCAATGTTTATGTGAGACTTTTGGGTTGCTGAATGAAGTTCACTGCCAAAAGGAGATCCTATAAATATTGCATTTAGGACTATAGCTCAGCAGTGACCCTTAACACAGTTCTGTGCTTCCAAGTAGTTTGTTGCCAATAAGGTCAGGGAGTAGAACTGGAAGAAAAACACATGTTCTTCTGTGAATACCTTTTGAAAGTTACAGAATCTATTGTGAGGTTTACTGAAAAATGACAGAAAGGTACATGGAAGTTGACTTGGCTTATAACTGCCTCCTTCTTGCTAGTTCCTGAAAGGAGACCCACAGAGTCAGCTACTCACAAGGGACAAAACCTTGACATCTGCTTGCAGTTGTGGAAATAGTTTTGTTTATTCCCACTCTCAAGAGATTTGTAAGAGTATTTCTTAAGGCTCTTAATTTAGAAAGATACCATGCTATGGAATCAGAAGTGCCGAGCAGCAGTGCTGTTTTGCATCCTTTATTCATGGAAATGAACCGCTGTAAGGCATGATGATGTGTCTCTGTTGTGTGGTTTGGGAAGTTAAACATTAAAAGTACTTGGGAAAACATGCTGCAGTGAAACTGGGTTAGATTGCTCGAGTTTATTGGGTTTTTTGAGAATTCAGTTATACCAGCATAACAATAGGAGGGGAAAGGAGCAGCACTGTTGATTCAAACAGAAATAAATCAACAGTGAATAAACACTGACATTTTGGACACATCCCTGTCTGGATTTAAGTGCTTTCAAATTGCACTAGAATAAAAGAGATGATGATTCTGTTTTATCCCCATGATAATTGTCAAAAGGAGGGTTGTCATTATGTATTGCATTTATTTGTTTTGTACATATTGGAAATAATTTAACAGTAGTTCTTACGTTTCACAGTTTGGGGTTATTTTTCTCAGTATGGCTAAAATCTCACATGTAAAGTAGATTCTGTAGCCTCTGCCTTACTTTTCCAGGTTTATTCACTGTACTGATGATTCTCCTGATCCTTCCTTGAACTATGAGGTAGGACTCCTTGCATGATTTCTAAGTAATTTAAAAGATTTGCTCAGAGGCTGGGTGACATTTGTGCTTGGGTTTCTGTCCATAAAATGTGTTGTGTTTGTTTTATTCGTGTTGCTTTTGATATGAAGGGAAGTCTGGTTCAGCACTGCAGGTCGTAAGAAGTTCATTTAATTGCAGATCAGATGGGCTAAAGTGCAGACTTGAGAAGCTTCCTTGCAATGTCTTCTCATATCTGTCAGGTTTTGTCAGGAAGGACAAGTTCAGTAGCTCAAAGTTGTCTTGATGGTGAGCTGCTTGTGAATATCACCCTGAGGTTACCAAGGGTGAGGCTTGCTGCAGTGGCTGGGGACATCCTGAAGTGAAGTGGTCTGTCACATCTTGTTTCCTATGTTTGTTACCAGATCAAAATGTTCAGCTAGAGATGCTTTAAACTGCTAGTGTGGAGCTACTGCTCTTATGGTAACATCTAGTCATCTCTCTAATAATAGTTTTAATGTAAATATAACATTTGTCATCATGCTGTGGGCTTAAAGGGCATTTATAAAGTGAATGAGCCTTGTTTTATTTTAAAGCACTATCAAGTCTGCTTTAAAGATATAGGACATCTAAAAGTTGGAACAAAGAGTTTGATGTTTATGCTGTAGTTAGGAATGTCATCTCTGGTTCCTGAAGCTTTCTGCTGCAGTTTAAAGGGTTTGAGAGTTTCCAGCATCCAGTAGCAGTAACTGGGGCCTTCAAAAACATGGATCCTTCTGAATATTTCAGCTTAGGAAATGCAGAAACTTGAGAAAGTGCCAGAGAGATGCTTTAATTCCCAGGCAGTCTGTCCTATTGACTATAATAGTTTGCTTTCTATTTCTGTCCTGTGTCCTTATTTTAACTGGTTTGCGCCTTCAAAGGCATCACAGAATTCTGCTTGGGTGTGTACCAGAATAGAGGTTGATTTGGATAAATGTAATTCTGCTCATCAGCTCCTTTGACTAGGGAGCAGCTTTCTGCCAATTCCATGACAGATTTGTTGTGTTGTACAGCAGGGTTTTTATTTTCCATGCTTTATCATTAATGTAACTTGGACATTGTTTCATAAATGATTTCACAGTTATAAACAGTGTACAGAATGGAAGAGCATAAGATAATTAAAGTGGGAAGGTGCCTCAGGAGGTGTCTCATCCATTCTCATGCTCACAGCTGGGTAAGGAATGAGATCATATTGTCTTGCTTGGAATTTTATAATATCTGGTCTGAAAACCTCAGTGGGTGGAGGCTGCACAACCTCTGTGAGGGAGCTCTTCCAATGCTTACAGTCCTCATGGTTTCTTATGTCCAGTCTGAACCTTTGTGCTTTAAGCTAGTGTAGGCTGTATGGTCTTTAGAGATACCATCCGACTGAAAGCATTCTGTGATTCTCTGAAATTAATATTAAATCTAATTGCTTTGAAATATTTCCAAGGATGATTATGTGAACTGCAGATTTGAGATTGTTTTGTTTTCCAGTGTCAGTGGTCATCTTATCATTACAGCAAAACTGTAGCTCTAGAAGGCAGACCTGTGGACAAAAAGATGCTGTTACAATGAAACAATGCTTTGTCATTTGCTTTTCCTCCACAGCTTGTTCTTCGCAAATGGTGTGAACTAATCCCTGGTGCAGAATTCAGATGCTTTGTCAAGGAAAACAAGCTTTTAGGTAATTTAATTTCTTAAAAACAAAATTATTGGATGAAGTTCTGAGGAGTTTCTCTGATTCCTTGGATGAGAGCTAAGTCTGAAGAGAGTTCTTCCTTTTCACAGCTCATTTTTGAAATTAATGGTTTATGATTTCTGTAATTTAAAATGTGGTTTGCCACATCTCACTTTTCATTGTATTTGGAAGCCTGACAGCACAGCATGCTAACCATTACAGTGGGAATATTCTCAATTTAATTGTTAATTCAGAAACTTCACCCAAAGGCGGTTTTGTGAGTGATTCTTTTATATTCAGAAGCAAATTGCATCATCTCCACTTGCAAAATGAATACAGAGGCAGTTGTGTGTTGTGCTGCAAACACACGACCCCATGTGGATGTTATATGCCGAAAGGTAGGGAGGTCAGAACATCTCCACAGGTGTAGGAGGTGTCTTGAGTTCATATTAAATTCCGTGTAGCTTAGTTAGAACCTGTTGTTCTGCTACTCAGATGCAGAATCCTAAACATAGAACATTTCAAGTGGCACTGAAGAGCCAGGGTATCCATCCACAGCATGCAGAGCTGGTGGGTGCATTGGTAGACCTCTGGCAGCTGGAGAATGGCAGATTGTGCTAGAGCAAGCATCATAGGCAGCTGAGTAAGGTAAATTTATGGTAAATTTAGCCCAGTTTTACTCCTCTGGTTGTGTTGACTATTCCGTGCTGACTATAGCAGGAAATGAGATATCCAGTGCACATACAGGTGCTTGAATTGAGGGGTTTAATTTCAGGCTAAGTACTACTCTAGAGTTCGGTTTTGATGTGGTCTACCATGAAGTCTTTAGAGGTGAACAGAAACTCAAATAGCACAGGATTAGAGCACATTTGTTCTGAACAAGGTTGAATCATTCTGCCTGAAGTCTTCTAACAAGGAAGTGTTTATAACAGTGATGGAGCAAATCCAGACTCAAAAGGAAGGAAGGTGCTATTTTTTTTTCTTTTGCTTTAAGATACAGCCAGGTCTGCTCACTTTGCCTCTCTCATATTCACAAGCACCAAGCTCCATATTCACAAGTGGTCTGTCCAGGGTTCCTTGTGATGACATGAAAGGCCAGGGTTTTTGGCTATGTAGTTCTCACTGTTTCTCCTGTCTTAGTGTGGTGAGTGTGGCTTTGTTTTGGCTGTGCCTTTTTGTACCCGTTGGGAGCTGTCAGCAATTTGTTGCTCCATCCAGTCTGTGAACATTTAGGAAAGTTCCCTGTTCTTCGTTTCCTGATTTGTGTTTCCTATGGAGCTGCACACAGATACTTGAGCTGTGCTAATCCAGATGCTGTCAACACACACCGTTCTCCTAAGCCCTTTTATTTGACTGTTCCTTCTGGTGTTCCTAGGATCATCTCCCATTTTCTCTCTGTTTATGCCAACTGCAAGTGTATTACAGGTCTCTGTAACAGAGTTTATCTTCCTAATACAGAGATTCTCCATTAAGTCAGTATTGCTTAATGGCTCCTGACAGTACTTTTTGAAGGGAGAAGACCTGAATCCTGTCCTTTTTTGATGCTGGAACACCACATCTGCCAGAGATACACATTGCTGTAATAACCCCTAAAACATTTGAATGTAGATTTATTACAGAATATATATATATAGTAATATTTACTTTCAAGTACCTCAAAGCATTTATACACTGTCTAATTAAGCCCTCTGTACATTTCATGACCAGGTTTTGAAACCTAGTAGATCTGCCAGTATGGGATGTTTTTTTTTAGCTAGCACTCCAGCTGGATATCTGAAGATAGTTCCAAGATTTTTCACAGTATGTTCCTATGCTCTTAAAATTAATAAGCTTGTCAGTCAAACTAAGGAGTGATACTTGCAGTATAGTGAATGATTTTCCAATTGCACATCTGCATCCCCTGAGATGCCATCATCTTTTGGTTTTTGTTTTTTAGACTCAAGCTTTGCACTGGTATTAAAGATTCAAAGTTCTATTGACATCACACTTTTAATATGAACTTTTTTAAAAAGAGCACATCTTTGGAGGTAGTCAGCATTGTCTTACAGTACAACTGTGTTTTGTATATGGTTAAAACAGCAAACTGATGTCATTGATACATCTTCCTTGGGGAATTCTGTCTCGTTTTGTATGTAAATAGCCTGAATTACTCATTCCGCAGTGATGGGGCAGGTCTTGGATCTGACATTTGTCGAGCAGGGTATTGCAATGTTTTCTGTTGACACATTCTGTATGAGAACTCTTGTCACTCAAGATGCATGCAAGTGTATAATGCTGTTGATGTCATTTTAAACCATTGTCTTGTAGACAAATGTATGAATTTAGGAACCTGTAGGAGGGATGGTTTTTGTACATAGGCAGGAAAGCCCTTGAGGGAGCAAATGGGAGCACTAAGGTACTGGCCTGCATGCCATCTCACTGATTTGGGGGTTTAGGGTTTCACCTGTAGTGCCTTATCAAACAGGCAGACGTTATTCCATGCTTAAAAAATCAGTTAAATGAGAATCTGTGGTATCATCTTTGTTAATAGCAAGCTTAGCCTCTACCCCTGGCATTCATGGTTCCAAATTGTGGTCCCTAAATCTGATGTGTAGAACAAGGTTTTTGACCAGAGTAACCAAAGGGAATAAAACGGAAAGGAAAAGATGGGAGCTGGAAACTTAAACACAGGCAAAGTTTCCTCCTGAAATTCACTTTAAAATAGTCAAAGCGTGTATATATAAAGTGAGGTTCACAAAATGTAGGACAGAGCTGTTCAAGGAAGAGATTCCTAATGGAAGTACTTTAGGTATAGCAGAGTAAAGCCAAATGGTAAGTCACTGATAATGGTAGAAACTTGGGAAGACCTCACCTTCTGTGTCTGATAGCTGCATTTTTTCTGGTTGGGTTTTTTGCATGCCTAGAGCTCTTCATAATTATAATTAACTGAAATTATTGACAGGCATATCACAGAGGGACTACACCCAGTACTATGATCATATCTCTAAGCAACATGAGGAGATCTGTAGATCCATCCAGGAGTTTTTCAAGAAGCACATACAGTATAAATTCTTGGATGAAGACTGTAAGTATCTTGAGGGTGTCTGTGGGTATGCATCTCTTTCATCGTACCTGTTGCTTTCACAGGGCTTGGTTCTCTTTAGCTTGGGAGAGTCTGAAAGCTCTGGTGGCGACAGCACATGAAGCATTCCAAAGGTTTGGAATTACATTGGCAACAAAAAAACCCTGAAGGAATAGGCTGGAACTCTTCAAGAAAGCACAAGAAATGAGTCAAAGATCCCTTTAGAAGGCATAATAACTTTTTGGTTTTTTAAGGCTTTTCCCCCTTATACTTGAGAATAATTTTTATACCAGAAAAGCGATGTAGGAGATCCTTGACAAAAGACATTCAGTAGTGAGAACAATACTTGTTTATAAAGGTGTTGTCAGATGTTTGCTGCTAAATTATTGATGTATTCCTTGAATAAAGGATTTTTGAGTTTACTTTCAAGAAGCTTTAAGTATTTCTCCTAGAGTATCAATGCACACCAGTTTAGGTGCTGAAAACTTTGAATAAAGGCCACAGTATTTGATACATCTAATCAGACCAAGTAAATTGTCTTGTTCTTTAAATGCTGAGTCCTTTGCAAATTCGATTTGAAATAGTTTTCTAATATGGTTTAATGAGAGTTGAATGGTGTTGCATTGTGATGGGTGATCAATAGTGGTGAAAAACATGATGCAGAAATTTAAATTAGGTCTGGCGTGGACCAAACCTCAGCTTAGTAAAATCCATAAACATAAGAATTTTCTGGCAGTTTTACTGTCATCTCTAAAGACAAGGTGGGTTTTTAGCATTATTAATTGTTTTGCTGAGCCACCAGAGCAGTCAAATAAATCTGTCCTCTCTGACTGTCTGAAAAAGGTACCTTAAAGTGCGTTTCTGTTATATTAAAATTCTTAATAATTTGACTCTGCAGAGGTTCTTTATTTCAGTCCAGAGAATTTCTCATGAACTGCTGCTTGGAGAAGACCAGTAGAATCAGTACACTTATTTAATAAGTCCATAGCCTTACATTTTGAAGGAAGATCAGTCATAGATCTGGCATTCTGATTACTGCCTTTTAATTTTCCTCTGTGTTGCAATGTAATTTTAGCTGGTATGTAATCAACTGATAGATAAGAATTCAGGGCACTATTTTTGGAAATTGGTGCCTAGATTTAGGCTCTGAAACTGCTCTCTTGTGAACTGAACGGTCTGAAATGTCATCTTATGTAGGAGGATGCCATCTGAGTTGCCTTGAGGGAAAAGGAAGTTTCAGGGGAACCTTCTGGGATGAAGGTTTGTTAACCTTCAATTCTTAGGCACTAGATGCTGGTCCATCTGCAGAGAAATGCCATGCAGAAAATGTTTTCTGGGTTTTTGTGGGTGGTTTTTTTTCTTTTTTTTTTTTTTACCACATTGTGTTTATCCCCCATCATTTCCCTTGATCCACTGCCTGGTAGCATATGTGTTGTTAACAATAAAAATCTGGATTTGCTTGTTTGTTTGCTTTTAAAAGGAAAGGTATTACAGCTTTTTTCCTGACTTCTTGTTTCATTGGGGATTTTGATGCTGTTTGCTCTGCTTTTTCCAGTTGGTCTGGTAGCATCTCCAGATGGAAGAGTTGAGTCAGAGCAGCTGAAACATTGCAGAGTCAGAGCAGTAGGATAACAGATGGGTGAATGCTTTATAAATACTTATAAATTATGTTAGAACCTTCTAAATACCTTTGATGAGAGCCCAGTAAGAGCCGTGCTCTGGAGGTATCAATACTGCAGAGCTGGGCCTTGGCTTTCCTTCTGTTTAGAGCAGTTTCTGATGAAGTTTCACTGCAGTCTCACTGGCACAGGACACTCTTGCTCTGGGATGATCCCTAAGGAGAGGGAACAGTTCAGGTTTTCTTCTTGTTCAGTGTTTGTGAGTGTCCCGAACCAGTCATCAGTGTGCAGTCAGTCTGAATTCCAGCTGTGAATCCCAATAAATACTGTTAACCTCAGTGGTCGCCATGGGTTTGCTTTAGGCCAGCAGGCCTCACTGTAGAAACCCTCAGATGCAAGGGATGTCTTTGGGATATGACTAAGTAGAGGATGTGGTGCAGGCACTAAGTTCAGTTGAACAGCTGGAGAAGAAATCCTGGGGTTCCTGTACCCTGCTTTGCTTTGCTGACTGGCTTAGCCACGGAGAGTTTGTCTTCCTGGGAGAGTGGAGCACTTAGTCCTGGAGTGACTTTGACATTGACGCAACCAAGCTTTTGCAAGAGCTGCTTGGATTTTTAGGCTGCATGGTAAAAACCAGCTACGTGACTGGCTTTGGCTTTGTGGAGTTGTGGTTTGCCCTTAGCCCAGCCAGCTTCACATGAAATGTCAGATTAAGCTTTACATGCATGGATGTGATCAGTCAACATCCCTGTTCCTGAGACTCAAGTGTTCTGCAGGCATATCCTGAGTTTAGTTTATCCACATGAATTGGGAAATCTCTTAGCTGAAATATTCCCTTATTAGTGAAGGAAGTTACATTACAGCATTTGTCTGAGGCTTTTCTAAAACTTTTTTTTTTCTTTTCTTTTCTCTTTCTTCCTGCTGAACTGGTGCAACTTTTGCATGCAGCCATGACTGAATGCTTTCCTGTTGATTTCCCTAACTCAATAGAAAGACAGCTCAAAGGTTTGTTTAACCATACAGAACAGAAACTGATGGAAAGCTGCCTATACGGAGTCATGTTTAATTAAGCCAAGGGGAGGAGCAACAGTGGAGCCAGGCATGACAGCTTTGAGTC